>CM065484.1:41314304-41914304 GCA_032873175.1 Leptopilina drosophilae
CATACTGCCACTTGTAGTTATAGTCTATTAAGCCGGTAAACTTCCCATGCCGTCCAGTGGCACAAATATAAATTTTTTTTCACAACTATATTTGAAACCTAATAGAATATCACCTGTATAATCGGGTAAAGAGAAGCACACAAACTGTCTGCGCACTCTGGAAGCCCTATATTATATAGGACTTGTCCCTCCCATTTGTGAATACACGTTGGCCCTTTAGAATGAATCTTGTCTTGCTCAGTCGCTTAGCCATACTCGTCTCCTAATCACTCATTTCGTCTTCTGCTGATGATCGCATTAAATGGTAAAATTTTTTTTTTCTATTTTCATCTCTCAGTGTGACAAAAGGAAAAAGTAAACCACTACACGAAACGTATTGTGATAAAAGTGAAACGGCTTTTTTTAAATTTGGTGATCTTGTGAATTTAATATTGTGAAAAAAAGTGCCTCCAAAAAATGGATAATAATTATTACTATACCTGAGCAATAATAATTGTGATAAAAAATTTTTTTTTTTGGGAAAAAACACTGGTACATTTTTAAAATTAAAATTTATAATTTCTATAATTACTTTTTTTAATTTCTTTATAAACTATTTATTTCTAATATTTTTTTCACGTTTTTCTCTTTTTTAATGATAATAATATTAATAATAATAATAATATTATTATTATAATACCTTGGTAGGCTCTTTAGCCTTAGGAACAACAATTCTGAAATAAATAATAATAATATTGTTAAATTAAAATATAAAAGTTTATAATAATTTACTATTCTTCTCACTAAGTTTTTAAAATTTTATTCCGAAAGCTGTCTTTTGAAATTTGAATTTATCTTATGTGAAATTTTGCAAAAAATTCTTTCATTTGCAAATAAAAAAAAATCTTTTTTTCAAACTCAACGTGAAATATTTTTGTTTCTAAATATTTCTACCCTTTCTACTCTTAAATTAATTTTAAAAATTCTTAAAAGTTTTTTTTGTTCTAAATATAGTAAACTATGATAGTTATTGTTAATTAATTTTAATAATAAAGTGATTATTTTTCCACTAATTTCA
Source organism: Leptopilina drosophilae (assembly GCA_032873175.1). Taxonomy (NCBI): domain Eukaryota; kingdom Metazoa; phylum Arthropoda; class Insecta; order Hymenoptera; family Figitidae; genus Leptopilina; species Leptopilina drosophilae. The sequence continues at coordinate 41,315,362 of CM065484.1, forward strand.
AAAAAAAGAAAATTCCTTTCATTTCTTCGCGTAAAATTTTTTGCTCTGAAACAGAAACGCTTTTCAAATTAATTTAATTGAATTTGAATTGGGTCAAAAGTGATGAAGGGGTCGAGAAAAAGACGCAGATATTATTGCGCCCATTAATAATTCGATTAGTATAAAAAAAATTAAAATAAAGAAATTTTTTGAAAATTTACGAACTGTTTTGAAATAATATTTTGTTTTTTGAATAATTTAAATTTTATTACTAATTTTTATTATTAATTAAATGTATAATATAATAATATAATTTATTAATAAAATATAATTTAATATAATTTAATATAATTTAATATAATTTAATATAATTTAATATAATTTAATATAATTTAATATTTATTGAATTATTATTAATTATTATTATTGCTTCCTCATACTGAGAAAGTATTTTATTATTAATTTATTACTAATTATTGAAATTCATACTAAAAGCGTTTCTGGTAAAATTTTATATATTTATCATATTTTTTTTAATTTATATTTTCATTTTTTTTTATTATTTGTTTCATATTTTTTTTTGTATTTTTATCGTTCTACTTCTAGTAGTAAAATTTAAAAATATTTTTCTAATAAATTTTCCCATACACTTTTAGGAAAATTTACCTTAATCTTTCCAGTAAATTTTCCTATACTCTTTTGGTAAAATTTTATCGAATTTTTGATAGTAAATCTTCTCATACTCTTTTGGTGAAATTTTTTCGATTTTTTGTAGTAAATTTTCGCATAAATTTTTTACTAATTTTTTTTTACCTTTATTGAATAAAATTTAACATATTTTTATTTATGTAAATTCTTCCACAATCGATTAGAGAAAATTCTCTACTTTTTCCAAGCAAAATTTGACGCAATATTTCAGTAAATTTTTCCTATAATTTTAGGTAATTTTTTTCTTTTCAAATAGTAAATTTTCCCATAATGCTCAATAAGTAGTTTTTCCTATACTTTTTCAACCAAAATTCGTCACGTAGTTTTCTAGTAAATTTTCCCATACTCTGTTAGTAAATATTTCTAAATGAATTTTTCGCAATAGTGTCAATGATTTTTTGGAGAATTTTATTTTGAAATTCTTTTTTAAATTAAATAATTTTGAATAATTTAAAAAAGAGTAAAACAAAAAATGTGATAAAGGAGTGAAATTTTTTTTCGTTTAATTTGTTCAAAAAAAACAAAAAAAAACAAAAAAAAATTGCAGAACGTGCTAGTTCTTGTGAAATTAGGCTACACGATGGTGATCGTGGTGATATTGTTAATGTTTTGGGCGTCAATGGTGAGAATGCACGAACTTCCGGTACAATATCCACCATGCTTTTTTAATCCATTGTGCACGTGCTCAAAAGCAGTTCCAGATTTAGGAATTGTGTCGTGTTATAATGTGCCGATGCGACGAATTCCTCACCCCATTAATGCCTCAAAGGTCTTCATGCTACAGCTGGAGAACAACGGGCTTCGTTCCCTTCAACCGCAATTCCTTCTCAATACCGGTGAGAAACCTTTTTTGTTTTTATTAACGAACTTAATTCATTACTTTTAATTATTATTTACTTTCTCCTTTCTTATTAAAAACACAACTAATTAATAATTTTTTTAATAAATTTCGAAGCAAATTCTTTACTTTATATTTAAAAATTGCATTCTTTCCTTAAAGTGGAGTTCAACTGTACTTCGAAAAAATTATACTTCTACTTTTTATGTAACCAACACAACATTGTTTATAACAATAAAAATCTTATTTTCGCTTCTATTTGATTAATTTATTAACGAACTTTTATTTTTTTAATTTTATTTATTATTATTTTTTTTTAATTTTATTTATTATTATTTATTTATTTATTTTTATTTATTTATTTTATTTTATTCTTATTTTATTTTTTTTAGTTATAATCAATTAAAAAAGAAAAATGAATTCTTAATTTAATTAATTTGGTGAAAAATATATTTTTTTAAAATTTTCTAATTCGTTTAATTTCTTTGAATTTGAATATTTAGATTCACTTCATTATTGGATATAAGATTCAACAATTCTCTCTCGACTTGATGAAGTCGCCAAATTACTGATGCACACATAAACGTGTAGGTGGAGAACAGTCTCCGGAGGGTAAATAAATTAATTAGAAAAAATTGATCATTAACAGAGCAATGAGAAATTATGCTAATAGTAATTAAATAATTGAAATTCTAAAGGAAAGACTGACGATGTGCGTCATAATTTTTTAACAATTTTAAACGTCTCACAAAGCAAAAACATAAAAAAATATTTTAACAAATCATAACAAACTATGTAAAAAAAAAAATTACAACAAAACAATAAATAATAAGATTAAGAACATTAACAGTAATAATAGATAAATGAATAAAAATGGGAGAAATATATTTCTACTGATTTCTTTATAAACAATTAAATAAAAAAAAACAATACAAAATATTAAGAATTATAAATAAAAGTAAAAAAAAACAATTAGAATAATAAATGGAAACAATAAAAATATTGACAATAATCAATAAAATAATAAAAATATGGACATCATTTAATTTAAATAATAAAAATATGGACATCATTTAATTTAAATAATAAAAATATGGACATTAATCAATTGAAACAATAAAAATATGGACATTGATCAATTAAAACAATAAAAAATGGACATTAATAAATAATTAGCAATAATAAAAAAAATAACAGCAATTAAAAACAATAACAAGAAAAATTACAATAATAATAATAATAATAATAATAATAATAAAAACGGTTATAACATAAATGACAAATAAAAAGGAGGAAAATTACAACAATAAAATAAAAAAACAATTGTAAAAAAATAGCAACAAACATAACAATAATAATAAATATTTCAATCACAATAAAAAACTGCAAAAAATAGACAATAAATAATTTCTAATCTTTAAAAATTTTAAATAACAATTAAATTTATGTTAAATATAAATAAAATAAATTAAAAATTAATGAAATAAATAAATATAAAGTAAAATAAATGAATAATAAAATATAAAAAATTAATAATAAATAAAATAAATAAATTAATTAAATTAAACAAATTAAATTAAATAAGTTAAATATAAATAAATTTAAATTAAATTTGAGTTTAAATTTTTAAATAAGAACAACAGTAAAAAATAGAAACAATAGTGATTTGAAAGAATAAAAATAACAATAATAACAATAAAAATGTCAGTAACATTGTTGAATCTCATAACAATTTTCCAATAAATAAATAAACGGTAAAAAATCAAAAATAAATTTTCGTATCAAAAATATAAAAAAAGACTGTTACAAAAATAACGAAAGTAAAATAAAATTTATTTTCTTTATTTTTATTTCTTTTGTTTAAAAAAAACAGGAAAACTGTAAACAATATCAAGATTTAACAACAATAAAAACAAGATGATTGTTAGTAACAACAAACAAAACAAAACTAACATCAATAAAAGTAAATTAACAAAAGTAATAACAAAAATAACAATAATAAAAACAATATAAATGATAGTAACAACAAAAATAACCAAACTAATAACAATTCAAACAATAAGAATGTCAGTAACAACAATAATAACAAAAATTACCAAACTAATAACAATTGAAACAATAAAAATGTCAATATCAACAAAAATAACAACGATAAACTAAAAACAAACGATAGAACCATAAAAATGACAATATCAAAAATAATTAAACTAACAACAACAAAAAAATAATGCGATAATGATACTAATAACAATTAAAATAATGCGATAATGAAACTAATAACAAATAAAACAATATGAATGGCAATAACAAAAATAACCAAACTAATAACAATTAAAACAATAAGAATTACAGTAACGACAAAAATATCAATAACAAAGAATACAAAACTAATAATGAAAACAATATGTATGGCAGTAACAATCAGTCAAAAATAACCAAACTAATAACAATTAAAACAACAAGAATGTCTGTAACAACTATAATAACGAAAATAACAATATCGATCATAACCAAACTAATAACAATTGAAACAATAAAAATGTCAGTATCAACAAAAATAACCAAACAAACAACAATAAACTAAAAACCAATGATAGAACCATAAAAATAACAATATCAAAAATAATTAAACTAACAACAACCAAAACAATAATAATGACAGTAACAACGAAAATAACAAAACTAACAACGAAAAAAAATATAAATGACAGTGACAACAAAAATAACAATAGCAAAAATAACCAAACTAACAACAATTAAAACAATAAGAATGACAGTAACAACAAAAATAGCAATAACAAGAAAAACAAAACTAATAATGAAAACAATATGAATGGCAGTAACAAAAATAACAATAATAAAGATAAGAACTAAACTAATGACAATTATAGCAATGAGAATACCCTTAACAACAAATATGACCAAACAATAAAAATGGCAACAACAATAGCGAAAAGAAATTAAACAATTACAAAATTTTTGACACTTTTTTTTTGTTGATAATCTTAATAAAAATGTGAAAAAGTTATTATTTTTAAATTTTTAAATTTGACATCACTTTTTTGTCTTAATTTGTAATTCCAAATAATTTGTGTAGAAAAATATTGTTTTAATTTTCGTATGTTCGTGAATTTTCTGGTAACACGTGGGGGGGGTAATTGTATATCCAAAATTTACAATAAAGAAAGAATGTCTTGTAGGTCTCTACAAGCTGCAGATCAAGTATAATCCCATATCGGATGTACCGGACGAGGCGTTCCTAGGGCTTGAAAGATCGTTGTGGGAGCTTGAATTACCCTACAACCGTCTCGCAAGAGTACCAAGCAAATCGTTTAGACATCTACAGAAACTTCGACTGCTTGATTTGACAGGTAATGTCAAAAAAAAATTATTCACTTCTCCTTCAATAATAAAAATAGTCAATTATTTTACTGAATCTTCTTTTTTTGTCAACAAAATGTTCAAATTCCATAATAACGGGGTAGTACTGTAAGAAAATTAATTATTTTAATTTTCCCTTGTAGTATATTCACACAAAAATGAAATAACCAAGAACTTTTTTTTTAATTTTAATTAAAATTTGGAAATTTTCATTATAATGAAGTTGTACTGTATAGGTTATTTTTAAGGATTAATATTTAATGGTTGTAAAAATATCGTAGAATAAATATATATTAAATTTCTTTAATTAAATTTTCGAAGAAAATGTTTTTTTTTTATCAAAATAAGCAAATTTCGTTGTATCGAGGTTGTACTGTAGTGCACTTTTCTCAATTCTAATAGTATTATTTTAAATACTTGTATAGTGGAAATGAAAAATTATTTTCTTAAACAAGGAATTAAATTAATATTTTCCATAATTAATTCTCTCCACTTTATAGGGGTTATACTGTTTGGTAATTATTTTTTAATTCTATTAGAGTAAATTTAGTAATAAAAGATAAAAACTGAAGAATTGAATAACAGGGAGCAATTTTATGCGTTTCTAAAGAACATTTTTTTTATTTGTAATTTAAATATTGAAATTCCGTTAAAACGGAATCGCACTGTGAGGAAATGAATTTTTAATTCTATCAGCTTAATTTTTATTATTCGAGAAAATTTAATTTCTCTAAATAAATTTAATTTTCTCTAATAATTATAGTAATAATAAAAGTAAAATAGTTTATAACTAAACACATTTATATTAACTACAAGGTAATTTCTTTTATTTCAAATAATAAAGGGCAAGGGATTTGTTAGAGATTACAGTAAGGAACTTTGTTTTTTTAAATTTAGTAAAATTTGTAATAATTCTAGAAAATTTGTAAAAATAAAACATTTAATAACTATATATGCATTGTTATACATTTCTAATTCTGAAGTATATATTTTTTTAATTTTCTCTTATTTTTTGAATGAAAAAGACCAAATTCCATTAAATCGAGGTGGCACTGCAAAGATACTGTAGGATATTAATTTTTTAATTCAAACAGAAATTTTTTAATAAGTATATCAATATTATGAATAAAATATTAAAATATCTAAAAAAAATTTTATTTTCTGAAATATATTTATTTTTTGATAAAATAAATAAATTTTATGATATAGGGGTTGTACTGTAAGAAATTTATTTTTTAATAGTAAATTGTAAGATTGGTAAAAAAATAGAATACCTAAAAAATAGAGAGCGCATTTTCCTAAGGTTTAAATCAAAATTAAATGATTCCACTGTAACGAGATTTTACTGTAAACGCTTATATTTTGAATTTTCCTAAAATTTTCTAATAATAAATTGCAATAATATTAAAAATTAACATTTATAAAGTACTGCTTGATAAAAAAAGGCAAATTTTATTATATCGAGGTTTTACTGTAAAGGTTTTTATTTTAAATTTTAGTAAAAGGACCCCTAACTTAAAAAATTTTTTTTTTTTTAGTATATTTAGTGCGGTGTCCTTTAAAATAATTATAATAATATTAAAAATAATAATTTCTAACGTACTTCCTTTAGTTTTGATAAAAATTACCAAATTTCATTTTAACGGGGTTGTACTGTAAAGGAACTTTGAGATATTTATTATTTAACTGTAATAACAAAATTTTTTAAACTGTATATGACTATTAAGAATAAAATAGATTTAAAAACTGAAATAATTTTTAAGCATTTTTAAAGTAACATTCTTTATTTTTTCACAATGTGATCAAATTCTATTATAGAGAGATTGTACTGTAAAACGTTATTTTTTTATTATAAATTGTACGATTGGTATAAAACATAAAAATGGAATATTCAGAATTCATACACTTTTAGAGGACCTTTTTCTATTTGTAATTAAAATGGTCAACTTTTGTTCCAATGATATTACACTGTAAGGAAATGATTTTTTTTTTATTTAAATAGCTAAATTTAAAATAATCGTAGTATCGTAGTAATATTAAAAATGAAATATTTAGTAAATAAATTAAGTTCTTGATATTTTTAAAAAATTCTATTTTCATTCATAGTATAAATTGGTAAATTTCATTAAATCAGGGTTGTAGTGTAGAGGAAATTTGTTTTTATTGCTTACGAAATTTGTTTTTATTTCAATTAATTCTAATTCTATTCATGGCGTAAATTGTCAAATTCCACTAAATCGAGGTTGTAGTGTAGGGAAAGGTTTTTTTAAAAAATTTTTTGTAGGAAAATTACAAATGGACCCCTATATTATGGAATTTGACTATTTTGTGAAAAAAATAAAAGAAGAAACTTAAAATTAATTTTATTTTATTCTTTAACTATATATTAATTTTATATTAAGTTTTAATAATTGTAGTGTAAAATGAAGAGAGAAATCTGCACTGTACAATAATAAAATCTCAAAATGAAAACAAAAGAGAGTGTGTCAAGGTAAAAAAAAATGATATTTTATATTATAATACACATTGTAGGGAATCAGATCTCGCACATTGCACCTGACAATTGGCGTGGCCTTGAAAATTCATTGCAAACATTGCGTCTTGGTCGTAATGCAATCAACAAATTACCAGCCGACGCATTTGCTGGTCTTGCATATCTAGAGGTATTGGATATTAGAGAAAATAATTTAAAGGACATTGATCCATCGGTATTTCGCGATGGAATGGCACATTTAACGCATTTATATTTAAATGACAATCAATTGACAAATATTCCATATTCACAAATGTCGTCATTAAAAAAAATGAAAGTCCTCGATTTAAGTTACAATCGAATAACAAAAATGATTCAACCACAAATGGAATTGGAAATACGTGGCGTACAATTGTCGCTCGACGTATTGCGAATGGATTACAATCAAATGCAACGTCTTGAAATGGGATCGTTTCAACATTTCTTTAAAGTCAATAAAACTTATTTGAATGGAAATCCAATTACTGTTGTTGAGGTAATTTTTATTTGTGAATTGGTAGAAGAAAATTTTATTTAATTTTAGGTTAGAAAAGCTAGTGTCTCACTAAGAGAGGTTTCACTGTATTTCTGAAATTAGAATCAGATAAAACAGATTAGATTTTCACTTTTTTACGGTACTTGAAGATAATACTTCAATTACTGTACTTTTATGTTTAGTTATCAAGTTTTTCAAGTTTTCCACTAAGAGAGGTTCTACTGTACTCTCGAAAATTTTCAATTATTCCAAAAAAATACGACTTATAAGCTTAATCATTGCAATTTAGCGCTTAGATAATAAATTTTCAATGTTTCCATCTAAGAGAGGTTCTACTGTACTCTCGAAAAAATAGATAAATGTATCTTTATTTATTACAAAAAAAAATATAACTCACTAGTTTAATCATTGCAGTTTAGCGTTTAGATAATAAATTTTCCCTGTTTATTGCAATTTAACACTTAGATAATAAATTTTCAATGTTTCCCTCTAAGAGAGGTTCTACTGTACTCTCGAAAATTTTCAATTATTCCAAAAAAATACAACATATAAGTTTAGTAGTTGCAGTTTAGCGCTTAGATAATAAATTTTCAATGTTTCTCGCTAAGAGAAGTTCTACTGCATTTCTAAAATCACTGTCAGAAAATGGAAACTAATTTCTGTTTCAAGTTTCATGACACTTAAAAATAATGTAGTTATTCTACGTTTACCCTTCGTTATAACGTTTTTCACTAACATTGTCCCACTATGGGAGGTTTTACTGTACGTCAACAATTTCATTTATTACCCAAAATTACGATTTTTTTTAAAAGTTTTTTTTAAACTTGAAAACACTTAAATAACTTATAAGTTTATTTATTGCACCTTAGGGCTTTAGTTAATTTTTTTAAGTGTCTCACTTTTAAGGGTTTCACTGTATTTCAGAAATTAAAATAAAAAAATTATTCTCCAGGAAGGTACATTTCGTGATTCACGAATTCACGAACTTTACTTCACAGACTGCGATTTATTAGAAGTGAATTCAGATATTTTTTCTGGACTTGAATCATCATTGGAATTATTGGATTTATCCGGAAATAATATTACCGAATTACCTCCACATCTCTTTCAAGAATTTGACTTTCTACGAACGCTCATCTTTCGAGAGAATAACATCGATTCTTTTGCCCCAGGTGAGAAATCTTTTTAATTTTGATTTAAATAATAATAATTTATGTTAATAAACTAATAATAATAACAACAACAATAGTAAAAAAAAATAATAATAATAATTATTATTATTCTTATGATTATTCATATAAATAATAAAAAATTTTTTTTTTTTAAAGCTTTTTGTCAATAATTAATTCTTTAATTTTGAAACAAAGAAAAAGTTTGATAAAAATTTTAGAAGTTTTAAAATTTCTTACATTTAAAAAAAAAAGATAAAAATAATAATAATATACAATGAAAAAAAAAAATAATAATTAACAATAAATAAATAATAATAATAATAATAATAATAATAATAATAATAATAATATTAATAATAAATAATAATTTTTATATTATTAAAATTCTTTAATGATTTTTAATAATTGTTTTACTTTGCAAAATATTTGAATAAAAAAAATATTTTGAATACTTTGCTTTTCTTTATATTTCGAGTTAATAATTTTAATTACTGTAAATATATTATTATTGATAACAATTTATAATAATTTTTATAATATATTTATTATTATTGTACTACATTTAAAATAATAGTAATAAAGTAAGTAAAATTTGTAATTTGCATTTACACTTTATATTTTTGTTATAAATTTCAATTATTTGTTTTATTATTTTTTCGTTGTGTACGAAATTTTATTTTTAAATTTGCAAATTTCATTCTAATTTTTTATATTTAATTTTCCTTTACGATTTTTCGTTTTAACTTTTTATTCTTATTTCTTACACTAATTTTTTACTTTATCCTTCTTTATGTAAAAAATTTTGTTTAGGTGAACTTTAATTTTTATTACATAATAATGTAATAAAAATTAAAGTCTATACAAATTTTTTGTATGCTAATTAAAAATTTTTTTTTTTATTAACAAACAAATGCAACACAAAATACAAAATAACAAAAATAGAATACAGTTGCTTTGAAACAATATTTTAACACAACAAGATTTTTTCTTTCTTTTGTGATAATAAAAAAAAAAAGAGAAAAAAAATTTTTTTTTTCTGACAAATTAATTATAATTTTTTGAGGGTTATTTTTAGAGCCGTTATTTTGGACAATTTTAATAAATTAAATTATTTTCTCTAGCCACAAATAATGTTTCAGAAGTATTCAATGGCTTTCAATATTCACTTTACAATTTGGATTTGAGCGGAAAGAAAAATTCAATGGTCGCCTTACAAAATTTACGACAAATGAGAAATTTACGTTTTCTATCGATATCAATGATGCCAATGACATCATTGTCGCCAGATGATTTCTCTGAATTTGGAATGGACGTTAAAGAATTGCATATTATTCAAAGTAATATGAATACAATAAAGAGTCACGCATTTATGCATATTCGTGGAATTAAGTATTTGGATTTTTCCGAAAATTCCATTTCGTCTATTGAGGAGGATGCATTTTCCGAGGTATTTATTTTTGCTTATTTTCAAATTAAAACATAAAAAAGAAAAATGTTTTAATAAAAAAATTTTTAATTGAAAGAAAAAAATAAAAAAACTTTTTTTTAACTTAGACAACAAATTTTTTATAAATAAATTTTATCTTTATTTGCAAAATTAAAAAATTCTTATTATTAAAAGGTTGGACATTCGCTGTTAACACTGAAAGTAGCCCATGGACTGTCGACATCAATGAGTGAATTGCCAAGTCGACCGTTCAAATTTTTGACAAATTTGCAACACCTCGATTTTAGTAATAATCGAATTCGATCGATGCCCGATACGTCTTTTCATTTTTTGAAAAGAATCAAACGAATCGAAATGCAGGACAATGAAATTGACAGTATTCGCAAGGGAACATTCCAGGTGAGACACATGACCGAATTTAGAGGTTAAAAAAACCTTTCCACCCACGTGAATTCCAGTGAAATGAAAGTTTCCCCACATTTTCACGTTCATCTAATTTTTGCCATCGAAATGTACAATTCACTGAAATTTGAGAAATTTTCTACAAATATTTCTCGAGATATTGGCAAATAAAATCTTGAAGTGGAGCCCACCTGGCGACTTTTTTCCCTTTTAACTTCTCTACTAATTTATATTTTTTAACATTATTTCTCTCATTCGTCTTTTTTGGGTTGAACAAATAATTATTTTCATTTATTGCACATTTTATTTAAATTTTAATAAAAAAATGTTTAAAATTTTTTTTCCAGGGGGACATTCACTCGAGTTTGGAAGAAGTCTATTTTGAATATAATCAAATACAGGCGCTGACAACACACACATTTGTCGATTTGATAATGCTGACGACTATCAATTTACAAGACAATATTATCGACAGAATAGAACGTCGAGCATTTATGAATATGAATCGACTTAAGTACATTAACTTGAGGGGAAATAAAATAAGAAGCATCGCTGACGAAGCATTTCAGGTAATTGAAGTGTATTACGAATTTATTTTCATCAAAAAAAAAAAATTTTTTTAGCGAAGAAATTAGTTGTTTACTGGTTGTCGATAAAGATGTCAACGACTTAGCCGACAGTCAGTTTTTGATATTTTCCAAACACTGCTTAACGATTTAACCCAAACTGTTGAAAAATATTCACGAAATCAAAAAAAAAAGGAATGTTAACAAAAAGAAAATAGTAGAACAAGTGACGAAAATTCTTTTCCATTTCAGAATCTTCCGGATTTGGAATTTTTGGATTTGGCCTATAACGACTTGAATGAATTCGATTTCAATTATTTCGATCAAGTGGGAACGCTTTCGTCGTTTAAAGTGAACGTCAGTCATAATGAAATTTTCCGTTTGTCAATGAATACCTCGATGTATTCGACGACAGTGAATAGTAAGTAAATCCGCCAGAGGCGCTCTGCGCGCTTATCCACTCACCTCACGACTTTAATTGCAAATAAAATCCAAAAATATGGAAAATTTTCAATTATTTTTTTCCAAATACATTCTACTCGATGGCAAGAGTAAAAACAGTGTATTTCTTGTTTTTTCCAGTGGGCAGTATATTAAATTCAAACATCAAAGTTCTAGATCTGAGTTTCAATAATATTACGGACATTGTGAAAATGTACTTTAGGCCAGTGGAATTTTCACTAACGCACCTCTATCTATCGCACAATGAATTAAATAACGTAACGCAAGGAGTTTTTGGAAATATGCCACATCTACAATGGCTCGACTTGAGCTACAATGAATTAATGGAAATTGATTTCGATTGCTTTAGGAATACAAAAAATATTCAAGTACTATTACTAGCTTGGAATAATATAATGGACATTCCGGCTGAAACATTTAGACAATTGAAGAAATTAAGAATTGTCGATCTCTCTCACAATCGACTGCGTACACTGCCCGATAATCTCTTTAATGAGGCTTATATCGAGAGTTTGGATCTCTCGCACAATCAATTTATGAGATTGCCTATTAAGGTTATGTCGATGACTGCTGCCGCCAGTCTCTCGTCATTGGATCTCTCGTGGAATTTATTATCGGGAGTTCACAGTACGGACGCTATTTTTAGGTTAAGGGTGAGTTCGCAACAAAAAACTTGTTTACTATATATTAAAAAGAAAACGGAAAATCTTTTTAATTCTTCACTTATGAAAACCATGTGAAAAAAATTAGGAAAATTTTCATCAGTAAGAAAAAATTTGACAAAGACAAAAAGTTACGAAGTGGGGGTAATTTTTCCCCACCTCGCAAGTTTGCTAATGAATAAAAAATTTTGCACTTGATATTTTTTTGCCGTTTTTGTTAAATTAGGTAATACTCGAGTGAATGTAGACAAAAAATATCAGAAAGTCATTTTCCTTCACTTTTATAAATTTATAAATACATAATTCACTTGTTAATTTTTTGTATCGTAAGATGTTTTTCCTATTTCTTGAAAATAGTGTTTCAAACTCAAAAAGTTCTTTATAATATCATATTTTTTTTCAAGCAAGTCGATATAGTGAGCGCAAACTGTGGAATAATTAAATTAGATTTTAATTAGACTAAGCCTTAAGAATGAGCGAATTCCATGATTGGATTCGATTCTTTTTTTTAAGGCAATTAACTAATTCATCTTATAGATTTTCATATGTAGGCAACTCGCTAATCCCATTAGGTTTTTGAATTCTAAAGGCTTTATATGAAATATAATTTCCGTTTATTTTCTTTTAGAAAATTTTTTTCACCTCTGAATATATTTTACATACGTACATTTTTCATTTTTTTATTTTCAACTTAATTTTTACTTATTTTTTTTACAATATATTCTCAAACTGATAAATTTTGATCAAAACTCATTTGTAAAATATTTTAAAAAAAGGAATATGACAAATTAATTGTTTTGAAATCAATTTCGTGATAAAATTTTTTTCTTACATTTTCAGGGGTTGACTTGGTTGGATCTTTCCTACAATCGTCTAGTGAGATTGGACGACGGAATATTTTCAGATCTACATAATTTGGATTATTTAGATTTAAGTCACAATAAGCAATTAATTTTAGAGCAACGTGGAAGAACTTTTCATGGTTTGGAGGATTCCCTTCTATTTTTGGGACTCAGCAACATTTCACTACTTAGCGTAAGTTTTTATAATGACGAACAGAAAAACATTTGAAAATTTTTAGTTTATTTATAAATTTTTAAATTTAAGAAATAATATTTTAAAAATATTAGGGGAATGTAGTCAGTGTTGGACCAGACCTTTTAAATTTTTTTAAAAAGTAAATTAAGGCAAAGTCTACAAAAAAAAACTCTTTTGCTAAACATCGTAAATTTATTGATCTAAAATTTAAAAAATTGATAAATTTTTACAGGCCTCGGATCGACTTTCACGAACTAAAAAAGTCGCTTTAGTCGATTCAAAATAGAAAAAAAATCGAAAAAGACGATTATTTAATTCAGTGCTGTCAAAACTTGTAGAATCTTGCTAAATCAATATTCAAAAACTTTTCTTACTTCTTTATTCACAGGAAATAAAATTTTAAAAATTTCAACTTTTCAAATTTAATAAATTCTAAAAATTAAAACTACAACCCTTTTATAAATTTAATTACTTTCTACAACTTTTAACTAAACTTCACTTCTAAATTAATTATCTATATGAATTTTTAATAATTTTTTGCAATTTCTTCAAAAATTCAATTATTTAAATAAAAGAAATCAAATTTTTTACAATATTTTAAACCGTCCATTTTTCTATTTAAAGATATTAATTAAGGTAGAAAATTTTCAAAAATTTTAATAAAGAAATTCGTAAAAATTAACTTCTTAAAAATATTTCCAAATTATTTATTGAAAATACAAAAAATTTTACAATGAAATAAAATTTAAAAATATCTAAAAAAAAATGAAATTTGGTCAAATCTTTTCAAAGTTGATTTAAATTTAGTAAAACGTTTAAAAAACAATTCAAAATTTGTCAAAATCTTGTGAAAAATAATTAAGTTTTTGAAAAATATAAAAAAATTAATCAAATTTTTCAAAAAATTGTAATTATAAATAAATTATTACGGAAAAATTATAAAGTAGTGCTGTATAATAAATCCAATTTTTTATAATAATTTAAACCTTACATTTCTGTATTTAAAAATATTAATTAAGGTAGAAAATTTTCAAAAGTTTTAATAAAGAAAATATTTCTAAATAATTTATTGAAAATGCAAAAAAGTTTTACAATTAAATACAATTTAAAAATATCTAAAAAATTGAAATTTGATCAAATCTTTCCAAAGCTGATTTAAATTTAGTAAAACGTTTAAAAAACAATTCAAAATTTGTCAAAATCTTGTAAAAAATAATTAAGTTTTTGAAAAATATAAAAAAATAAATCAAATTTTCTAAAAAATTGTAATTATAAATAAATTAATTCTGAAAAATTCAAAAGTAGTAAATTTAAAAAAATGTTTATTTACTTTATTCGAAGGTAATTAAATCTTAAAAAATTGTATTAAAACAATTGTATAAGAATTAATTTTTTATAAATATTGTATGAATAATTTTTTCAAAAATAATTCAAGAACTTTTGTATAATTTAAAACAAAATTGTTTTTAAAAATTTTAATTGAAAATTTAGATTATAAGATTATTTTCTCAAAAATGTTGAAAATAATTTTGAACAATTTTATTTTTATTATTTTGTGTATGAATTTTAATTTTCGGAAATATTGAAAATAATTGAATTCAAAAAAATTAGAACGTAATAATTCAGAGAATTATTCATTTCAAAACTATTTTAATATTATTTTTAAAACCTATTTTTCATTAATTCCAAAAATTCAATTATTTAAATAAAAAAAAACCAAATTTTTTATAATAATTTAAACTGTCCATTTTTCTATTTAAAAATATTAATTATAAGGTAGAACAGTTTCAACAATTCTAATAAAGAAATTCATAAAAATTAACCTTTTAAAAATATTTCCAAATTATTTATTGAAAATACAAAAAAAAAGTTTTACTATTAAATATAATCAAAAAATGTATAAAAAATTGAAATTTGGTGAAATCTGTTCAAAGTTGATTTAAATTTAGTAAAACATTTAAAAAACAATTCAAAATTTGTCAAAATCTTTTGAAAAATAATTAAGTTTTTCAAAAATATAAAAAAAATAAATCAAATTTTTCAAAAAATTGTAATTATAAATAAATTATATCTGAAAAATTCTAGAGCAGTGAATTTCAAAAAAATTTTATTTACTTTATTCGAAGTTCATTGAATCTTAAAAAATTGTAAGAAAACAATTGTAAGAATTAATTTTTTATAAATATTGTAATGTATAATTTTTTAAAAATAATTCAACAATTTTTGTTTAATTTAAAACAAAATTGTTTTTAAAAATTTTAATTTAAAATTTAGATTATAAGATTATTTTCTCAAAAATGTTGAAAATAATTTTGAACAATTTTATTTTTATTATTTTGTGTATGAATTTTAATTTTCGGAAATATTGAAAATAATTGAATTCAAAAAAATTAGAACGTAATAATTCAGAGAATTATTCTTTTCTTAACTATTTTAATATTATTTTTAAAACCTATTTTTCATTAATTTTCATTTTTATCGAATCTACACTTGAAGATTATTTATTATAATTTTTGATAATTTAATATTATTTCAAAAATTTTCCATTAAAATTCTTTAAAAGTTAATTTTCAAAAAATGGAATAAAACGCACTTGAAAAGATGATTTAGTTTTAATGAAATTTTACAGAATTTTAATTATTCAAAATCTTTCTAAATTTTAATATTTTGAAACATTTAATTAGAAAACTGATTGAAAAATAAACATGCAAAAGTTTGTCTATAATAAGTTATACATTGCACGGTATAAAAATCGAAATAATTTGCATTTTATACCAAAAATATTGAATTTGGCGCAAAATTTGGAAGGAAAGTCGAAAAAGTCGCATTATTTGAAAATAGTCGAAAAAAGTCGAAAAAGTCATAATATCCGAGGCCTGCATTTAAAGCCAGCAGTGTAGTCAAGGTTGGACTATTTTTAAAACGCGAATAAAAATTATCTGTTTATTTATTTATAAAACCGGTTTTTGAAATTCACAGTTAAAGAAGGTCCAACTCTGACTATGTTCCCCTAACTTTAATACCGAAATCTAAACAAAGAAATGTTATATTTATATTTTTTCACAGGATTTTTCAATCTTTGATCATTCGGTAATGGAGATGGCGTCTTGTCGTTGTTGCTTTAAATGAAAATTACCTGCGAAATTTTGAAATCGCTTGTCTTTTTTAAATTTGTCAAATATTTTCTACATTTCATAAATTAAAAGTGTAAATTTCTCTTTCAGGTTCCCGATCTTCCTTTTCATCGTCTACAAACACTTCATTTGGCCTACAATGAATTGGCTTCCGTGCCAGCTGAAATGGCGGCAAATTTAACGAGTTTAAGATATTTAGATTTAAGCTATAATGATTTAACGGTAGTTCCCCTCATAACTCATGCACTTCCGGAATTGAAATCATTTAATTTAGCCTACAATCCAATTACAATTATAACTAATACGAGCTTTCTGGGCGTTGCCGATAGTCTCGAAGAACTAGATATCCGAGGCTTGACTTTATCGACTTTTGAGGTAAATATTTAAAATTTTATAAATACAAAAAAAATTTCCCAAAAAGTTTCCAACTGATTGGTTTTTAAAATAATTTTCAAGTTTCCACTCTATGTTCGATCGATAATTCAGGTCTAGGTGGCGCCACTATGAGTATTCAACGAATTTTTGATTTTTGAAAAAGTCTCACTTTTTAAAAATATTTTATTGATTTTATTTTAAATTTGCTTCAAAATATTTGAATTTACAGGAATTTTGTTTAGTTTGTAAAAAATTGTTTTGGAATTTCTAGGCCGGAGCTCTTTGTAAGGCATCGAAACTTCGAAGTCTACTGCTCACTGCATACACGGAAATAAAACATTTCAATTTTCCAAATCTTTTGGAATACAATCATGGACTCAAGAATTTGTTTATTCATGTAAGAATAGAAAAATTTATTTACATTACTAACAAATATAAATAACATTTTTCAAAAACTATGCAAATTACCACGAATTCTAATATAAAAAGCATTAATCTTTTCTATTTAGACAATAATTTCTTTACAAATAACTTAATTCTTAAAGAACTATTATCATAAAATTATTACTAAGAAATTATTTATTGACAAATTTTATACTTAAATGTTTCGAAATTAATTCAAATTTAAAAGAATTGAGTTTATAATTTACACATTAAATAAACTTCAGAAGGTTTCAAATTGGAAATTTAGTAAAATATTTCACTTTTTGAATTAATTTAATTAGAAATTTAAAAAAACGTGGATTTTTGAAAAATTGTAATAATTTAAATTCTTCTAAAAATTAGTTAAATTTTTTATTAATTAATTATTAAAAGCAATAGATTTTTGTATAGAGAAATTTTAGTTAAAAAAAAACTTAAAAAATCGAAATTTGGAGATTGCAAAAATGCAATTCTTTTCAAAAGTAATAAAATTCTTTCGCAAAAATTCAATTATACGTTCAAAAATTTTTTTTAAATTCTCATTAAAACTTAAATTATCTTTATAAATAAGATAAATAATAAAATTCTTTTATGAAATTAAATTATTTTCAGAAATTTCAAAAAAAGTCTTGGCAAAATTTCAATGATTTTAAAAGATTTTCCTCTATTCTGTGTTTTTTAATATCTAGTTATTTATATTTGAATAAAATTTTCACAAAAGAATTCAATTATAAAAATTTTTCTTTGCACTTAATTTTAATCAGAAATTGTAAAATTTTTGTTTAAAATTC
This sequence comes from Leptopilina drosophilae, assembly GCA_032873175.1. Taxonomy (NCBI): domain Eukaryota; kingdom Metazoa; phylum Arthropoda; class Insecta; order Hymenoptera; family Figitidae; genus Leptopilina; species Leptopilina drosophilae. The sequence continues at coordinate 41,333,748 of CM065484.1, forward strand.
AAATATTTTCAAAAATTTTAATAAAATTCTTGTCAAAATTTAAATAATGTTATTAAAAAATTTTCCTCAAACACTATTTTGTTAAAATTCTATACACAAGCATTTAATTATTTTCAAACATAATAAAAATTTCCCAGGAATTCAATTAACAAATTTTTTTATGAATTTCATCGCGCGATGATGCAATTATATTCATAATATGTAATGAAAATCATTAGAGAAATTCAATTATTTTCCAAAATTTTAATAAAATTCTTGAAATAAATAATAATTTTAATAATTTCATAATTATTATAATTATTAATTATTATTTTAATTATTTTCATTATCAATTATTATAATATTAAATAACAACATTTCCTCAATTCAATGACTATGAATTTTTTCTATTTTAATTAAATTTTCCAAAAGAATTTTAATAAAATTTTACGCAAACATTTAATTACTTTCAAAAATAATTAAAAAATTTCACAGAAATTCAATCAACAAATTAAAAAAATTTTTTTGCAATTCTTCAATAATATTCATAAAAAATAAAAAAAAATTTACAGGGATTCAATTATTTTCGTAAATAACAATATTTTTTCAGAAATTTAAATCCAATTCCTCGGAAAATGTAATTATTCTTAAAAATGTTATTAAAATTCGTCAAAAACATTCAATCGTTTAAATATCTAATGATAAAATTCTTTATGAGAATTAAAAAATTTAAGGAACATTCAATTATTTAATAAATTATTTTCTTTTGTATTAAAATAATTGAATTCAATATCTTTGAAAATTTGAATTTTTCGTACTTTTAACTGACTATTATTATTATTATTATTATTATTATTATTATTATTATTATTGTGTATAATTAATTTTTTTATGAAAAAATTTAATTTATACTTTGACATGATAATTAATGAAAGAATAATTTATTAAAATTATACAATTATTATCAATTATCTAAAAAAAAACTGAAATTAATCCTTTTTTTGAAAGTCCAAAAATAAAATTAAATTAAAGAGTAATAACCATTTTCTATCTTTAGGTGAAAGCAAATAAAAATTTTAATTATTAAATAGAAATTCTACAAACTTTTTCCTTTTATTTTTTAAATAGAATTATCGTTAAAAAATTGTTATTAAATAACAGCTTTTAGAAATTTTTTTCGAAAAGAAACGAAACAGTAGAGAATAAATCCATTCCTTCGAAGAATTTTATTAAAATGCTTGATAATCCTAATTAATTTCTTCGAAGAATTTGATTTACTTTTTTTTAAAAATGCAGTTTCATTAATAATTTTTATTTGCTAATTTTCAAAATAATTGAATTTCAACAATTTATTTAAAATTTTTTAAATAATCGTGTTTCGTAATAATTGAAATTAAAAATGTAATAATTAAATTTTATTAAAATTTCTAGAAAATTATTCATTATGTCGATGTTTTTAATAATTATAATTAATAATCGTACTGTAAACATTTATTGAAATTTTTGCTGGAAAATTTAACTCTTTCTTAAAAATTAAAAACGAATTATTTCTTTCGTGAAATTTTATTACAATTGCATTGAAAATTGAATTTTCGAACAGATTTAAATCTAACTTGAAAAAATAGTTAATGAAGTTTTTTTGAAATTAGAAGTGAGAATAAAAATGAAAAATTGAAATTTTCGCGATTCAACGACGTCAAATTAATTTTTGAAAAAAAATATTTTATAAAATTCCTTGATATTTGGTCATCTTTAATAAAAATTATAAGTTGTTGAATTTCGAAGAGGTTAAAATTTAAAATGTTTGGAAATTTTATAATTTTCATGGAAAAAATAATGAATTAATTTTAAATAAGACAGAATTAATAGATTATTATTATTATTATTATTATTATTTATTGTTATTATTATTATTATTATTAATTTAATTAATTTTTTCAGGTGCATAACGAAACAAATCTCGAGAAAGAAATGAAGGGAAAGTTTCCAGTGAAACTCTACAATTTTACCTTCAGTGGTCGAAACTTCAAACATTTGCACAATGATATTTTAATGGTAATTTTAATTTTAATATTTACATTTATTTTAATTTTAATATTGTATTTATATTAATTTCAATATTTATTTTAATTTTAATATTTATATTAATTTTAATTTCTTTCCAAAACCACCAATTTCCCCATAATTAGGTATCACTTTTTATGATTCTTTTTTTAAAACCACAGGGAATGAAGAGTCCACATTTACATTTTGGTCTTCATAATACAAGTATCAGTACAATTCATCGCGATCTATTCACGAATGCAATATCCGTGAGAAATATAACAATTGATCTTTACAATAATGATGTGAGAACATTGATGAATCCTTCGTCAGCTCATAAGCCAAGTGTTCCAGGAAAAAGATTTCTAATGAGACTCAGAATGGCTGGAAGTCATTTGAATTGCGACTGCGATATTGGGTAAAATTGACAACCGCAAAAATAGAAATAGAAAAAAATAAAAACAAAAAAATTTTTTTTTTAAATTTTGTTAACTTAATAACATTTTTTAAAATGACAAATTATTTTTCAGTTGGATTGAAATGTGGCAACGTAAGCACAGACAGTATCAGGAGGATCGTTGTAATTCACATTATGAATTAACAAATTACGAACGTGAGGAGGACAGTGAATTTAATTGTTGGGACAATGGCTGGGACGACGATTTACGTGAAACATTTTGCATGAACAAAAATAATATGACAGTTTCCGATGCTCTGAAAAAAGATCTCGAATGTGGATGGAGTTCAGCTCCAATATTTCATTTACCAAATTTCTCACTACTTTTACTTTCCATCATTCCTCTAATTTTTGCCTACTAAATTAAATTCTTTTGTTTTCTTTTTAATTTACAGGTTAATATTTTTATAATCATTCACTAGATGTAATTATTTCGAAGAGGAGGAAATTAATAGTCATATTGAAAAAAAATTCGCAAACATGACTTTTACTTTTTGTTTTATTTTATTTATTAATAACTCAAGTTAACTGAAAAGTAATAAATTAAGAAATTTAATTTTCTGTTAACTTATATTCACTAAAGAATTAATATTTAAAAACTTTAATTGGAATTAAAAAACAAAAATATACAGTGGATAATTTTTTTCCACTTTACTTTTCTATGTTCGATTTTTTTCCAAAAAGAAATCATCAATTTGTTTATAAAACTTACTCCATAAGAAAATTCTTTTTCTCTGCAGACAAAAACTTTTTTTTTTTGTACAAATTCAAAGTATCATCTTCATCATTTCTTTTTAACATCGCAAAGAAAAAAGAAAAAACAAGTGATTTACATAAGTTTAGAAAAAATTTTCTATTTTAGTTTATTGTGACTTATAAAAATAATTTTAAAAGTGAGCAGTAAATTACATTTCCCCTTTTTTTACGCTAAATGTAAAAGAAAATATTATTCTAATGCATAATTTAAAAAAAAACAATCTTAAAGAACTTATATAATATTCTATGTAAATTTTACTAACTTTTAGAAAAAGGGCAGAATAGAAAAATTTATTTATATAAGACAAATTACCAAAAAGTCCTCAATTTTCCATTTTGTTCCAAATTATCGAATGGAAAAATTTAATTTTTTTCACTTCTAAACTTAGATTGTAGATTTTATACGCATATCTATATCTAATGTTTCGTGTAAATAGACGAGATGCAAGTGTCCTATTTTTTCTGAATTTTTCTCGTCATATTTCCCAAAGAATTGAAATATTTACATCTATACTATTAGAAAATATTGAAAATAACTTCAAAACTAATTATTTAAAAAGTCTGTCTTTTCTCAGAGCATAATAATAATAATAATATAATTCAAAAGAAAATATATGTCAGTCTCTTAAAAGAAAAACAAAAATTTTACTGCGTACTTATAGTTATCAAAATATGTTAGTATTAAGAAATCGAAACAAAAAACATTTTTAAAAAACGCATCTTTTTTCCAATTACTATATTATATAAAACAATATGAAGAAAAAAAGAAACGATAACAAAAAAAAAAATAGTTCGAAGTTAGATAAAAATTAAATATCTATTTGTAAAATACTGTAATAAACGTTTTAATTGTAAACATGTTTTTTATTTGCAAACGATTAATTCTTTTACATTCAATTTTACGTGGAAATTTATTTGACTACTGCGCGTGTGCAAAGGCGTTAGAACACTTCTGCGCATGTGCAACTAAGTCAGAATACTACTGCGCATGTGCAACTGCCCCCAAACACTACTACGCATGAGTAAAATAATTTTCTTCGAAAATTTTAAGAATAGATTCAAAACTTTAAGCTTCAGTGAGTTTCGTAATTTGCCTCATTACATTTTTACACAATTCATTCTTATCACTAATTTTCGTTGTAGAAGTTAGCAGAACTTTAAAATACGTACCCATCGTTACAGTCGGCACTGTAAGAATTTTCTCCACATAAAATTTATTACCAGGCAAAATAATAATTCTCTTCCCTCTAAAGTTCCTTTTAATTTCAACATGAACAATTGCTCTCAAATAGGAACTGAAAAATTTGATTTCATACAAAACATTTCGATATCCATTCGCTGGACTTTTGGTAAATCTCAATGCAGCCTCTTCGCTTGATATTGTTGGTAAAAACTTTTGCAATGTAATATTCTTGCCCACATTCACGATCTCGGATTTGTCCTTCATGAATTTCTTTCGAAACAAATCCTCACGCATTGTTTCAAAAATGTATAATTTCATTTCATTTTCCTCATCGAAATCAACTGATTGTCTCAGTGCTAATCTGTATAGAGCAAGTTTCATTTTGTTTGCCTCGTGGGTATCGATCATTATTCTCTCGTGTCCGGTTGAGAGGAAATTTCCCAGTGCATAGTAATCTTCGAATGTTGCAGAGTAATCACCTCTTCGAACTTCGTATTCTTTTAGTAAACGATGTAACGACATTTCCTCCTCAATTTTCGATCGTTCCCGAAAAGTGTAAATGGAATTGATTTTTGATTCCGCTTCCGATTCTGGCATAAATATGTTATCCAATGATGAATTATAGAATAGAGTATTTAATACACCCGTTCGGTCCAAAATATTCTCATGACTCCAAAATGAATTTATGTATCGTTTATCTTTTATCCAATTGGTGAAAAAGTTCGTTGCCACCGTCTTACTTGGGAATGTGAAATATTTTAATATTTCACGTATTTCGTTTTCAAGAAGAGCATCGAGTGGAGTGGTTTTTGAAATATCGTTTAGTATTGTAGCGTCGTCATTAAATTTTTGAATGTAATTCTTGTGTCGTAGGCAGAAGTCAGATTCCCTCCTGCCTTGAATGTAGGAACATTTTTTGTCATTTGTTTCGTATGTCCAAATACCGTCAAATGAGATTTTGATGAAATTTCGTGATGTGTGATTATTTTTACAGATTAGGTTACGTGCATTGCATGTGATTTTATTTTTAAATTGAATGTGAATTTGATTTGACAAAGAATTGGGAAGAAGTAGGATTGAATTGCCAACGTCTTTGAATTCGTAACCAGTTAGTAGGGAAGCTACTGGAGCATCTTCTTCCAAATCACCAGCGTGTGTGAATTTGTATCCATAACCAGTGACACCATTCCAACTTTTAATAAATACGGACTCGCTTAATTTACTAATTGCATGATCCGTAATATCGATGACGAATGTGCCTTTCAAAAGTAACAATTTATAGAGAGCATTCTTCGAGTGATGAAACACTTTCTTCACTCTCATATCCGAGTAGTTTATGATTTCTATCATAAATCTTACCTGATCTTCAACAAACCATATATTCTCATACATAGGTTCTTCCAGTTGCAATGATAATTTTTCAAAAAATTCATTAGATGGTTTTAGGGATTTGATTGTTGGTTTGGATCTTGATGCTTTTAGGGCTATAACAGTGGAGCGTAGGGAGTCCTTTAGAAATACACATTCAATATTAGTTCCAAGTGCGAAAAGAATATCCTTTGTTTCTTGGTTCACGAGTTTTGTTGAAGCTACTTCGGGATATTTGGTGAGAAATTTAAAATTTTCCTGCACGCATAATTTTGTCGACAATTCGCCATAGTGGTTGATGTTCGACACACAAGGATAGAGGGGTACGAAGGAGAAACCGAATTCTCGCCACCATTTACTTTTTTCAGGACTATTGTCAGAGTAAGTCAGGTAGGATAGAAAACGATCTTTTTTGTATTTTGTTATATTTTGACAAAATTGCTCCACAGTGTCTTTGGTATTTTTTAGAACAATCCGTTCCGATGAGTGTATAAAAGTTTCTTTTGAGGGACCGATTAGTTTTTGGAAATACTCCGGATCATTGGATTCTTTAACGAGTCTTACAGTGTAATTTTGCCGCACTAAAGCATAATACTCGAAGGTACCGGCAATAGTGTTGTGAAATTCAAGAAAATCGTATGATAAATGTTGCGATGTGTTAAAATCCTCATTTTCCACTTTGTCGTGAGTGACTATCAATTTTATTGCAATGTTCCTAAGATCTATTGATGATTCGTTAAATAATTCTCGCATCATTCCGTAATCGTATTTTTCGTACAGTTCACCAAAGGCATCAATTTGCTCCATGAACCAATCGTTTATGTTCGGTAGAAAATCACCACCTCTACATTTATAGTGTTCGGCAAACTCGATGTAAATAGGAATTTTTGATTCTCGTTGAAAATCATCTAAATGTCTACATTCATAGTCCAAAACTAATTTCGCATATTTTGCCCGACTTATAAAATCGGAAAATGCTCGATGTATTTTGTAGGTGTGATCTATCTCCAATTGTCCTTCAATTTCCTTGGATGTTTTTTTGAGGTATTCGAAAAAAACACTGTACACCTTCTCCCAATGTTGAGGATTGAATATTAATTTTGTTATATTTTTTGCATTAATTTTCTCTTCGGTGGAAATGTAGTATAACAATGCGGGAAAAGTGAATGCTTTCAGAGCCACGGGATCAATGCTTTGATAATAGAGTTCTTCTATTATGTAACCAATTGCCACGTATTCGTCAAACATGATTCGATGAATTTTTTGCCTTGAATTTAATTGTTTGAAATTTGAATAATAGGTTTCATTTAATCTACCAAGTCGTAGGTACGATGAAGCAGCCATTGCGTAAATATAATCAAGAGACAGTAAATTGATATTAAATAGAGGTTGAGGAAATAGGGGTAATATTAAATCTCCAGATATTCGATACAATGCTAATGGGCTGAGTGTCGAACTATCGCCGTTTTCATTTTCGAATTTTGTTCTCTCAAGAGTGTCGCCTATCTTTTTTATAACTGAATCAAACTTTAAATCATCTACCCGACTAATAGTCTCGGCCAAAAAACCGTAAATATTTCCGAACTTGGCAAACACTAGTGAACTGATGATGTAGTCAAACAATGTAGTGATGAATATTTCGTCGGGTATTTCATTTTCTTTCTCGCCATACAGATCACTGTCTTTTAGCAAATTTCGAATTAAAAGCAATGTTTTGTTTGGATCAGCACGATTTTCCTCGAAATAACGGTAGAGTTCGTTAACCACTGGAATAGGTTTGTATTGATCGACTTCTTGTAGATAATTCTCGAGGAATAAAAAATCACTAATAATGCTGAGGTAATTGAAAATTGGTATAACCTGAACGGTCGATAGTGCGTTACTTAAATGTAGTGCAAGCATTTCTTAAAACTTTTCTTTTCGTCTCCAGAGATATCAGTTGAATTGGAAATAAATCCACTGTAATTTATAATATTTCTATGGCTAGGAATTGCTTACTTAAAACACCGAAATACAAAAAAAAAAAATATAAATGTGAGTACAGAATACCTACAATCGACTCGGATAAGTTTCATATTATGGCATTTTTTATGAAATTGTAAAAACACCCCAAAGGATGCTTCACAGACTATATCTCTACAATTTTCCCTCTTATTCCCTTAATTAAATTTTAAACCTCAGCCGAGTTGAATATTACTATTCTGAATTCACCTTAATGTTGAAAGAAAATTCTTACCTAGATACTGCTAATTTTCTCTTTCGATTTAATAATCAACTCGCTGGTAAGTTTTCAGTTCCATAAACCTATACTAAATAATACTGTTTTAGGTGATTAAAATTTTTGTAACATTTCAGTCGCTTCACTTGGTTATATAAATGTACACGTGCGTAACTTTTTAATTTCACAATAATTTTAACTTGCTTTTTTCGTGATGCACGTGTAAAAAGTTTTAATTTTATATTCTATACACGTGTACATCAAGCAGGAAAAATGTTTTCCAAATTGTAAAACAATAAAGGTGAATAATACATTTTTTAAATAAAAACAGAACTCACATGTGAAGATAACTTACAATTTTCTCTGATAAAGTCAACTTTTATTCAATCAATTTGTTTTTCAAAAAATCAAATATTTTTTTTTATTTATTCTTCAAAAAATTAAATTATTTTCGTTTTTTTTCAAAATAATTTGTCAAAATTAAATTATTTTCAATTTCTACCATTTCAAATAATTTTAACAAAAAGAATTCAATTATTAAAAGAGATTTAATAAAATTCGTCTCAAGAAATCATTTATTTTCAAAAGTAATATAATATTCTTTGCAAAAATCCAATTATGTTAAAAAATTTACAAAAATTCTCGTCAATTTTCAATTACTTTTATAATAAGTAATAAAATTTTTCTCCAAAATTAAATTATGTTCAAAAATTTTAATAACATTCTTGGCAAAATTTCAATTATTTTTAATGTATGTACAATTTTTACCAAAATTCTTGAAAAATGAAATTATTCATAAAAATTTTATTAAAATTTTTAAAGAGAATTCAAATAATAATTAATAATTTAATATTGATTATTAATTATTGTTATCTATTATTAATTTTATTAATTTATTATTAATTTAATTACTTAAAAATTTGTTAATAAAATTCTTTATGAAAATTCAATTATTAGAAAAATTTAATTATATAATAAAATATATATTTTTATAGTAAAAAAATTCAATTATTTAACAAAAAGCTTCATAGTATAAATACATTCAATTAAAAAAACAAAAAATTAAAAAAAATATTCAATTCTTTTTTCAAAAATAAAAATTTTAAATTTCAAAAACTCATATCAAAATTCCAATCATTTTTCAAAAAATTTTAATCTAATTCATCAAAAATTATAATTATTTTTCAGAATTTTATTAAAATTCGTCGAAAGAAATCTATTAATTTAAAAAATTTGTTTATAAAATTCTTTACCAGAATTGACATTTAAGAAAAATGGAATTATTTCTTTATTATTCCCATTTTTTTCTCTCGACTCTTCACCCTTAGTAAATTTTCTTCATTTTTCTTTATTATTCATTCACTAATATTTATATTTTTTTTCGATTTCTCTCAATTCAATTTTTTTCATTCTTCATTTACTAATATTTATATTTTTTTTTCGATTTCACTCAGAGTTTTCCTGAAATTTCGAGCATATTCCAGAATGTTCCCCAAGCAAATTGTTTCTCTTCCGCAGTGTGTATACTCTGCATCAAACAATAACGAGACGTTTCGAGAAATTTCGACAAAGTTCGACAAACTTCAAGAAAGTTCATTACTTTATTTAAATATTAAATTCCGAGAAATCTACTTCAATAATTTCGAGGAATTTATTTTCATTCGGAAAATATCAGTTTGAATTTTGATAAAGTTCTTTATTATTAAATTAAATACGAAATTCCAATATTTATTTCAATTTTTCGTAATTCTTTCTAAAATTCTTTTCTCTTAAATTTTACTGTTTTTTCCATCTTGATAATTCTCTCCATTTTTATTTTCTTTATCGATTTTTTTGCTTATAGAATATCACATAGTAAATCGTAAGATATTAAAAGGTGTTGCAGATTAAATTAACAGCAAAAAGGATTAAAATAATCTATTTTAGTGTTATTTTTAACTATGAATGAAATTTTATTTTAAATAAAACACCAAAGTCAAGAATAGAATTATTTTCAAAAGTAATATAATTCTTTGCAAAAATCCAATTATGTTCAAAAATTTACAAAAATTCTCGTCAACTTTCAATTACTTTTATAAGTAATAAAATTTTTCTCCAAAATTAAATAATGTTAAAAAATTTTAATAATATTCTTGGCAGAATTTCGATTATTTTTAATATAATGTACAATTTTTACCAAAATTCTCGAAAAATGAAATTATTCCTAAAAATTTTATTAAAAATTGTCAAGAGAATTCAATTACATAAAAAAATTTGTTGTTAAAATTCATTATAAAAATTTAATTTTAAGAAACATTCAATTATCAAATATTTATTTTCGTAGTCAAAAAATTTAATTATTAAACAATTTGTACAATTTTCTACACCAACATTCAGTTTTTTTTCCAAATAATAAAAGTTTTAAATTTCAAAAACTCATAGCATAATTTCAATTATTTTTCAAACAATTATTTAAATCGAATTTATCAAAAAATGGCATTATTCTTCAGAATTTTATTATAATTCTTCAAAAGAATTCTATTATTTAAAAAATTTGTTTATAAAATTCTTTACCACAATTGAGTTTTAAAAGAAATTGAAATATTCAATAAATTATCTTTGTTTGTATTTAAATACTTGGATTCTCGTAGAATTTTCTCATAATAATTGATTTCAAAAATGAGTTTTAATTAAAATTTTGGATAAAATTTGAAATTTTTTTCCTTCCTTATATTTAATTTAAGAATTTATGAATAATTGAAATTTCATATAAAGTTGAATATTGCAAACAAATAGATTTGAAAATTCTGAAAAAACTTTGTCGAAAATTATTAAGATTAATTGATTTAAAGAAGATTTTGAGTTAGAAATTCTAAAAATAATAATCGTAATCATAAATACATAATTGTTCGTTAAAAGTATTAAAAAATTCAAATTTTCAAACATTTTAATTTAAAACCTTTTACAATTTTAATTATTTCTAAAAATTTTTGATAAAAATTGAATTCTCCTAACAAAGTTAAAATCAAGTTGTTAAGAGTAATTTCAGTTCACGAGAAATTTGATGAAACGATCGAATTTTATAAAATGTATTAAAAAAATTTTTAATTCTGACTAGAATTTTATTAAATTTTTTTTCCAAATAATTGAATTTTGGAGAAAAATTATTGTATAATTTATAATTATTTATAAAGATCATTGAAATGTTGACTAAAATTTTTGTAAATTACTTTTGAAAATAATTATTGAATTCTTGAGACTAATTTTATTAAAAATCTAGATTTTTAAAAATTTCTATAATCAAATTCGTTTAGAGTTGAAATTTTATAAAATTTCAAATAAAAATCTTTTCAAGTTCATATAATTTTTTAAAAATTTTACAAATTTTCTAACCTATTCGGTAAGACGAACGAATATTCTTTTAGATGCAAAAAGAAAATTTTCTGGAATTTATTTATTAGTTTATTGTAATTTTAATAATTTATTTCACTTCTTAAATTGGTTGTTTTTCCTCCATTTTATATTAAATATCTATAATAATTATTCCCACTTAAGTGATTTTTGAAATATTTTAATTTAAGAACAAAAATTTATTTTTATTCTCGTCTTTATTATGATAACAGTGAATGAAGTGCGAATAATTGCAAACAAAAAATTCAAAGAAAGAAGTATAATAATAAATTTGCTCATAAAAAATGGTAAATAAACAGTTTCATATTTTTAACTGATGTTTATATTTTTATATCAAAGCAAATAAAAAAAAAACACGCGTGGAATTTTCCCGAACATTCCAGAAGAGGCTCGAAACAAAATTTCAATTCTCTTTATAATTCATAAAATTCTTCTCTGATATTTAATTATTTTTAAATGTTTTCTAAAATTCCATAATTTTCAATATCTACTATTGCAATAAAATTTTCCAAAAGAATTACATTATTAAAAAAAATTTAAATACAATTCTACGCAAACATTCAATGATTTTCATAAATATAATAAAAATTTTTACAGGAATTCAATTATTTACAAATTTTTTTAAAAATTTCTTCACAATAATTCAATTATTTATGTTTATAATAATAATAATAATTATTATTATTATTATTATTTATTATTTATGTTTATAAGTAATAAAATTCTTTGAGGAATTCAATTATTTTCATAAATATTAAAACTCATTGCAGAATTTCAATTATTTTTAATGCAATTTTAATCAAATTCCTCGAAAAAGTAATATAATTATTCTTAAAAATCTTATTAAAATTCTTATTAAAAGTCCAAAGAATTTAATGACTTAAAAAATTTGTTGATAACATTTTTTATGAGAATTTAATTTCAACAAACATGAAATTAGGAAAGTATTTAATTTTTTTATTTAAATAATTGAATTCTCGTAGAATTTACTAATAAAAACGGTTTTAAAAATGAATTCCAGTTAAAATTTTAGATTATAGAATTAAAAACATTATAACGTGGATTTTTAGAAATAACTATATTTTGAAAAAGTTTTAAACCAAAATCATTGAAATTCCTTATTTTTCATATTTTTGCCAAAAAATTCTGTATAGAATTAATTCTTTATAAAAGTTTAATAGGACTTTTATTGAAATTATTTCAAGTTTTTATTTTTCAATATATATTTAATTGTAGAATTTCCGAATAATTCAAATTTTGTAAAATTGAATTATAAACGAATAAATTTGAAAATTAAAACTCATCACAGCGTTTCAATTATTTTCCATACAGTTATAATTGCATTCCTTGAAAAAAGTAATTATGTTCATGCAAGTTTTAATAAAATTCGACAAAAGAATTGAATTATAAAAAAATATGTTACTAAAATTCTTTGTGAGAATTTAATTTTGAGAAACATTCAAATTATTCAATAAGTTATTTACTTTTGCAATTTAAATAATTAAATTCTTGTAGAATTTTTTAACAAAAATTTATTTTCATTTCATAAAATTGAATTCCAGTTAAAAGTTTAGATTATGATTGAATATTAAAAGAAACATGGAGTGAACTTTTAGGAAATAATTGAATTTTGAAATTAATATTTTTGAAAAAGTTTAATTAAATTTTTTCAATATTATTTGAAGTTTTTATTTTCTAATATGCATTTAATGAAAGAATTTAGGAATAATTGAAATAACGTGAAATTGATTAATTAATTATTATTTTAACACCTCACACTTTACTGTGAATTTAAAGGAAATTCTTTCAGTTTGGTTCGTATGAAATTTTGTTTCGAGCCTCTTCTGGAATGTTCGGGAAAATTCCACGTGTTTTTGTTATTCGCTTTCATATAACAATATAAACATCAGTTAAAAATATGAAACTGTTTATTTACCATTTTTTATTAGCAAATTTATTATTATACTTCTTTCTTTGAATTTTTTGTTTGCAATTATTCGCACTTCATTCACTGTTATCATAATAAAGACGAGAATAAAAATAAATTTTTGTTCTTAAATTAAAATATTTCAAAAATCACTTAAGTGGGAATAATTATTATAGATATTTAATATAAAATGGAGGAAAAACAACCAATTTAAGAAGTGAAATAAATTATTAAAATTACAATAAACTAATAAATAAATTCCAGAAAATTTTCTTTTTGCATCTAAAAGAATATTCGTTCGTCTTACCGAATACGTTAGAAAATTTGTAAAATTTTTAAAAAATTATATGAACTTGAAAAGATTTTTATTTGAAATTTTATAAAATTTCAACTCTAAACGAATTTGATTATAGAAATTTTTAAAAATCTAGATTTTTAATAAAATTAGTCTCAAGAATTCAATAATTATTTTCTAAAGTAATAATTTACAAAAATTTTAGTCAACATTTCAATGATCTTTATAAATAATTATAAATTATACAATAATTTTTCTCTAAAATTCAATTATTTGGAAAAAAATTTAATAAAATTCTAGTCAGAATTAAAATTTTTTTTAATACATTTTATAAAATTCGATCGTTTCATCAAATTTCTCGTGAACTGAAATTACTCTTAAAAACTTGATTTTAAATTTGTTAGGAGAATTCAATTTTTATCAAAAATTTTTAGAAATAATTAAAATTGTAAAAGGTTTTAAATTAAAATGTTTGAAAATTTGAATTTTTTAATACTTTTAACGAACAATTATGTATTTATGATTACGATTATTATTTTTAGAATTTCTAACTAAAAATCTTCTTTAAATCCAATTAATCTTAATAATTTTCGACAAAGTTTTTTCAGAATTTTCAAATCTATTTGTTTGCAATATTCAACTTTATACGAAATTTCAATTATTCATAAATTCTTAAATTAAATATAAGGAAGGAAAAAATATTCAAATTTTTATCCAAAATTTTAATTAAAACTCATTTTTGAAATCAATTATTATGAGAAAATTCTACGAGAATCCAAGTATTTAAATACAAACAAAGACAATTTATTGAATATTTCAATTTCTTTTAAAACTCAATTGTGGTAAAGAATTTTATAAACAAATTTTTTAAATAATAGAATTCTTTTGAAGAATTATAATAAAATTCTGAAGAATAATGCCATTTTTTGATAAATTCGATTTAAATTGTTTGAAAAATAATTTAAATTATGCTATGAATTTTTGAAATTTAAACCTTTTATTTTTTGGAAAAAGAACTGAATGTTCGTGTAGAAAATTATACAAATTGTTTAATAATTAAATTTTTTGTCTACGAAAATAGATATTTGATAATTGAATGTATCTTAAAATTTAATTTTTATAATGAATTTTAACAACAAATTTTTTTATGTAATTGAATTCTCTTGACAATTTTTAATAAAATTTTTAGGAATAATTTCATTTTTCGAGAATTTTGGTAAAAATTGTACATTATATTAAAAATAATCGAAATTCTGCCAAGAATATTATTAAAATTTTTGAACATAATTTAATTTTGGAGAAAAATTTTATTACTTATAAAAGTAATTAAAAATTGACGAGAATTTTTGTAAATTTTTGAACATAATTGGATTTTTGCAAAGAATTATATTACTTTTGAAAATAATAATTCTATTCTTGACTTTGGTGTTTTATTTAAAATAAAATTTCATTCATAGTTAAAAATAACACTAAAATAGATTATTTTAATCCTTTTTGCTGTTAATTTAATTTGCAACACTTTTTAATATCTCACGATTTACTATGTATTATTCTATAAGCAAAAAAATCGAAAAAGAAAATAAAAATGGAGAGAATTATCAAGATGGAAAAAACAGTAAAATTTAAGAGAAAAGAATTTTATAAAGAATAACGAAAAACTAAAACGAATTTTGGAATTTCGTATTTAATTTAATAATAAAGAACTTTATGAAAATTCAAACTGATATTTTTCGAAAGAAAATAAATTCCTCGAAATTATTGAAATAGATTTCTCGGAATTTAATATTTAAATAAAGTAATGAACTTTCTTGAAGTTTGTCGAACTTTGTCGAAATTTCTCGAAACGTCTCGTTATTGTTTGATGCAGAGTATACACACCGCGGAAGAGAAACAATTTGCTTGGGGGACATTCTGGAATATGCTCGAAATTTCAGGAAAACTCTGAGTGAAATCGAAAAAAAATATATAAATATTAGTAAATGAAGAATGAAGAAAAATGAAGAAAATTTACTAATGATGAAGAATCGAGAGAAAAAAATGGGAATAATAAAGAAATTACTATTTATACATCACTATTCAGAGTGAGAATTGTCGCGAAGCTTCTAGAACACTTCGAGAAGTTTCGAGCGAAACGAACGTCGAGTATATAAGAGGCGAGCGTGCCCGGAGCTGGCAGTACATGAAAAGCAATCAAACGAATAACATAACCATAGCGTCTAACGCAAACTTTAATAATTCAAAAGATTATTATCAAACGAACACAAGTGAAACAACATCAAACAACAAAATGTCTGCAATTGGAATTGATTTGGGAACAACATATTCCTGTGTGGGAGTTTGGCAACAGGGAAAAGTGGAAATAATCGCCAACGATCAGGGCAATCGAACAACACCCAGCTATGTTGCCTTCACCGATACGGAACGTCTTATTGGCGATGCTGCCAAAAATCAAGTGGCTATGAATCCGGCAAATACCGTTTTCGACGCCAAAAGGTTAATTGGCAGAAGATTTGACGACCCCAAAATCCAGAGCGACCTCAAACACTGGCCGTTTAAAGTCGTCAATGATGGAGGTGAGTTTTGCTAATTTCTTTTTTGTTTTCAATTTTTCTTTTTCCACTTGAGTGAATAAGACATTTTCTTTAAATTAATTCTCAAAATTCAAATTTTTGGGGGAAATTTTGGCGAAATTGCAAATTTTGATAACGATTTAAAAACAAAATAATAGTGAATTTCGAACTCTAAAAATGGTAAAAGTCATTATCGCATGACAGTCGATAGGGAAAGTGACCCTTATTGTTTTTAAATAAGAGGCTTTTTTGAAATTCAGGATTTAAATTTTGAAATAAATTTTCAAGCAATTCGCAATTCGCAATTCAAACAATTTTTTAAACCAAAATTTAAAATAATAGTGAATTTTTAAAATCATAAGAGTCATTTTCAACTAACTGTACATTGCACTTTTAATTTTTTGTATTAAAATTGAATTCTCGCAAATTTTGTTTTTAATTCTGAAAAAAATTGTTTAAATTTTTCAATTCTATTATTTCAAGATAATTTAATTTTTCTAAACAAATAATTGAAATTTTTTGAAATAATTGAAATTTCTTTACATTTTTTTAAAATAATTTAATTCTTTGAACGAATTTTAATTTAAATTTTTCGAAAATAATGTTAGTTATAATTATAATTTTATTTTTAAAATATAAAGTTCCTCTTAAAGTTTTAAATCAATTTTTTTGCTTCTAAAAATTATATTATTCTATTATTATTCAATACTTATAATTATTGAACTTCTCTTAAATTTTTATAAATTAAAATTTCTGAATGTTCAAATAAATGATATTTATTATTTCTTAAGCAAATTTAATGTTTATTACTTATTAAGTAAATATTTAATTGTCACGGCTTTTTTTTTAAATTCTAATAAAATTCTTCACAGGAATTAAATTATTTTCATAAATAATATCATTCTTTGTAAAGATTTCAATTATTTTTTGTAAATAGTAAAATTCTTTGCAGAAATTCAATTATTATCAATAGAATTGTAATAAACTTGATAAAGAAAATTTGCAATTTTAATTATAAAAAGACAAGATTAAGTTTTTAAAAATTGAAAAAATTATTTTCCAAATTTTCAATTAAAATTATTATTTATTTACGCTCGAAGTCAAATTTAAATTTAAGAAAACCGGGAAAAAATTAGGCCATAACCGGGAAAAACCGAGAATTTTGTTGAAAGAAAATAGTAGACACCCTGTAATTTCAAGGAAGTTAATTTAAAATATTTGTGAAGAGTTGTTCTGAGTATTAATACATTTGGATTTATTTATAGTGACACAATGAAAATATTTTGATTCAGTAATTTAGAAGTTCCTGAAGTTGACATTGTTGTTTAATTTTTGAAAAGTTGTATTTTCTTGATTTCTTGTTGAAGAAAAACATACTTCTACGCTTAGCGTCGATGCTAAACTAGAAAGTCTAAAATTTAATATTTTTTTCAAAAATTTTAGACTTCAAAAAGTTTAAAATTAATAAAATTAATAAAAGTTTAATAATTAATTTAGTAAAAAATATTTGCCTTTTAGTGATTCAGTAAATATTTGTTGCTGCAATCATTTTTGAACGAATGGAAAGAAAGGGTTGTAAATTCTAGCGTCATTACTTTTTCCACAAAAGTGTTAAATTTTGTTCAATTCTTTCTATATTTTTTACAACGTTAATCGCTACAGTAAAAAATAATAAAGAGAAAAATCCACACTTATAGTCTTTGTAGAATAAAGATGGTCAGTAAACTTTCTGACAAGGAAGGAATAGAATGTTTTGAATTAGAAAGTATTTTTAAAAAATATCCCTATTTTGTTTTCTTTGGACAAAAATTAAATACAAAATTCCTTTTTGTTTGCAGGCAAACCAAAGATCGAAGTCGAGTTCCGCGGTGAAAGAAAGAGGTTCAATCCAGAGGAGGTCAGTTCAATGGTTCTGACGAAAATGAAGGAAACAGCAGAGGCATTTCTCGGCAAACCAGTGAGGGACGCGGTAGTAACAGTGCCAGCGTATTTCAACGACTCACAGCGTCAGGCCACCAAAGACGCCGGAGCAATTGCCGGACTGAACATCTTGCGAATCATCAATGAACCCACAGCCGCTGCACTCGCCTACGGTCTCGACAAAAATCTCAAAGGCGAAAAGAACATCTTAATATTCGACTTGGGCGGTGGAACATTCGACGTATCCGTACTGACCATCGACGAAGGCTCACTATTCGAGGTGAAGTCGACAGCAGGCGACACACATCTCGGTGGCGAGGATTTCGATAACAGACTCGTTGAACATCTTTGCAAGGAATTCGAACGAAAGTTCAAGAAGAATTTACGCCAAAATCCGAGGAGTCTCCGACGGCTGAGAACAGCGGCCGAGAGGGCTAAGCGAACTCTATCATCAAGCACCGAGGCCACCATTGAGATCGATGCACTCTACGAGGGTCTGGACTTCTACACCAAAGTGTCGCGTGCACGTTTCGAAGAATTGTGCGCCGATCTATTCCGAGCGACACTCGAACCCGTTGAGAAGGCATTGACGGACGCGAAAATCGACAAGCGATCAATCGACGAAGTTGTACTCGTCGGCGGTTCAACGCGCATACCAAAGATCCAGAGTATGCTGCAGAATTTCTTCTGTGGCAAGCAGTTGAATTTGTCCATCAATCCCGACGAGGCCGTCGCCTATGGAGCGGCGGTGCAAGCGGCCATTCTCAGTGGCGACGGCGGTGCCAACACGACTCTCCAGGACGTTCTTCTAGTGGACGTTGCACCACTGTCGCTAGGCATCGAGACCGCCGGCGGTGTCATGACGAACATCATCGAGCGCAACGCACGCATTCCATGCAAACAATCGCAAACCTTCACCACCTACGCCGACAATCAGCCCGGCGTCAGTATTCAGGTGTACGAAGGCGAACGTGCAATGACAAAGGACAATAATCTTCTGGGACGATTCGAACTCAGTGGAATTGCACCTGCACCACGCGGTGTGCCCAAGATCGACGTCACCTTCGATATGGATGCAAACGGAATTCTTCACGTGACCGCCAAGGACACGGCCAGTGGCCGAAGCAACAACATTCGCATCACCAACGACAAGGGTCGCCTCTCAAGGGAGGAGATCGATCGCATGCTGTCCGAGGCCGAACGCTATCGCGATCAAGATCAACAGCAGCGGGAGAAGGTTGAGGCTCGCAATAAAATCGAGAGCTACGTGTTCACTGTCAAACAAGCCGTTCAGGAGTGTGGCGACAGATTGAACGAATCGGAGAAGAAGACCGTTTTGGATCTGTGCGAGGAGACCATTCACTGGCTCGACAACAACACCCTCGCCGAGAAGGAGGAGTTTGTCCACAAATTGGAGGAAATACAGAAACTCTGCTCGCCTCTCATGACGAAGATACATCAAGGTGCTGGTGGAGCCTCTGCTAATGGAGCGCAAAACTGTGGGAGTCAGTTTAGACAAGGTGGTCAACAATCCTACGGAGGCTACTCGGCCGGACCCACTGTGGAGGAAGTGGACTAATCTGAGTCCAAGGCTGAACATCAGGGCCTAAGATTCAACATCTTAGACTACATCAACATCTGAGACTACAACATCTAAGACTACAACATCTTAGTCTTCATCAACATCTTAGTCTCCATCTGTTTAATCAAATAGTTCACAAAAAACTACATCAACATCTGAGACTACATCAACATCTTAGTCACCATCTGTTTAATCAAATAGTTTACAAAAAAAAAACACTTTTGCAGTATTTCCAAAAACAAAAAATGTTTGAGACTGATTATATTTTTAACACATAGTTGTTTCTAGAGAACACGTAATTAATATTGTAATATTAGTTTTCATGTCGGGGCTGAACGTTTTGTTTTACCTTCTAATTTCCCCCAATTGTCAGAGATTGGGAAATAAGTTGGATAAATTTGATTTTGAATCTCAATATTCGAAGACAAATTTATCGATTCTTTTTTCCCATTTAAAATGACAATGGGGAAAATTTTCTAGATAGCAAAACGCCTAGTCCTGTTTTGTTCAGATTAATTGGCTATCTTTAACTTTTTACCATAGATTGAAATGCATTGTATCAATATATTGTATAAGGAATGATGTATTTTTATCGTGTTGAAAAATTTTCCAGATAGATTTTTAAGCTGAGTTTGTACATTGTGATAAAGTCGTTCGTAAATAAAGTTTATTTATTATTATTTTTACATACAAAAAAAAACAGTGTTCTTATTTCAATATCCTGATCCTTTAGTTTGTAAGCTGATGAAAAACAATTTAAATTGGTAAAATTGAGCTCTAAGTATTGAAGTTGAAATTAAGAAATATTTTTATTTGAAACATTTTTTAAATAAATTATTTCAATATAACAGTAAATAATTTACTAAAGAATTATATGTTTAAATCTGTTTAAAAATTCAATTATTTTCAATACAATTAGAATAAAATTTCACAAAAGAAATAATTGTTTTTAATTTTTAAGAAAGAGTTAAATTTTCCAGCAAAACTTTTAATAAATGTTTACAGTATGATTATTAATTATAATTATTAAAAACATCGACATAATGAAAAATTTTCTAGAAATTTTAATAAAATTTAATTATTTAATTTTAAATTTCAATTATTACGAAACACAATTATGTGTTTTAGAAATTTAAAATAAATTGTTGTTGAAACTCAATTATTTTGAAAATTATCAATTGGAATTATTAATGAAACTTCATTTTAAAAAAAAAGGTAAATCAAATTCTTCAAAGAATTTAATTAGGATTATCAAGCATTTTAATAAAATTCTTTGCTTGCATTAAATTATTTTTATAAATAACAAAATTCTTCAAAGGAATTGAATTATTCTCAAATTTTTTGATAAAATTCTTTGCTAAATTTGGATGTTTTTTTGTTTGTCTTGTAAACTGTAAAAATGGCCACGAATTTTAAAACAAAACCTTGAATTTTTTCTATTTCAGACACTAATTTCTTTTTAAATAACTTAATTTTTAAAAAGCTATCATAAAATTAGGACTTATAAATTATGTAATGAATAATTTTTACAATTTTCATAAATACTAGATTGATGAAAGAATTTTAGTTAAAAGTACTAAAAAAAATTTAAATTTGGATAAGTTACAAATAATTACAGAAATTCAAATATTTACAAAAGTAATAACATTTTACGCAGAAATTCAATTATGTTGAAAAATTATATAAAATTCTGTTCATTTCAATTATATCTTTAAAAATAAAAAAATTCTTTTCCAAAATTCAATTATGTTCAAACTTTTTTAAAATTCTCGTTAAAATTTCAATTATCTTCATAAATAATACAATTCTTCTTCAAAATTCAATTATTTTTAAAAACTTTAATAAAACTCTTGGAAAAATTTCACAGGAATTCAATAATTTACAAAATTTTTGATGAATTTCTTCTAAATAAACCAATTAATTTCATAAACAATAAAATTTTCACAGAAATTCAGTTATTTAATGTAAAAAATTTCAAATAATTTTTCGAAAAACATCAATTATTTAAAAAAAAATTTTATAAAATTCGTCGCAACAGTTCAGTTATTGAAAAAAAATTTACAAAGTTCTTCTCAAGAATTCAATTATTTTTAGAAATATTAAAATTCTTCACCGAAATTCAATTATTTTTATAAACTTGAATAAAATTCGTTGGAAGAATTAAATTATTTTCAAAAGTTATAAAATTCTTTGCAGAAATTCAATTACGTTAAAAAAATTTTGTCAAAATTTCAATTATCTTTATAGATAATAAAAACCATCAATATTCAATTATTTAAAAAAAAATTTTAATTCTCGTCAAAATTTCAATTATTGCTATAAATAATACAATTCTTTTTGAAAATTCAAGTATATTTAAAAATTTAAATAAAATTCTTGTTAAAATTTCACAGAAATTCAATAATTGAGCTTCCGGATCAAAAAACTCGATTTGACGTTTGGAAGGCTTACAATATCCAAAATAGTCAGATTCAAAAAAATACTTGGAAGAAAAAAGAGTTGTGCATTTTCATTATCTACAAGGATATATTTTTGAAAATTGTTACATTTTATTTTTCTTTATTTTTTCATGGAGTCTTGACTGAAGTAAAAATTGTCTGTCCGAACGCAAATCGAGTTTTTTGATCCGGGAGCTCAATTTATGAAATTTTTAATAAATTTCTTTGTAATAATTAAATTATTTTTATAAATAATAAAACTTTCACGTGAGTTCAATTATTTAATATATAAAATTTTTATAAAATTTGTTGAAAAATATGAATTATTTAAAAAGATTTTTGTAAAATTTGTCGCATATGAATCAATTATTTAAAAAAAATTTAACAAAGTTCTTCACAAGAATTGAATTATTCTTATAAATAATAAAATTCTTCACCGAAATTCAATTATTTTAGAAAAATTTAATAACATTTTTGGAAATTTTTTAAAATTATTTTCATGAATAATAAAACTCATCGCAGGATTTTCATTAATTTTTGATACAATATTTTAATGAAATTCCTCGAAAAATGTAATTACTCTTAAAAATTTTATTAAAATTTGTCAAAAGAATTGAATTATTTAAAAATTTGTTGATAAAATTCTTTATGAGAATTCAATTTTAACAAGCATTCAATTATTTAATAAATAATTTATTTTTCAATTTAAATAATTGAATTTTTCTAGAATTTTGTAATAAAAATTGATTAAAAAAGAAATTACCGAATAATCGATTTATTGTTTATGAAAACAATTGAATTATTGCAACGAATTTTATTACAATTTTTTCAAATAATTGAACTTTTTTGAGAAAATTTACTACTTTTAAAAATAATTGAATTCTTGCGAAGGATTTTATTAGGATTTTTGTAAATAATTAAAGTTTTGTTAAAAAATTTCATGGTTATTTAAATTATAACAAAACATGAAGAAAGTGATCGCTTTCTTTATGTTTTGTAATAATATTCTTATAAATTGTTGAGTTTCAAAAAGGTTTGAATTTGAAAGTTCTGAAGAATTTTAATTCCTGTGGAAAAGTAATAATTAGATACTAATTTAAAAATTTAGTTTGTGATGTTTTTGAATAATTTTACAATTAACGAAATTTGTAAATAAATTTAATAGAAAATTTTTTTAAGTATCTAATAATTTTTAGAGTGAATCAGAATATTTTTTATGGTCAGGGAAAAAGTGAGAATTTTGTCTGGAAGTCAGGGAAAAGTCAGGGAAAAATAAAAATAAATATTTGTGGCAACCCTGAAATAACTAATTTGGTCAGGGAATTTTGAAAAAAATGGTCTGGAAAACCTGTAAAAGTCAGGGAATTTTGAAATGCTGAATTCGTAGCAAACTTGAAAAAAAACTTTATTTTTTGTGAAAATTTCACGAATTCATACCCAGTTTATATTTTATATTTATGATAAAAAAAATTTTTATTGAAAAATTTTTAAATTCTATTTTTCTGATAAAGAATAAAAGGTTTTTTAAAAATAGTTGATAAAAACAAACACTATATTTTATTTCATGTTTTATTGTTTTCTCAAGATTTACAAGAACAATGAAAGGGAATAAATTATCATAGTAAAGACAAAGTTTAAAAACTGCTACTGATTGATTAATGGATTGATTTTAATTACCAGAGATAACGAGCTGATGGGTAAGACAAAGGAGATGCATAGTAAGATTGAGCGTAGTTAAGGGAGGCAATTGGTGCAGAGTAGGCTTGAGCGTAGTTCAAAGAAGCAACTGGTGCAGAGTAGGCTTGAGCGTAGTTCAAAGAAGCAACTGGTGCAGAGTAGGCTTGAGCGTAGTTCAAAGAAGCAACTGGTGCAGAGTAGGCTTGAGCGTAATTCAAAGAAGCAACTGGTGCAGAGTAAGCTTGAGCGTATTTCAGAGGAGCAGAGTAGACAACTGGGTGTGCGTATTTTCCAGCGTAGACTGCAGGCGCTTGGTAGAAGGATGATGAGGATGTTGCAGTAACGGGAGCTGCTACTGCGTATTGTCCTGCAGACACGTACTTAACGGCAGGTGCTGAATGATGAACAGCCTTAACTGAGGCACTGGAGACAGCAACTGGAGCATATTTTGCAATCGGTGTAGTATAAGCGATGGGTGTTGCGTATTTGGCCGCATACACAAGTGGTTGTTGATGAATTGTCTTCACAACGGATGATGATGAGTGTGCAACTGGAGCTGCAACCGCTTTCACCAAAGTGGTAGCCAAAGGTGCATATTCCAGCGGAGCACTCAGATGTCCTGCATTAGCAATTGCCGCCAAGGCAGCGAACACGATGAACTGAAATTTTGGACAATTTTTAATTGTACTTTCCTTTCATACTTTCCTTTCATACTTTACTTTTATACTTTACTTTTTTACTTTCCTTTTATACTTTACTTATTTACTTTACTTTTTTACTTTCCTTTTATACTTTACTTATTTACTTTACTTTTTTACTTCACTTTTTTACTTCACTTTTTTATTTTACTTTTTTATAATTAGGGTTCGTTTATTAAATGCATTTTTATTCCAGATAATTTACAGTTTTGATTAGTCTTTGCAATTATGTAACTCCTTAGCAAATGCTACCAATTATACTACAAATTACGATTCTTTAGTTCGTTTTAACTATTCTTTAACTTTGACCATTAACTCTGCTTATTATATTGAATCTAATACTCCGAATATATCTACCTTGAATGCCATGATAATGTTGATTACTTCAGTTGCTGCTTGCAAATGATACCATTTAGTGGCAAAAGTCCCCTTTTTATAGGACGAAAGGAAATTATAGAAAGAACAAGAACATATTGACCGTGAAATTTTACTCCCGATCAAAATAACTACAATCACTAATAATTTCTTCAAAACTCATTTGTCTAAGAAAACACAACTTATTATTATGAAACCCTAAATTCATCTGGAGATGAATGAAATCTGGAGAATTAACCCATTATCATAGAGTATGTGAAATCTAACCTCTATGCTAATTTGAAAATCAATATGATTTTTCCAATGCTTCCTAAATATGTAAATTTCCCAATGAACTCGTCAATCTGAAAGAACCGCCAAGTTTCCCAATGATCTATTCGGAAATATTTATATTACTAATAAGCACATAACTGTCTGTTAAATTCTATATCATTAATAAAATAAATTTGTAAATCAATTTTTACTCGATTAATATTGTCCTATTTCCTTATATGGTTAAATAAAGCAAGGACACGACCTTGCGGCTATAAATATTTCTAATGATTTAATATAAGCGCGTTGATTACCCAAAGTATATATATAGCCTAAGGAAATGATCTAGTTTCTTGCCCAATTTTCCACATTTCACTTATCAAAAAATGTCGTATACCTTTTTCTCCCACCCATTTTCAAACCTGACCACCAAGTATAAATACCGAATTAAAAATCTCAAATGGTATCAATTGCAGTCAGCAAATCATCTAATCAGTACCATGGCATTCAAGGTAGGGTTTTGAAAACACTATACTTTATTCGATCAGAATATTACTTATCCGGTACATTTTATCATCTGCTCGACAATTGAGACGAAGGATCTTAAATGGGCCCTTTTACCGTATTTAAAATCAATGCCGAAAGTGCCTTTTTAAGATCCTTTTAAGACCTTTTAAGATCCTTCAATTAGTCTGAATTTAAAAATTTAAAATATGTAAACTTTTCCTACTAATGAAACAAGTTCTCCAAAGTTAAAATTTTGTAAATTGAAATTGAATAGAAAACTAAAAATACGAGAAGTTCATTCCGGTCTTTGAAGAATTAAGAAAAGTATCTCTGCATCTATTGTGCTTCATTTAAAAAAAAGTGGTCCATTTGGGGTCTGAAGATGATCCACTTCTTTTTGGAAACAAAACTGATCTTCTAGTTTTCCGAAGGAAAGTGGACCAAAGCATTTTAGACCAGAAAATACTTCATTACCTTTAGGACCTCCAGTAAATGCGGAATAACAATGGTCCATAAAAATTTGTCCCTGAAAATGGTCCATTTTTCGGTATTTTTCTACCAAAAAGTCGTTCAACACATTTCACACGATCTAATAGTTCGTTTCTATTAAAATCAGAAGTTGGTCCACCAGTAATAGATTCAAAAAGTAGTCCACAATATTCTATACAAAAAAAGGTCCCTTATTTTCGCTTATGGCAACAATACCCAAAGTATTGATAAGTATCAATGGGAAATTTCTAACACTAAACCTTTTTTTTCAGTTCATCGCACTCGCCGCCTTCTTGGCATCAGCCCAAGCCGGCTTCATTGGAGGACACCACTCCCCATTGGCTGTACCATTAGCCTACGCGAGCGCGCCAATTGCTCAGGCAGTGATCACCAAAACAGTGGACTCTGAATACGATCCTCATCCTCAGTACAGCTACGCTTACGATGTTCAGGATTCTCTGACAGGCGACTCCAAATCACAACACGAAACTCGTGACGGTGATGTTGTGAAGGGAAGCTACTCTCTCTTGGAGGCCGATGGCACCAAAAGAGTCGTAGACTACGAGGCCGATCCCATCAATGGATTCAACGCCGTTGTCAGGAAGGAGCCAACTCTTGCCGTGAAAACTGTCCACGCCGTACCAGTTGTCCACTCTGCTCCAGTCGTCCAAGCTCAAACCTACGTGAAACCAGTTGTACAAGCCGTCAAGACTGTCCTTCCCGCTGAAACCACCATCACCAAGTACTCCACTGGCTTCACCCATAATGCTCCAGTTGCTCACACCGTCGCTGAATATGCACCAGTTGCCCACACTGTTGCCGAATACTCGGCCCCAATTGCTCACACTTATGCCGCATACTCTGCTCCAGTTCACGCTCATTACGGAGCTCCAGTTGCTGCCGCATGGTGAAGAATGTAGAGCACAATATGTTCCAATTTTTTTCGATAATAAATCACTGACTTTACATATGAAATCCTCATGTTCTTTTTCTCAGTATTTCTTTGGTAGTTTATGAAACACTTGATGTGACAAATCCTCATCAATAATTTCTACTAATCCATTAGTAAAATTTACCAATTCAAAAGCAGAAAATCAGCAACTGATTCAAATTAATTAGCATTTTTACTAATTCAGAATTTCAAATTTAGAGATTATGTAATAATTAATCAAATTTCTCTTCTTAAACTTCCTCCTATAGTTTAAAAATTACGTGTTCATAAGTACCCCATTAAAGAAGAACGTTTACAGATTTTTTGAGTAGTTTTTAATAAACATTGTTTTTATTAACCATGATAACAATTTCATAAACATTAATGTTATTAGAAAATTGAAGAAGTGAAAGTTTAATTAAACTTTCAATTAAACTTCCACTTCTCCAATTTTCGACTGTAATAATAAGTATTTATAAGGTGGAAATAAATATACCAAATAGGAATGGAAATAAAATTATTTTTGGAGTAGTTTTTAATGAATATTACAGTTTTAATAACCATAGCGACTTTTTCATAAACATTGACAAACGAAAATAGTTTTATAAGCTTTTACAGTTAAAATAGACGCTATTGCAGTATACATATTAGGAACCCTTGAAATTTATGAACCATCATCAAAAGAAGAAAGTCATATTCAGTAATAGGTCAAAAACAAACACTTTTCTTAAATAAATAAAAGAATTAATAATTTTAGTTTAACTTTTCTTGAATGTCATTTGATTTCTATCAACTAATAGCAGTGGTTGTGCAACAATGAAATTTAAAGACACATTTTTTGTCTTCTTAATTTTATGGAAAGAAATTCTGGTAGTGTCTTCTGTAAGTGATTACTACGATGGTTTGCTAAAGTATCTGAAAAACGATTCCAGATTGCATCAGATAGTGTACCTTCTTGATAATAAACTGAACCATTCGGACCCATTAATGGACTCTCTTATGTCAGCAATAAATTCGCATTTTCCATCGTTGATAGTCAACTACAGTGATATAAATTCAGATCTAACTAAACGTTTGCAGATGCTATTGCGACCTAAAATTACTGCATTGTTTGTTTTGCAATGGTCAGAGAACACAACATTCGACAAATTTGAGGAATTTTTCACTGACAGAAATGATTTACTAAAGGGGCCATCAAAACCAAAATGTTTAATCGTGCCATCTTATCCTTTATTTCATCCAAATATCAGCACAATTTTGCCATTTTCTGAACAGTTTAATTATATTATAAGCAGTTTTTGAATCATTGATTATAATCTAAAAAAAGATTGCAAAAATTAGATATAAAATTTTCGTTCTAAGAGGTCAATCAAGAATAAAGAATATAACTGTAAATATTGAATTCATAATGAATTTATAATTTGTAAAGTGTTCTTTTATTTTTTATTTCTATCGATTGCTCCATTTTTGTCGAAGTGACGTTTGCATTTTTTCCATAAGTATTTATTTTTTTTGGAAAACTTTCCTCTATTTAGAGAAAAATTAACGTTATTTTTTTATTACATATTTGAAAACATCAAGAAAAAAAATAAATCATTTCCATATATTTTATTATTTTTTGGTATAACAGAGAAAAAGGTGTGGATTTTGTCTAAAACAAAATTTGGAGTAAAAATCTCACGGAAAATGGACCATACATTTTTTTAAAATCATACTTAGTGAATAAGTTACTTAGTTGACAGCTTTTATTTGGTTTAAACAATAATTGAAAAACTTTTTTTGGAAAAAAAATTATCATAAAATAAACAACTAAAAACCAATTATATACAACACACATATTTAAAAAATGATTAATTTATTGTACGTGCAGTATTTATTGAAAACACTCAATTTCACAACTCTTTGAAGTAGAGATTATCATCTACAATATAATAAGCAAGAGCCTAAAAAATATTGTTCATCATTTAGTCGGAAAGAAAAAAGAAGTCGTACAGAATTATCGAAGTATTAAAAGATTGTCAGGAATTGAAAACTGTCATAACGGACTGGTTATAAATCCAAACTAACACGAAATTCATACTGTATGTATTTAATTTTACACAACACCATTGCATCGCACAGGTTAATTAACAAATCGAAATTTTGGTTTGTGGAAAAATTTGCTCATTATCTTTGCTGTAATTACTTCCACTATGAAAGCCATGATAGCCAGGGAGTATCCAATTATTCCCACATAAAACAAGGCAATAAAAATTTGTTCCTTTGAAATCATTTGCAGTTCCAACTTATTGGTTTGGGGTAAATTGACATTAGTTCTGTAAACCTCTTTGGATAATCCAAATTCCAAAACGTTTAAGACTCTTTGAATAAAAACATCAAGATATGGTGTAAAAGACTCTGTAGCGAATGAATTGTAGGTGTATAAAACAGTTTCTTCCAGTATTTTAAGATCCGTTCTACCGTTTTTAGCCACATAGTTTCTAACATTATGTGGCGAATTTTTTATAATACAGGAAGCATTCCGGTAATCAATATACTTTAATAAACAACCTTCCTCAGACATAAACTCTACATGGCTTTTTGCTACTAATTGTTTTCCAATACTCAGTATCTTCTCATTGTCAGTGGTTTCATTTGCTATCGTTAAGCTCCAAAATACATCAACAGGCATAAACGGTTTTAAATGCGAATTGAGAAGCTCTGTAAGAGTTGAAATTTCAGGAGATGGTCGAAAATTGATATCGAGAATTATCGAGTAAAAATAGCCAGTAAATACAATGCATGTAATAATCAATGATCCAAAAAGTGTTCTTTCTTCTAAATTCCTAGGTTCGTGATTCGATGGCATTCCCATTATAATTTGGCTAATGTTTAAAGTTTGCCATGTAGTCTTGTTGAATTTCAGCAAAAATGCCACTAACCGTATAATGGAAATCGTACAAATTGTCACAATGATCGTGTACCAAAATTCCGTTGAAACATTAATGACTTTTGAATGTTTCGACATTTTTGGAATCACTGCTTTAACAGGGTCCAATGTTAAAAATAGTATTTTAATAAAAACCCCCTCCTCATCATCCATAAACGGTTGTTCTCTTTCACTTATAACCTGATCAGAATAGACATCTTTCTTTTCCAATTGAAAATTTAATAGGGCTGACCATAAGTCCTCCTCTTTATTAAATACCATTTTAGAATTCAGTAATGCATAAGGTAGTGTTTCCAGTTCAATGTAACTCTCATCTATTAACATTTGAAAAAAATCTATAACCATCATGTATTCGATCAGATTTGAATTGTTCGCAGATAAAATATGCTTTGGAAACCACTGACTTTTTGATGATAATTTTGTAGAATCAAACTCTGGGATATATAAAGCCTTTTTAACAATAAGAATTAATTTATTGGTGTTTTGTTCAATTTTTAGAGTCCGTTCATTTGTATTTATCAAAACACTAAAGTCGATGTAATTAAACTGTTCAGAAAATGGCAAGATTGTGCTGATATTTGTATAAAATAAAGGATAAGATGGCACGATTAAACATTTTGGTTTTGATGGCCCCTTTAGTAAATCATTTCTGTCAGTGAAAAATTCCTCAAATTTGTCGAATGTTGTGTTCTCTGACCATTGCAAAACAAACAATGTAGTAATTTTAGGTCGCAATAGCGTCTGCAAACGTTGTTTAGTTAGATTTGAATTTATATCACTGTAGTTGACGGTAAACGATGGAAAATGGGAATTTATTGCTGACATTAGAGAGTCCATTAATGGGTCCGAATAATTCAGTTTATTATCAAGAAGGTACACTATCTGATGCAATCTAGAATCGTTTTTCAGATACTTTAGCAAACCATCGTAGTAATCACTTACAGAAGACACTACCAGAATTTCTTTCCATAAAATTAAGAAGACAAAAAATGTGTTTTTAAATTTCATTGTTGCACAACCACTGCTATTAGTTGATAGAAATCAAATGACATTCAAGAAAAGTTAAACTAAAATTATTAATTCTTTTATTTATTTAAGGAAAGTGTTTGTGTTTGACCTATTACTGAATATGACTTTCTTCTTTTGATGATGGTTCATAAATTTCAAGGGTTCCTAATATGTATACTGCAATAGCGTCTATTTTAACTGTAAAAGCTTATAAAACTATTTTCGTTTGTCAATGTTTATGAAAAAGTCGCTATGGTTATTAAAAATGTAATATTGATTAAAAACTACTCCAAAAATAATTTTATTTCCATTCCTATTTGGTATATTTATTTCCACCTTATAAATACTTATTATTACAGTCGAAAATTGGAGAAGTGGAAGTTTAATTGAAAGTTTAATTAAACTTTCACTTCTTCAATTTTCTAATAACATTAATGTTTATGAAATTGTTATCATGGTTAGAGGGTTAAAGTTCAAATGGATTTCTAATTTCTTAAAAAATATAATTTTTCTTATAATCATTCATTAAATGTAATTATATGAACAACTCGTATAGTAAACTTTTTCAAGAAACAATTTTTCGTAATTTCTAAATTAAATTTTTCAAAACTTTAATACTTTTTGTTGAATAAAAATTTTTAAACTTATTCATATTTATTTTTCCCAAGGAATTAAAATTTCAAATAATTTCAATGAAAATTTTTACTTCCCTAAAATTTTCCAGGAATTTAATTTAAAACCCATTTAAAATTTAGTTAAGTCCTAAAATTCCTGTTATAAGGTTAAAATATTCAATTATTTTATAAAATTTTAACTATAATTCATGTTATATTTAATTTTTAAGGAAGCTAACAAATTAAAGCTCTACACATTTAAAACAATTTTCTACGCAATTTTTTACACACAGTCTACAAATAAACTTTCCCTCTTTTCATATAACAATTTAAAGTACCAAACAAAACATTGTAATAAAACAACGCTAACTTCAGGAGAGGACAGATTATGTCGATTATTAAAATATAATAATGTTTCATGCTTGTTTCGTGATATTAAACGTCAAAAATTTTAAAATATCTTTTATTTCAATCTAAAGCTGATAAAGTAAATTCGAAACTTTAAATGCAAAATCTGAATAATACATTTTTTAGAGGCAAAACTCATGATTATCTCTCATAAGAAATATTTTTTCGATTTTTGAATTATTTATTTCTCATTTATATAAATATTTTTTATTCTATTACTTTTTTCATTATATTATTCTTTAATTATTTGATTTGTACAACAATTGCATAGCTTATTTAGAATACTATTAGCGAAATTGTCAAAAATCCGTGGAGAGTGTAAGGTTAGAAGAAAAACACATCATATAGACTCAAATTAAATTTACCAAATTTGATTTAATTATTGTTTTAATTTATTTAGTTCTTATAAGAAAATTAAACAATAAAAATAACAAAATGCTGGTTCATAGTTTTAATTTTAAATTAAACGGTTATTTACAATTTAAATTCAATTTAACAATTAAGTATTGAAATCCACAGTGAGAAAACGATTTACTTAATTCAAACATATTTTCTTTAAATCAAACTTAAAGTATCATACAGTCGAACATATTTAAGTTTAACTGAAACATTTAAACATAAGTTATGGTTGATTTTAAATTATTTATAATCAACTTTTAGGTTTCAATCAGACATAAAATTGTTAAACCCTTGTATTTTTATTTCACCAAAGTCTTAAAATTTAAAAAATAAAGAAGATTAAAAAGTCTAAATTTCCAGTAGCATGAGTTCTTCAATTTCTTTCATGACATTTCTATACTGTTCATACTTACTATTATCATTGGATGTAGAAGTGAGCACAACTTTAAAATATGTACCTATTCTTTCAGACTCCACTGGAAACATATACTTGAGATGGAATTTATTACCAGGTAAAATAATAATTCTCTTCTGTCTGGCGTTCTTTCGAACTTCAACATCAACTACTCCTCTCAAATAAAAACCGGAAAAATTTAATTCATATAAAACGTTTGTAAATCCAATTGATGGGCTCTTGGTAAATCTCAGTGCATCCTTTTCATTTTCTAATGTGAGTAAAAACTTTTGCAATGTCATGTTTTTACCCAAATCCGCAAACTCTGAATTACCCTTCATGAATTTCTTCTGAAAACTATCATCACGTATTGATTCAAAAATGTATAATTTCATTTCATTCTTCTCATCAAAATCATTTGATTGCCTTAGTGCTAATCTGTATAAGGCAAGTTTCATTCTGTTCGCCTCATGGGTATCGCTCATTATTCTCTCAAATCCGGTTGTGAGGAAATTTCCTATTGCATAGTAATCTTCGAATGTTACAAAAAAATCTTCTTTTTGATTTTTATAATTTTCCAATATATTTTCTAAGCTATTTTCCTCTTCAATTTTCGATCGTTCTCTATAAGTGTAAATGGAATTGATTTTCGATTCCGCTTCTGATTTCGTCATAAATCTGTTATCTAGGGTTTTATTATAGAGTAGATGATTCAACACACCCGTTGCGTCAATAACATTGTCTTGACTCCAATCTGAATTTTCAAACTGTTTATCCTTTAGCCAATTGGTGAGAAAATACATCGATGCTGTTGTGTTTGGAAAAACATACAATTGCAATTTTGAACGTACTTCATCTTCAAGTGTAGAGTCTTTATTTGGCATATTTTTCAATACATCTTTAAATATTTTAGCATCATTGATCAACTTTTCAAGGTAACTCTTCTGTCTTAAGCAAATGCTGGAATTAATCTTTCCCTGTAAATACTTAACAACTACACAGTTATCGTCATTGCGGTGGTAATTCCAAATGCCTTTAAATGAAATTTGAAGAGAATTTATTGATGCGTCAGGAATTTTGCATATCACTTCATCAGGTTTGCATTCAATCTGCTTATTTTTGAAAGCAATGGGAATTTCTCTTAGTAAACTGTTTGAAAGAGATAAATCATAATTGTTTGTATTAAATTCGATAGCACGTATTATCGACGCTGACGGAACTTGATTGTCAGAAGAGTCAGCATCAGGCGTAAATTTGTATCCATAACCGGTGACACCATTCCAACTTCTGATAAACTCGACATCGTTAGATCCATGACCATTGATACTGATAATGAATGTACCTTTTAGAAGAAATAATTTATAGAGAGCATTCTTGGCGTACTTGAATGTTTTCCTAACTTTCACACTCGAGACATGGAAAATTTCCATTATAAACTTTATTTGATAGTCGCTAAACCACATTATCTCGTATTGCGGTTCTTCTAATTGTGAAGACAATTCTTTATAAAATTCATCTGTTAGTTCTTGAAGAATTATCATTGTTTTGGGATTTGATTCTTTTTTTAACACAACTCGGGAGTTTAGGTGATCTTTTAAAAATACCGATTCAATATTTGTACCGTATGATGAAAGCATAATTTGCGTATTTCTGTTTATGAGATCTGTTGACATTACCTCGGGATATTTATTAAGAAAATTAATATTTTCCTGCTCGCATAATTTTCTCGACACTTCGCCATAGTGGTTGATGTTCGACACACAAGGATAGAGGGGTACGAAGGAGAAACCGAATTCTCGCCACCATTTACTTTTTTCAGGACTATTGTCCGAATAAGTCAGGTAGGATAGAAAACGATCTTTTTTGTATTTTGTTATTTCTTGACAAAATTTAACTGCACTGTCTTCGGTATTTTTTAGAACAATCCGTTCCGATGAGTGTATAAAAGTTTCTTTTGAGGGACCGATTAGTTTTTGGAAATACTCCGGATCATTGGATTCTTTAACGAGTCTTACAGTGTAATTTTGCCGCACTAAAGCATAATACTCGAAGGTACCGGCAATAGTGTTGTGAAATTCAAGAAAATCGTATGATAAATGTTGCGATGTGTTAAAATCCTCATTTTCCACTTTGTCGTGAGTGACTATCAATTTTATTGCAATGTTCCTAAGATCTATTGATGATTCGTTAAATAATTCTCGCATCATTCCGTAATCGTATTTTTCGTACAGTTCACCAAAGGCATCAATTTGCTCCATGAACCAATCGTTTATGTTCGGTAGAAAATCACCACTTCCACATTTATAGTGTTCGGCAAACTCGATGTAAATAGGAATTTTTGATTCTCGTTGAAAATCATCTAAATGTCTACATTCATAGTCCAAAACTAATTTCGCATATTTTGCCCGACTTACAAAATTGGTAAAGGCTCGATGTATTTTATAGATGTGATCATTCTCTAATTGACCTTCAATTTCCTTGGAAGTTTTTTTGAGGTATTCGAAAAAAACACTGTACGCCTTTTTCCAATGTTGAGGATTAAATATCAAATCTGTTATTTTGTCATGATAATCAATCCTTTCAATCGTAACATAGTAGAACAATGCGGGAAGTGCAAAAACTTTCAAGGCCACATGATCAATGTTTTCTAAATAAAATTTTTCTACTATGTATCCTATTGACAAGTGTTCGTCAAATGAGATTCGATTAATTGTTTTCTGTGAATTAAAGTCTTTAAAATTCGAATAGTAGGTTTCATTTAAGCTACCAAGTCGAAGATATGTTGATCCAGCTAGTGCGTAAATATAATCAATTGACAGTATATTCATATTAAGTATGGGTTGAGGAAATAGTGGTAATATTATTTCCCTAAATATTCGGGACACAGCTAAAGAAGTGAGCATCGAACCATCGCCATATTCATTTTCAAATATTGCATATTTAAGATTTTCCTCTATACTCTCTAGAATTGAATCAAATTTTAAACCATCTACCTGGCGAACACTGTTAGCTAGAAAACCGTAAATATTTCCGAACTTGGCAAACACTAGTGAACTGATGATGTAGTCAAACAATGTAGTGATGAATATTTCGTCAGGTATTTCATTTTCTTTCTCGCCGTACATATCACTGTCTTTTAGCAAATTTCGAATTAAAAGCAATGTTTTGTTTGGATCAGCACGATTTTCCTCGAAATAACGGTAGAGTTCGTTAACCACTGGAATAGGTTTGTATTGATCGACTTCTTGTAGATAATTCTCGAGGAATAAAAAATCACTAATAATGCTCAGATAATTGAAAATTGGTATAACCTGAACGGTCGATAGAGAGTTACTTAAATGCAAGGCATCCATTTTTGGTACCTTTCCTTTTTGTTTCCACAAGTGTCTAAAGAGTGATCTCTTCCGAATTAAATGGAAATTGACTGAAAAAATTATTTTCTATATTTACTATCCATATTTCTATTTAGACTTTAATTGATGCAACAGAAAAAATTAAATTGAACAAATTAAAGGTCACCTAGTACTGATTAGGATTCGCTTAAGAATCCTAACTTTAGAGAAGTCCCAACTTTTCTTATTAGATTCTTGGGTGGACAAAAGGGCTTCTAAAGAATGGTTTTGGGTCAATGTAAATCAGAGTTAATCGTAGTTCATGTGACAAAAAATAAATTTTTTTAATATTGCATTCGCTGCAGTTGGTTACTTATCAGTGAACACGTGTGTAACTCTTTTATTACATCTAATAACTTTGTCTTGCTTTTTTTCGTGATGGCAAGTGAAAAATTATAAAATATCTTTTATTTCAATCTAAAACAAAATGAAATGTGTTCAAAGTTGCAAATGCAAAAGCCGAATAACAATTTTTTATTAAAAACAAAACAAATATATATAGCAGAGTAATTTTGGTCCGCCATATTGGATCCGCTATTTTGAATTTTTAAAAACTAATATCATGTTCGTAATCAGCGACCCTAAAAACCTTTAGATAACGATTGATGTAAAAATAAATGTATCAGCGAAATCTATACATTTAGAAACATTTTCTAAGGGTTAAATTCATACACAGGGGGATTACAAGGTGTATAAATGAGTATCGCAAGGCTTTTCTTATTATTTCATAAATACACAAGACAGTAAAATTAGTTTCAAGAATATGCCTTGGAAAAAATTAAGTTTTCCAACCTTTTTAAAGTTTTTTTAAGTTTAGAAGTTCTAGAGATGTGCCCATATATTATACAATTGTTATTAAAATTAAGAAAATAACTTCTTACCCAGATGCTGACAATGCTCGCTTCTGATTCGTAAGAACCGTAACTTGCTACTACGATTTTGGTATATCTGAAAATTTATAAAAAATATTACTTTTTCATGTAAGTGGAATTAAATTTTTTTAACATTGCAGTCGCTTTACTTGTTTATTAATGCACACGTGTGCAGCTCTTTTAGTACATAATAAATTTTCTTGATTTTTGTGCGGTTTATAAGAAAAATTCTAAAATATACTTTACCTATATCTAGAGTATATAGATAAAAGTATATTCAAAATTAGAAATACAAAGGCTGAGTAATAATTTTATAATAAAGACAGAATAAATATATGAAATAACTCATAATTTTCTCTAATAAGATCAAATGCAATAAATTTTTGTATTTTTGAAATTAGAGATCCATAATTTTGATGTATTATGATTATATTAAATTCAGTGGACAGTATAGAATACCCAGAAAATCTAACGAGTTTCACAATATTATTGATTTCTACTATGTGCCTTTGACTAATTTTATCAATAAGTGTTATTGAGAAAGCTAATTTTTATTTTTATGTAAATTAAACGACAGTGGCACACCAAAGAAAAAATATTCTTGTTTTAAGAGGACAATATTCCTCTTCTAAAATCCTCTTACATTTTATTCTTAAATTAAGAAATATTATTCTTCATGAACTGAATATATTTCACTGGGGTTAAATAAACATCTCAGAGTCAACTAGATTGTTTATTTGTTTTTTAAAAAAAAGATTATTTGAACTGAATAATTTAAATCAAATAAAATTTAATTGAAACATATAAATAGTCTAGTTGGCTTTGAGTCAAATATTTTTTTTTTCTGGTTGTAGGTTAAGTAAAAATAACCGAAACTTTTGTTAACTAATTCAATTAGGGAAATTTGACAATTTTTATAGTTATTTATTTACTAAAAATTAGTAATTTTCTACTAATAATTAATTACATGAAGATAAATATATACATATATGGCTGTGAATTTTGCAAAAAAAAAATAAATAATTGGAAACAAAAAATTATTTAAATACACAAAACTCTATTTAAAAATACATTTTTATATTCTTTAATTTTCAAAAAGTTTTATGATTAAATAATCTTGCATTGCAATTTTAAATCCCCAATATCCATTAAATGTTGGAGTTTGAAGGAGTATATAATATTTAAATCATTTTTAATAAGTATTAGTTTTTATTAATTTTTTATTATTAATTTTTCTTTTACTATTACAAATCATAATTTATTTATTGCTAAAATTGAGCTCTAAATTCTAAATTGGGGAGACATTTAGCTGCCATTATCGTATCTACCTCGTTATCCTCTATTTTCAAAAGTTTTAAATAAAACAAAAAATATTTGATATTTTACATTATAAATCTTATTATGTCAAACATGTCTTAACATTATGTCAAAACAGAATGCAGAATAATTAACAAAACTTGCAAATGTTTGTATCATTTATGGAATTTAAAGTTTTTCTTAATAAAAAAATTTATTTAATTTTGTCTTTTGGTTTATTTGGTTAAATATGATACATATTTTTAATTATTTTTTAATATAATTAAAAATTTTGTAACATAGTCTTAGTATATATCAAATTTAAGATTAGATTCTACCGTTTATTTTTCACTTGTATTTAGTTCAAAGAAATCGAAAGAAATTTTTTAAATAATTAATTAAAAATTACTGGCAACACTGCAAAAAGAAGTATCTTAATTAAGATGTTTTGGTAGTCATTTCTAAGATGTTATTGTAGTCACTTTTCAGTCATTAATTTTATACTTAAAAAAACTTACAGAAGTATCTAACTTTTTTAAAATAGAAAAAATGTCTAAGACGTATAAAGCATCTTAAAAATCTGTAAGATACTTTCAAAAACATCTTTTTTTAAGATGTAAGATACCATTTTTCCATCTTACATCTTATGTTAAGATATCAAATAAGATACTTATTTTTGCAGTGAATGGGAGTAAAAATTAAATTCATCTTCGAAGCCTCGTTTTTCAGTTAATAACAAATTTTTAAACTGTTTTTTAGCCATACGTAATCTATATAGAAATATTTGAAGTTGTAGCCCAAAAAATTTGTTAAATTATGTTTCAATATTTTTAAATTTAATAAAAACGTGAATTTTTTATTTGAAAAACTATTCATCTCCGAAGCCTTTTTCATATTTTTGTTAAGCGTTATTGTTTCGTTTTTAATAATTATTTTCAATTACCTAATCCTTGAATTATAAAAAAATTTTCCGTTTTATTTAAAATAAAATATTTTTAATTTTTTAAAATATAATGTATTAAGTAGAAAGTTAAATAATAAAATTATAATTAAAAATAAAAATTTTTTACAGAAAATGTCAATTTTGAACTTAAAATGATAAATTAAAAAATTCATTACAATTTTTTCCGTTCAATATAAAAAACTATATATTAGTTATTTTTGAAAAGATAAAATAGTTAAATATAAATTATTAATTACACGATTTATTAAATTATAAATGAATAATGTTAAAAGTTTAATAAATTAAAGATATTAAATTTAAAAGGAATTTTTTTACAAAAACCCCAATATTGATTACATATTTAACCTTCAAAACACTTAATATTAAAATAATGCTGAAAGGCTTATTTTTAAAATTAATTTTCCGCAACTCAGATTTGTATCTTTAAACGTATATTTAAAACCTACCCATGACAAAAAATTCAGAAAATGTAAAAATTAATTTTTTTTTAGTTTTTGGAAAAAACAGGTCCCTTTTAGAAGAATCACCCATTTAAACCTTAACCCTCTACAAGCACAGGTGAAAATTCTATTAAATTATTAGCTGTCCATATACACAGCCCATTTGAATCACATTTGAAAGCAAATTAGGGAGTAGAAGGAAAGAAATTCAATACTTATAATATTAACAACCACTCCAATAACTATTAGTAACAATTTCATAGACATTGGCAATCATAATAAATTTTTTAAGCTTTTTCACCCAAAATGGTTTACTGGAGTACTTATCAAGAACCCTTATATTTTATAAACCACGTTGAAAAGAAAGATAGTCAAATTCAGTAACAGGTCAAAGACGGACACTTCTTTTAAATAAATAACAGAATTAATAATTTTAGTTTAACTGTTCGTCAATGTAATTCGATTTCCATCGACTAATAGCAGTGGTTGTGCAACAATGAAATTTAAAGACACATTTTTTGTCTTCTTAATTTTATGGAAAAAAATTTTTGTAGTGTCTTCTGTAAGTGATTACTACGATGGTTTGCTAAAGTATCTGAAAAACGATTCCAGATTGCATCAGATAGTGTACCTTCTTGACGATAAAGTGGACCATTCGGACCCATTAATGGACTCTCTTATGTCTGCAATAAATTCGCATTTTCCATCGTTTACCGTCAACTATAGTGATATAAATTCAGATCTAACTAAACAACGTTTGCAGATGCTATTGCGACCTAAAATTACTGGACTTTTCGTTTTGCAGTGGACAATGGAATCAACATTGGATAAATTTGTGGAATTTTTCACTGACGAAAATGATTTATTAAAGGGACCAACACCTCCGAAATGTTTAGTAGTGCTCTCTTATCCTCTAATTCATACAAATATCGATGAAATTGTGCAATTGTTAAAAGATTATTATTTCATTGATTTTAGTGTTTTGATAAACATGAACAAACGGACTCTAAAAATTGAACAACAAATCAACAAATTAATGCTTTTTAATGAAAAGGCTTTATATTTCACAGTGTTTGATTCTGTAGAATTATCACCAAAAAGTCAGTGGTTTTCAAAGCGTATTTTATCAACTAATAATTCACATGTTGTCGAATACTTTAAGGCTATAAAGTTTTTGCGAATTTTGTCAGAAGAGACTTACATTGAACCGGAAACACTGCCACTTGTATTGCTGGATAGTGAAATGATTGTTAATTATTATTGGCAATCAGAGAATGATGTAGATGATTTCAAAATGCAAAAAAGAGATGTAAACCCTGATAAGCTTATAAGTCGTGAACTAAAGTATCGGGAAGTGGAAGGCGACGGTTTTATTAATATACAATTTAAAACATTTCACTCTGTTAAAGCTGTCATTCCACGTATGTCAAAAGACTCAAAAGAAATTATTGTGTCAACAGAATTTTGGTACGTGATCATTGTAACAGTTTGCATGATTTCTGTTATACGATTGGTGGTATTTTTGATGAAATTCAACAAGATTACGTGGCAAACTTTAAACATTAGCCAAATTATAATGGGAATGTCGTCGAATCATGAACCTAGTAATTTAGCAGAAAGAGCAGTTTTTGGATCATTGATTATTACCTGCATTGTCTTCACAAGTTATTTTTACTCGACAATCCTCGATATTAGTTTTCGACCATCTCGTGAAATTTCAACTCTCACAGATCTTGTCAATTCAAATTTATCACTTGTTATGACGTTTGATGTACGTTTTAATTTAGTATCAGGAGGACATAAT
The DNA here is from genome assembly GCA_032873175.1 of Leptopilina drosophilae. Taxonomy (NCBI): domain Eukaryota; kingdom Metazoa; phylum Arthropoda; class Insecta; order Hymenoptera; family Figitidae; genus Leptopilina; species Leptopilina drosophilae. The sequence continues at coordinate 41,375,323 of CM065484.1, forward strand.
CTCGATAATATTGGACAGATACGAAGCATTGAAAGGCAATTAGGAACAAAAGAACCTAGATTATTTATTGAGTTAGAAGAAGATTGTTTGTTAAAGTACATTGATGAGCTGAATATTTCCTGTCTTATAACAGATTCTCCTTATCATGTTAGAAATTATATGGCTAAAAACGGTAAAACGGATCTTAAAATATTGGATGAAACTGTTATGTATACTTCTGCTACATTTGTCACAGAGTCTTTTACACCATATCTTGACGATTTTATGAAAAGAATATTGAACGTTTTAGAATTTGGATTATCGAGAGAGTTTTACAGAACTAATGTCAATTTACGCCAAACAAATAAGTTGGAATTGCAAATGATATCAAAGGAGCAAATTTTTGTTGCCCTGTTTTATGTAGGAATAATTGGTTATTCCTTGGCTTTCATGGCTTTTATACTTGAATTAATTACAGCAAAGATAAGAAGCAAATTTTTCCACAAACAGAAATTTACATTTTTAAATTAACCTGTGGGATCTAATGGTGTTGTTTGAAAATAAATATTGTATGACTTCACCTAAGTATTAATCACCGCCACCGCTGAGTAAAAATATTTTAAAACTCTCTTAATTAAATTTTATTATTTCAACGATAAGTAAAATTAAATTTCATGAATACAATTTAATTGCTATTTTATATTGTAAGTGCATCTTTAATCATTTTAATGAAGGTAAAAAATATTATAAAATTTTTATTTTTTTTTTTTTAGAAATGTTTGTTACCAATGGAGTTTCATTACTTTCTAATTTTATGAAAATTAAATTGAATTAATTAATTTTTGTAAAGAACATAATTGTGTTATTTTTTACAACAAAGAGACATAATTGTACTTGTTTAAGCCATAAATAAAAGTTATTCGCTACAGCTGCATTAAGAATGATTTTAAAAACATACATCGACATTTTTTTAATAAACATTAAAATTGTAAATTAGTATGAAACTTGTAGTATTTGGTTGTAATTGTTGTTGATTGACTGATTAATTATAATTTTATTATTTAACTTTCTACTTAATACATTATATTTTAAAATTAATAAATATCAAAATTGTGAAACTAGACTTTTTGGAGTAGTTATTACTAAATATTAGTTTTATTAACCATTAGAGTGGTCTTAGTATGTGAAGTTTTGAAATTCCTTCATTCTGCCCCCTAATTCGCTTCCAAATGTGATAAAAATGACACGGTAAATCGTTAGGTATTAAAATAACACCAAAATGGATTAAAATAACACTAAAATGGGTTTATTTTTAATCCTTTTTGGTGTTATTTTAATACCTAACGATTTACCGTGGAGCTGTGCCCAAGAACAGCTCATTTAATTAATTTTAACATGTACCTGTGCGGATCTTTTAAAAATCTCCTTTTTAATGTTTGACAGCGGTCATCCGTCAAAATAATATTACATTATTCGAATTGATCTCATTAGGCACAGGCACAGGTGAAAATTCATTAAATTAGCTGTCCTTGTGCACAGCTCATTTTTATCACAATTGGAAGCGAATTAGAGGGTGGAATGAAAGAAATTCAATACTTATTATATTAACGACCACTCTAATAACTATTAGTAACAATTTCATAAACTTTTAGAGTGCATAATTAAAGTAAATTAAATTAAAGTAAATAATTTTTTAAGCTTTTTCACCCAAAATGGTTTACTGGGGTACTTGTCAAGAACCCTTATATTTTACAAACCATCATCAAAAGAAGAAAGTCATATTCAGTAATAGGTCAAAGACAAACACTTTCCTTAAATAAATAAAAGAATTAATAATTTTAGTTTAACTTTTCTTGAATGTCATTTGATTTCCATCGACTAATAGCAGTGGTTGTGCAACAATGAAATTTAAAAACACATTTTTTGTCTTCTTAATTTTATGGAAAGAAATTCTGGTAGTGTCTTCTGTAAGTGATTACTACGATGGTTTGCTAAAGTATCTGAAAAACGATTCCAGATTGCATCAGATAGTGTACCTTCTTGACGATAAACTGAACCATCCGAACCCATTGATAGACTCTCTTATGTCTGCAATAAATTCGCATTTTCCATCATTTACCGTCAACTACAGTGATATAAATTCAAATCTAACTAAACAACGTTTGCAGACGCTATTGCGACCTAAAATGACTGCATTGTTTGTTTTGCAATGGTCAGAGAACACAACATTCGACAAATTTGAGGAATTTTTCACTGACAGAAATGATTTATTAAAGGGGCCATCAAAACCAAAATGTTTAATCGTGCCATCTTATCCTTTATTTCATACAAATATCAGCACAATTTTGCCATTTTCTGAACAGTTTAATTACATTGACTTTAGTGTTTTGATAAATACAAATGAACGGACTCTGAAAATTGAACAAAACACCAACAAAATAATTCTTATTGTTAAAAAGGCTTTATATATCCCAGAGTTTGATTCTACAAAATTATCATCAAAAAGTCAGTGGTTTCCAAAGCATATTTTATCTGCGAACAATTCAAATCTGATCGAATACATGATGGTTATAAATTTTTTTCAAATGTTAATATATGAGAGTTATATTGACCTGGAAACACTACCTTATGCATTACTGAATTCTAAAATGGTATTTAATAAAGAGAAGGACTTATGGGCATCCCTGTCAAATTTCCAATTGGAAATGAAAGATGTCTATTCTGATCAGGTTATAAGTGAAAGAGAACAACCGTTTATGGATGATGAGGAGGGGGTTTTTATTAAAATACTATTTTTAACATTGGACCCTGTTAAAGCAGTGATTCCAAAAATGTCGAAACATTCAAAAGTCATTAATGTTTCAACGGAATTTTGGTACATGATCATTGTGACAATTTGTACGATTTCCATTATACGGTTAGTGGCATTTTTGCTGAAATTCAACAAGACTACATGGCAAACTTTAAACATGAGCCAAATTATAATGGGAATGCCATCGAATCACGAACCTAGGAATTTAGAAGAAAGAACACTTTTTGGATCATTGATTATTACCTGCATTGTCTTTACCGGTTATTTTTACTCGATAATTCTCGACATCAGTTTTCGACCATCTCCTGAAATTTCAACTCTCACAGAGCTTCTCAATTCGAATTTAAAACCGTTTATGCCTGCTGATGTATATTTAAGCTTAGGGATGGCAAATGTTACCACTAAAAATAAAAAGATACTCAGTATTGGAAAACAATTAGTAGCAAAAAGCCATGTAGAGTTTATGTCTGAGGAAGGTTGTTTATTAAAGTATATTGATTACCGGAATGCTTCCTGTATTATAAAAAATTCGCCACATAATGTTAGAAACTATGTGGCTAAAAACGGTAGAACGGATCTTAAAATACTGGAAGAAACTGTTTTATATACCTACAATTCATTCGCTACAGAGTCTTTTACACCATATCTTGATGTTTTTATTCAAAGAGTCTTAAACGTTTTGGAATTTGGATTATCCAAAGAGGTTTACAGAACTAATGTCAATTTACCCCAAGCCAATAAGTTGGAACTGCAAATGATTTCAAAGGAACAAATTTTTATTGCCTTGTTTTATGTGGGAATAATTGGATACTCCCTGGCTATCATGGCTTTTATAGTGGAAGTAATTACAGCAAAGATAATGAGCAAATTTTTCCACAAACCAAAATTTCGATTTGTTAATTAACCTGTGCGATGCAATGGTGTTGTGTAAAATTAAATACATACAGTATCAATTTCGTGTTAGTTTGGATTTATAACCAGTTCGATATGACAGTTTTCAATTCCTGACAATCTTTTAATACTTCGATAATTCTGTACGAATTCTTTTTTCTTTCCGACTAAATGATGAACAATATTTTTTAGGTTCTTGCTTATTATATTGTAGAGGAAAATCTCTACTTCAAAGAGTTGTGAAATTGAGTGTTTTCAATAAATACTGCACGTATAATAAATTAATCATTTTTCAAATATGTGTGTTGTATATAATTGGTTTTTAGTTGTTTATTTTATGATAATTTTTTTTCCAAAAAAAGTTTTTCAATTATTGTTTAAACCAAATAAAAGCTGTCAACTAAGTAACTTATTCACTAAGTATGATTTTAAAAAAATGTATGGTCCATTTTCCGTGAGATTTTTACTCCAAATTTTGTTTTAGACAAAATCCACACCTTTTTCTCTGTTATACCAAAAAATAATAAAATATTTGGAAATGATTTATTTTTTTTCTTGATGTTTTCAAATATGTAATAAAAAATAACGTTAGTTTTTCTCTAAATAGAGGAAAGTTTTCCAAAAGAAATAAATACTTATGGAAAAAATGCAAACGTCACTTCGACAAAAATGGAGCAATCGATAGAAATAAAAAATAAAAGAACACTTTACAAATTATAAATTCATTATGAATTCAATATTTACAGTTACATTCTTTATTCTCGATTGACATCTTATAACGAAAATTTTATATCTAATTTCTGTAATCTCTTCTTAGATTATTATCGATCAAACAACATAACTTTTGTCATTATATTAAAGACGATTTGTAAAATTGGAATTAAAATAAAACCAAAAATAAATGCTAAACACACGTAAATACTGAGAAATTGTACAAGAAGAATGATTGATTTAATTATTATTTGACGATAATCGTCAGCTGCTCGAATGCTGATTAATTTATCCAATATGAATCTCAGAATGTAGAGAAAAATCTAGAATGGAAAAAAATTTTGTAAATGGAGAATAAAAATAATTTAGTAGTATGATTTTATGTTATTCCCAATCAGAAAGAGAATTATGATGATGATTCAGTTACGATCACATACGAAGAGTTTGTAAACCCTTTTTTTTTAAATTACCTCGATAACTGGGGCAGTATTGACAATAATGTAAACCAGAGCAAGTAGAGATTTTCCAGTCGCTTCACCCAAAACTTTAATTAACGACATGAATGAATATTCCGTTGGTGGTGTACCACTCGATTCTTGATAAGTTGCAAGAAAATCACGAAAACTAGAGAGAAAATTTGATTCCCCATTCTTTATTGGTGTGGTATCAAAATTTACATCTGGAACATTAATTTCAAAATAAAGATGAAATTTTATTCATTTTTTTCATTATTTTCGAAATAATTTGTCAGAATTCAATTATTTGCAATGTCTACTATTTCAAAATGTTTTAACAAAAGAATTCAATTATTTAAAAAGAAAATTTAATAAAATTCGCCTCACGAATTCAATTATTTTCAAACGTAATATAATTCTTTGCAAAAATTCAATTATGTTTAAAAATTTAGAAAAATTCTAGTCAATTTTCAATTACTTTTGTAAATAATAAAATTTTTCTCCGAAATTCAAACATTTCTGAGAAATTTTAATAAAATTCTTAGCAGAATTTCAATTATTTTTAATATATATGTACAATTTTTAACAAATTTTTCGAAAAATTAAATTATTACCAAAAATTTTATTAAAATTTGTCAAGAGAATTCAATTATATAAAAAATTTGTTAAAATTCATTATGGAAATTTAATTTTAAAAAACATTGAATTATCAATTATCATTTGTCAATAAATTAAATGATTTAACAAAAAATTTTTTAATATTCTACACAAACAGTTAATTATTTTTCAAAAAAAATAAAAATTTCAAAAAATCATTGCAGAATTTTCAATTATTTTTAGTATACACAATTTTAATCGAATTTCTCAAAAATGTAATTATTCCTACGTCAGTGAAGTTCACAACGTTTATTATCAACGATTTCCAGAAAAAGAATATTTTTCTTAAAAAAAAAAACAATAAAATTTTTTGTTCCGAAATTTTTCTATTTCAAATTATTGATGAAATAATTCACAAAAAAGTTTATGTGCAAAAAGTTGGAAAAATTTGTATATAAAATATTTTTTTTCTAAATCGTTGCTTATAAACGTTGCGAACTTCACAAACATTTATTCTTTAGGATTTTATAAAAATTCGTCGACATAATTTTATTTTAAAAATTGTTTTGATAAAATTCTTTCCCAGAATTGAATTTTAAGAAAAATTGAATTATTCTATAAATTATCTTTGCTTGTATTTAAATAATTTAAATTAAATTCTTGTAAAATTGTCTCATAATAATTGATTTTTAAAATTAATTTCAGTTAAAATTTTGAAGTTTTTATTTCCTCACATATTTTTAAAAAATATTTAAAAAAAGCTTAATTTTTTTTTAATTATTCAAAAATTTACGAATAATTAAAATTTTGTAAAATTCAATATTTTTCAAAAATGGATCTAAAGAAGAATTTTAGTTAAAAATTATAAAAATTATAATCTTTATGATGAAAATAATTTTTGAAGAAGTTATAGTAAAAAAGTAGCAAGTAAACTTTTTTTTAAAAATAATTTCACAGAATTAAAAGTTCATTAAAAGTATAAAAATTCAAATTTTCAAAGATTTTAATGTAAAATCTTAATATTTTTCTAAATAATTTGATTTTCGGAGAAAATTGGATTATTTATAAAGATAATTGAAATTTTGATTCAAATTTTTGTAAATTTTTTACCATTATTTGATTTTTTACGAAGAATTTTATAAAAAGTATTTTGAAAAAAAATTCAATTGTTATAAAAGAATTTCTTTAAAATTTTTCAAAATAATTTAATTCTCTAAATAATAAATAAAAAAAAAAAATAAAATAATTGAATCTGAGAAGAATTTTTCTACTTTTAAAAATAATTCAATTTCTGCAGTAATGCCTCTAATTACTGCAGAAATTCAATTTGTTTTAGTGTTTTTAACATTCGCATTGACTTTTACAGTTAAAAATATTTTTTCATTTTTAAAACGAACATAAACGTCTGAAAAATGAAGGGTGCACTTTTACAAAGAATATTTAATGGCAAAATTTAACAAGACCTAAAAAATTCCCTCTTACTTATCGAGTCCGTAACTCTATCTTGCCAATAAGCTCTAAATTTCCCATTAGGAACACTATAAAGATTTCGACTTCTCAATGTTGCCCTCAATTCATCGTCTTCACTAAAATAAGGTTTTTCATTCCACTTTATTGCATTGTTCCAATCGCCGGACGATTCTTGATTTGTGAAATTTAAATTCTTAACCTCCACTTCTTGCAGTAAACTTTTAACTTCTTGAATTTGTTCCTTTAGGTTATTATCAATTGTCTTGTGAAAGAAAAATTTATTTTCAAAACAAAAATTCATATTTTTCACCAAATTTCAAAATTGAAGCTAAAATGTAAAATTACCTCATGTTGAGTTTCCATTGTTCACTGAAAGTAATTTGGAAAAAAAATTAAAAAGTCAAAAAAGTTTCTGTTGACGAAAATTGATTTTTGAAGGATGTGAAAAATGTGTCGAAATAAAAAAAAAGAATATCGACTTTTAAATGATAGGAAAATATTTTTTTTTGATTTTTTTATTTTTAGTGATTTCCTTTGGTAATATGTACAATAAAGTAGACTAAAATTGTTTCTTAATTGAACAAATAAATATATTTTTCTTTTTTGCTTTGAAAATAAATATTGGAAAAATTCGAATCTGAAATAAAAAGTTTATTTTTTCCCGTAGTCATTAATTGTTTCTATCAACAACTTCCTCTCAAAATCCCTCTGCAATTTTTCCTGCAATTCATCGAGTCCCATGCCTCCCTTCATAAAATCATCTAAACCATAAATAGTTCCATTCGAAATTCGATGATCAGTCACACGATCCTGCAAATAATGATAAGTACGAATTCTCTCGTTACGATTTTTAAAACCCATTTGCTTTCGTCGAATTTTCCGACTAGTTGTCAATTGTTCATTGAGTCGTGTCTCGTAAATTTTTGTACGCAACTTAATCATTGCAATATTTCTATTTCTTATTTGTGACCTCTCACTTTGGCATTCGACTGTTACGCCAGTTGGTATGTGAACAATTCTCACCGCCGAATCGGTTTTATTAACACTCTGCCCACCGGCGCCCATCGAACGAAATGTATCAATTCGCAAATCCTTATTTTCAAGTTTCACCTCGATTTCATTTGGTTGGGGATAGATGACCACCGACGCAACACTCGTGTGAATACGTCCCGATGTTTCCGTCGTTGGAATTCTTTGAACCCGATGGATGCCAGCTTCGTGGCGAAATTTCTCATAGACACCGGGACCATTAATTGTGAGACTCGCACGACGAATGCCACCAATTGATGTCATTTCATGTTCTATATATTCGAAAGTATAATTCAGATAGTTCATGTGAAGACAGTACATTTGGAGAAGATCATTGGCGAAGAGCATTGATTCCTGACCACCAACGCCGGCGGTTATTTCTAAAATTACACTATCACAAAAATCGCGAGCAAGAGAACTTGACAGTGACTCAATGATTCGATCATTAATGGTATTCAATGATTTTGTGTATGTCGCGAATTCCTCATTGGCCAACTGTTTCATTTCCTTGTCGTCTTTTGCTGTAAGAGAAAAAGAAATCATTAAAATCTTTACTAAATTTAAAATATCCAAAAAACAAATTTTTTCATCTTTACCAAGAAATCTTTAAATTCCCCCAAATTCTCCAATAGGAAAAAAAATTTTCGAGAAAGGTTTCTAAAACGTTTCACATTGCTAACAAATTAAAAGTTTGAAAATCAGGGTGTTTAAAATTTTCATTGAACAAAATTTCCAATTATTTCCCGGTTATGACCTAATTTTCCACGGTTTTCTTTTCTCTTAAAATTTAAATTTAAATTTGATTTCGAACATAAATAAATAATAGTTTTAATTGCAAATTTGGAAAATAATTTCTTCAATTTTTTAAAAATAATCTTGTCTTTTTATAATTAAAATTGGAAATTTTCTATTTCAAGTTTATTACAATTCTATTGATAATAATTGAATTTCTGCAAAGAATTTTACTATTTACAAAAATAATTGAAATCCTTCCGAGGAATGATATTATTTATGAAAATAATTTAATTCCTGTGAAGAATTTTATTGCAATTTTAAAAAACAGCAGTGATAATTATTTACTTAATAAGTAATAAACATTAAATTTGCTTCAGAAATGATATATATCATTTATTTGAACATTCAGAAATTTGAAATTATAAAAATTTAAGAGAAGTTCAATAATTATAACTATTGAATAATAATAGAATAATATAATTTTTAGAAGCAAAAAATTGATTTAAAACTTTAAGAGGGACTTTATATTTTCAAAATAAAATTATAATTACGACAATACTAATATTATTTTCGAAAAATTAAAATTCTTTCAAAGAATTAAAATATTTTTCAAAAAGAATGTAAAGAAATTTCAATTATTTCAAAAAATTGAAATTATTTGTTTAGAAAAATTAAATTATCTTGAAACAATGAAATTGAAAAATATCAACAATTATTTTTCAGAATTAAAAACAAAATTTGCGAGAATTCAATTTTAATTCAAAATTTGAAGTGCATATTGTTTTTTTTTTAAATTAACTAATAAAAATTTTAATTATTAATCTTCGCACTAAGAAACATGACTTCATTAAAATGTGACTATAAAATCCAATTATTAATTAATTATTAAATTAAAGTACTTTGAAAATTTTATTTGCTAAAAAGTTTCTAAAGAAATTCTTTAACAAATTCAATTACATATTTTCAATCGAATTTCACAAATATTTCTATTAACTCCATAATTTTTTAAAATTTATTTACATAATCTGTTTGAATTAGTGCCTGACTTTTACTATCAAATTAATTTTTTTTAACTAATTCAAAGTTGGAGAAGAGTATAAATATCTATAAAAATTGAAATAAAAAGTAATTTTTTTAAAAACAAATTAAAATAATAAAACTTTTTTTAATTTTGGTGAAAAAATTCCCGGTTGTGTATAAAAATCCCGGTTAATTCCCGGTTAAATTTGTAATAACACAAAATATAATAATAATAAAATAATAAATAAATAATAAAATAATAAATAAATAATAAAATAATAAATAAATAATAAAATAATAAATAAATAATAAAATAATAAATAACTAATAAAATAATAAATAAATAATAAAATAATAATAAATATTAATAAAAATAATTTATAATAATTAAAATCATGAATTCAATTATTATTTTTGAGAATTTTTATCTAAAATTCTTTTTTATATCGATTTTCTAAAATAATTTTCGAAAAAGTTCTTTGACAATTTTCAAATTCATTTCTTTACAATATTCAATTTTACGAAACTTCAATAATTAGTTAAATTCTTTTATTAAATAAATATTAGGAAATAGAAATTGAAAATAGCATTAAAAAACTCAATTAAACTGTTTCAAAAAAATTAATTACAAAATTCAATTATATTTTTAAATTCACGCTCTATTGCATTTAATATTCAATTATTATCTAAAATTTTAACTGCAATTCATTTTTATGAAATGAAAATCAATTTTTATTAGAAAATTCTACTAGAATTCAATTATTTAAATAAAAATAAAACGCAATTAAATAATTTATTGAAGAATTGAACGTTTCTTAAAATTCAATTCCCATAAAAAATAGTTATCAACAAATTTTCAAATACTTGAATTCTATCAACGAATTCGAATAAAATTTTAAAAAATAATTACTTTTTTCGTGAAATTTGATTAAAATTGTATAAAAAATAATTGAAATTCTCCACTGAATTTTATTCCCTTAGAAAATAATTAAATTCGTGTGATAAATATTGTTAATTATGAAAATAATTAAAATTTTGTAATGAATTTTAATAAAATTTTTCAAAACAATTGTAAATTTCTTTCCCTTTTAAACCATTTTTTTACGCATTAAAATCCCAAAAGTGACCGAATTCTAACCCCAAATACACAAAATACAGTTTTCTCAATTTTTTTATCACAATTTTTATCAACAACAATGAATAAAAAACAATGTAAAAAACTTACCCAATTCCTCCAAAGAATTGATATTCTCAAGAATATTAATTCTCTCATTCATAAGTTCTTTCACTTCATGATTTTTCAGAATATCACCAATTTCCGATTTATCCTTTTCTCTGCCCTCATAAACATTTGTTGCATGATTTAAAAAATTTTTCACCAACTTCTCCGATAAATTATCATCAACAATCGTGGCGAAACAACGTAAATATTGTTTCTCAATAATTTTCAGGTTAGAATTGACATTTAAACCCAAATTTCTCGTTAAATGACAATATCGTCTTGAAATTGAATTAAATCCACAATATTTACGGCAAACATCATAAATTAACTTCATTATTATTAACAACTGTCATACTTTGTGAACATTTTTTGCCAACAATATAACTCACGTGTTTTTTTTTATTCAAAAAAGAAGAAAAAAAAAGATACAAACATTGTCCATTGTGTGTCGTCTGCTAAATAGAGACAGTGTTGCCAATATTGTAAAATTGTTTTGATAAGTGAATGAAAATTTAGATTGTTGTCTTATTGAGTGGAAGGAAAAACAAAATACATAATAAATAAAATTGTTTTTTAATTATTTGGACAATTTTTAAGGAAATAATTTTTAAAAATAGAAGGAATATTTTTTTATTTATCAAGAAATGGGTGTAAAATTTGAAAGGAACCAAATTCTATAAAATTGTCAGCACTGGGAACATTTCTTGGGTGCAAAGCGATCGTTTTGTTCGACGCGAATGTATAAAGTGTTACTGTGAAGCAAAAAAACAATTAATTTTTATAAATAAAATAACATTATTTAATGGACGTAGTGAAAAATTATTATTTCTTTAATAAGTGTTTGAAAGAATAGAAAAGTTCTTTACTTAGTTCTCTATTATTTTTTAAAGGTAAAGTATATATTCATTTCACTTTTTTGTCGAGCTCGAGAGAGAGAGAGAGACACTTTTATAAAATCACACACCAGAATATATATCTATACATAAACATAGATATATATGTTTAAAAGTTACAAAACCTTCCCTTTTCACAACAATCATTGCTTTTTTAATAATAAATGATTTAAAACTTTTTTTTTTTTACTTTTTCCCTTCTTTTTGAATTTTAATCTTATTTATCAAAATCAATGTAAATTTTCATATCCGAACGGAAAAGATAATTTTTTCATTTTTCCATCTTAACTTACTATAATATCAGTAAAAAAAATTCATTTTTTTCTCATCGTAAAATTTTCATTTACAAAGATAAAAAATATTTCTAATTTTATACCAGGAAATAAAAAAAAATTGTTTTTAAAATTTTTCCCCCTTATTGTAAATTTTATCAAGAAAAGAATATTTTTCTCAAAGTGTCAAAAAAAAAATGTTTCCTTTCTTTTTTAATATTTAATAAAATAAATATTTTAAAATTACAAACTTTTTTCTATTCGATATTATTTATTTTTAGGTTATTTTTGATTTTGTACCGTGCATAGGTAGAGAATTAGAAAATGTTGCAAGAAATTTATTTCATTGTTGCATTTTCAGTAAAAGTTGCATTAATGATTTTTTAATTAGTTTGTGTCAAGTGCTCAATAAGCTTCTCTATAGAAATTAGAGAAAGACAACAATGTTAGTGATTTATAATTTTTTTTTTCTTTCTTTTCTACCTGTTTCAATTTTTACAAGTGAGAAATACAAAAAAATTCTCTTTGCCAATAATTTTAAGGATTGAAATTGAAAATTTTTTACACTTCGCAAGAATACTTTTAATAAATCTGAAAAATTTACAACTTTTCTATAAGCAATAATTTTTTTATTTTATTTATTTAATTTTCAAATTTTATAGAGATCTCTCAGTGTAATAGAAAGAGAACGAATCAGTTCAGGGACGAAGTATTTTTTTTCGAACCCGGGGTTATAAGTGTAGAAAATAAAAAAAAATTTTCTTTTCGTCAAATTATGTAAAATTTTCACTTACTATATTATAAGAAAATCTGACATTAGTAGTGGAAAATAATTTCTATCTAAAAAAAAATGTATTTTCCAGACAGCGTTAATATTATTAATTAATATTTAAATATTAAAGTAGTTGAAATTTAAAAGAAAGCATTTTTTTTATATTTTAGAAGCTGCCTGTATGCCAATGAACAAAAAAATTCAATAACAAATGTAATAAAAACAATAATAATAATATATTTTTCTTACAAAATGATTAAGGCACGTTTTTAACGATAAGCAATTGTTACAAAATGCAATCGATAAGAATTGCAATAATAGTCTAATATTTATATTAATAATAACTATTAAAATTTTCGTAACAAAATAATAGTAATAATAATAATAATAATAATAATAATAATAATAATAAAAGTAAATATTATAAAAATATATATAATAATTAATAATCAAAAGAACTATTAAAATTTTGATTATTTTTGCTAACAATAATTTTATTATTTATATTTGAATGATTATTATTGAATTATTATTATTAAATTAATTATTGTTATAATAATATTCTTATTGTAAATATCATAGGTAATATAATAAGAATTATAATTTTTTATAATTTATTATCTATAATTTATTATAATTTTTTAATAAAATTTTAATGATTTTAATAATATTTTTAATAAAATTTTAATAATTTTAATAATATTTTTAATAAAATTTTTAATAAAATTTTAATAATTTTAATATTTTTAATAAAATTTTAATAGTTTTAATATTTTTAATAAAATTTATAAATGGTAAACACTAAAAAAAAAAATTATAAATATTAAAAATTGCCTCAATCTTACTCTCTAAGAATTATTATTACAATAAAAATAATTATAACTTCCCTTATATTACATAATTCTCGTAAATTTTTTTAAATCCTTCGACGAAGGTGAAAAATTAAAATATATTAATTTTAATAGCTACAGCCCTGAGAGCCCTATATACGCTCTCGTGACGGGTTGTAGAGTTAGTTGTGTGGTTATAGCGAGTATTTTGCTTATTACACTCTACCTTTTATTATTCTCAATTTTAATAATTTCACTGATTAATAAAAATTAAAAATTCACTAGAAATAATTAAAAAAAAAAAACATGAAAATAATGAAATTTTCGTTGGAAATTTTTTAATTTTTAAGAAAATTACCCGGAATATTAGTTTTTTTTATGTATGTTGACTATAAATGTAAAAGTTTTATTTTAAAAAACGAATATATATATATATATATATGTATATTATATTGATGTTTTTATAATATTCAGATTGTGTATAGAGAACAAAAAAAAAAATGGAATCAAGCGGAAATGAAGCAGTGGAAAAAAATCCAGATGAAGGTAATTTTGTTTATTTGCATTTTTCAAAATTTTCAAAAAATATTTTTTATATTCTAATTTTTGTATTTTGTTATTTGTATAATTTTAAAAAATTTTCTTTTTGAATTTTGTTTGTTTGTTTTATATACTGTTATAATTTTTTAATACTTTTCTTCGTATTTATTTAAATTCAATTTTAATTGCAGTCGTGTTTATAAATTTAATTAATGTTGAATATAAAAGTATCTTTTTATTTTCCGAAAAAGAATTTTTTTCTTGAAAAATTTTTGTCTATACTTTTTTTAAATTTTTTACTAATTATACGAATTATAACTATTATAATATTATGTAATATTATATAATATATAATAATAATAATAATAATAATATATATATATATATATATATATATATATATATATATATATATATATATATATAAAATAAAATAACAAGAAATTTTTCAGCAGCTAAAAGAAATATTTTTTGTTATACAAATTGTATAATTATTATATTTTTATAATATATATATAATATATTATTTTAATAACAATTTGTATTTAATTTTCTCTCATCTTTACTCTACTGACCGTTTTTTTTTCGTAATTGAATGAATTAAGAACAACTTTTAGCCATTTGGCCGAATTTTTACCAGAATTTAAAATGCATTTTCATGAAATAAAATTTTCGTTTAACTTGAATTCTTGCCGAATTTGTCAATGAAACTTTAATTCACAGAAAGAAAAGTAAATTTCAAGAAAAACCATTTTAAAAATACATTTCCTCGAATCATTGGTGATTTAATAAATTTATCAACCTAACCTATCGAAATTTCGATTTTTAAGCAGCAAAAAAATTTTCCCTTCTTATCCGAACCAAGATCCGAACTTTTAATTACATTCTAAAATTACTTTCGGAACTTCTACTAATAGTTTCAATAGCCTTTAATTTTCCAATTTGTGTACCATCGGTAAAGTAGAAAATCGCGCGGAAAATTTGAATTTCGCGCCTAAAAATCTAAAAAAAAATTAGAAGCAATAGTAAAAATTTCTCCAGCAGCTAAGAGAAATATTTTTTTTTTTTCATACAAATTGTCTAATTTAACGAAATGACATCTAATATTGATTTAATTACTTTTAAATTTTTGGTGACAATTTTTCTTCTTCATCTTGTTTGCAGAACTCGTATTTGTTTGGCAGGACTATTTGGACGCGACAGAAAGTACGGAAGTGCCACAAATTCTATTTCCCCATGTGGAATTAACATTACAAAGTGGAATTGAAATTGGAATGTCGCTTGAAGTGCCAAATGGAAAATCGACAAATAATGAGGACATTTCCTATTGGATTGGCTCAATAGTAATGGCGTGTGGACCACTGCTAAGATTACGTTATTTCGGCGGGGACGATAGATCACTCGAATTTTGGTTTAATTTAACGAAAGAGGCGGCCCATGAAGTTGGCTGGTGTGAGAAAAATGGCAAACAATTACAGCCACCGGAGGAAATTGAAAAACGCTCGCCCGATTGTTGCGAGAAACTTGGCGAATTTTTATCAAACACTAAAACTGTTCCCCAGGAAATGCTCTCGGGGGTTAGTTCTCATATTTTTTAATTTGAATTTTAACATTTTTTTTTTAATAATCTATTGGAATCTTATTTTAGTAATTTTGAAAAATATTAAACGAAAAATATAAATTTGGGGTAAAATTAATTTTAAATTATTTTTTTCCGCAGGAAGGACTCAGTATGGTTGACAGAATAAAGCAGGGAATGAAAGTTGAAGTGAGCGATATTCGACATCCGTACAAATTATGGCTTGCGACTGTAAGTATCGTTTATTTTTATTTTTTTAAATTAAAAAAAAAATAATAATCATCATAATAATTATAATAATAATAATTATAATAATAATAATAATAATAATAATAATAATAATAATTATAATTATAATTATAATAATTATTATAATAATTGTAATAATCATTATAATAATTATAATAATAATTATAATAATTATAATAATTATAATAATAAATATAATAATTATTATAATAATAATTATTATTAAATAATGATTGAAGCTATCACTCGGCAAATTTCTACTTTATTGTTAATAATAATTATTATTAGAATTATTTTATTTTACCCCCTTTCCCGCAAGTGGAAAAATTTAAAAAAAGACCGTCAAGCGGAATAAATGAAAAACTCTACTTTTTTACTCAATTTATAACTAAAATAAAGAATTTAAAAAAAAATGTATTTTTAATGCAATTCTTCGAAAAAATTCAACTATCTTAATAAATATAAAAATTCCTTCCCGAAATTCAAATTATTTTAAAAAATGTAAAAAAATCTGGATTCAATTGATAATTTTAATTATCTTCATAAATAGCAAAATTGTTCACCAACATTGAATTATATTCAGGAATTTTTATGAAATCTTTGTCGAATAATTGAAAAACTCTACTTTTTTACTCAATTAACAATTAAAATAGAGAATTAAAAAAATTTTTTTTTTAATTTTAACGCAATTCTTTGAAAGAATTCAACTATCTTAACAAATAATAAAATTTAATTCATTCTTTTTAGATTTTCAATTATTTAAAAAAATGTAAAAAAAAATTCATGTCAACATTTTAATTATTTTCATAAACAGGGAAATTATTTGCCAATATTTATTAACATTCAGGAATTTTTATGAAATTCATTGTAAAATTCAATTATTTTCCAAAATTTTAATAAAAATCATTGCAAAATTTCAATTATTTTCAAAATGTGTTCTTAATTCAATCATTTTCAAGCAATTCAATTGTTTTCAAAAAATCTAAAAAAAAAATTATCATCTACATTTCAATTATCATTATAAATAAAAAGCAAAATTCTAAGACAAAAATCAAATATTGTCAGGAATTTTAATAAAATTAGTTGCAAAATTCATTTTTTTTTGTAAATAATAATGTTCGTCATAAAAATTCAATTATTTTAAAAAATAATGAACTTTTTACAGAAATTCAATTATTTTCAAAAATTTTTCTTACTTCAATAATTTTCAAATCATTTTCAAGCAATTCAATTGTTTTCAAAAAGTCTAAAAAAAAATTTCATCTACATTTCAATTATCATTAAAAAATAAATAGAAAAAATTCTTATACAAAAATCAATTATTGTCATGAATTTAATAAAACTCGTTGCAAAATTCAATTTTTTATTGTAAATAATAGTATTAGTCATAAAAACTCAATTATTTTTAAAAAAATTAAACTTTTTACAAAAATTCAATTATTTTCAAAAATAATGAACTTTTTACAGAAATTCAATTATTTTCAAAAATAATGAACTGTTTACCGAAATTCAATTATTAAAAAAAAAGAATTTGCATTACTTTTTTCACAAAAAATCAATTGTTTGAAACATATTTATAAAATTACCCGCATTAATTAAATTATTTTTATTAATAATAATAATAAAACTTATGGCAGATTTTGAATTATTTTTTACACAATTTTAATCAAATTCGTCGAAAGAATTTAATTATTTAAGAATTTTTTGATCAAATTATGTTTAAGAATTGAATTAAAAAAAAATTTATTTATTTAATAAATTATATCTATGTTTGTATTTAAAGAATTAAATTCTCGTAATAGTTTCTAAAAAAAATTGATTTATTTTTTGAATTTTTAAGAAGTTACTAATAATTGCAATTTCTAGAAATAATTGAATATGTTTACATAAACACAATTTATTTAATTAAAATTCAATATCTTAATATTAATGAAAAAAGCAGTTCAAATTTAATAAAATACTAAGAATTTAAATTTTTTTTAAAAATTAAAAAAAATTTTCAAAAAGTTATTGTTTGAAATACAATTTATTTAATGTCAATAAAAAATAGTTGATTCAAGTAAATTTTTTCTTCAAGGAAACAAAAATAATTTTTTTCTTCAAGAGTTGGACAGTTTTATTTCTATTTATTTGCAAAATAATAAAATAATATAAATAAATTGTAAATTAATGAAGGGAATGTAAACATTATAATTTGAGAAAAATGTATTAAACGAAATTTAAGAAAATAAAATTATATTCTAGTATATAACTAGATACATTTTAATTAAAAGAATTAAAAAAAATGATCTATTTAAGAAAACATTTTTTACAGTAGTTTTGAATGTATTAAAAATGATTAAAGTACATAAATATAATAAACCTTTAATGGATTAAATTATATGAATGAATTAAAAATACTTATTTTTAATTAAACAAAATCCGCATTAACTTATTGTTGGAAATATTGAGGAACGAAAAAATAATATTCGAATAGTTTAACCCTTTCCCTGTCTGGTGAAAAATTATTTTCGGGCCACAAGCATTTTAAAGAAATAAATAAATGTGACGCGATCTGAAGAAAGGGACCTTAGAAGCAAATCACTTTAAGGTTATGTTAGTGCTACTTTTTTGTTGATTAAAAGTTTCTTTTTACTTTTTGCAAATTAAAATCAGTGTTTATTAAATATTTCAGTTAAAATGAAAACTTAAACATTTATGATTAACATTAACGGTTGATCATTTTTTTGTATTTTCATTTCAAAAATTGCAAACATAACCTATATTTTTTTGCTTCTAAGGTCCCTTTCATCAGATCGCGTCACAAATATTTAAAATTTGTTGTTTACCATACGAATATTAGTAAAAGTTGATTTTTGAAGTTGAGTAGTTGACGATTCTCATTTCCGTAGATCCCCGTGAGGATCTAAAGAACTTTTTGTTCTCCAATCTTAAAGAAGAAAAAAATGTTCAATTTCAGATAATCGAGAACGTTGGCGGTCGTCTTTTGCTTCGTTACGATACACCAGGATCATCGCCAATGAAAGATTTCTGGATATTCTGCACATCGGAACATTTACATCGTCATGGTTTTTCAGCGAGTTCAATTACAAATTCAAAATGGTTTCTAGAGCCGCCAACATCGATAATTGATACCCACACATATGAGGAATGGAAGGAATTAACGGAAAATGGTTCCAAGGACTACGACCACAATGAAAGTCATTTCGATAATATCAAAGAACATGAGAAACACAAATTCCAACGTGGCATGAAATTAGAAACAATATCGCCGGCCGATCGTACAAAAATATGTCCCGCATCTGTTGTTAAAGTATTCGATGATATTTATTTTCTCGTTAAAATTGATATTTACGATGAGGAGGATTCAATAAAGGATCTTAATGATTCATTCGTTTATGATAGTGCAGAGAAAGACACGTGGCTCTGCACTGCCGATCATCCATACATATTTCCCGTGGGATGGGCCGAGAAACACGAAATACAATTAACACATCCACAAGGTTGGATCTCAAAATCGTTGGACTTCAATTGGACCGAATATTTGAAGACAACCGACACAATAGCAGCGGACGATTCATTTTTTGCCCCCAAAGAGAATGCGCAGGAAATTGGCTTTGAAATTGGAATGCGTCTCGAGGCGGTTGATCCAGAAAATGAGAATGTCATTTGTGCGGCGCACGTGACAAAAATCATTGACAATTTATTGTGGCTAAAATTGGATAATTATGAGGATTGTCGGCCCGAGCATGTGGTGCACATGAATTCATTGCATATCTTTCCGGTTGGTTGGTGTGAATCGAATCACTATCCACTAAAACCCCCAAAGGACTATGTGGAAATTTGCGGCAAGATTCAACCAACAAGTTTAGATCTAAAGAAGAGTCAGATTGAAACGACAAATTCAGAACCAAGATCGTCGCTGTGGTGTCCGAAGATCTATTTCAATTATCGTTGCTTCACGGGACCAATGATATCGAAGGGGAAATTGGCGACATTACCAAAAGCAGTGGGACCCGGTCCGGTAATACTGGTGATGCGCGAAGTACTTTCAATGATTGTATCGGTTGGCTATCGAAGTGCAAGAATACTAAAAGTCCTACAGTGCGATGCAAAGCCGAAAAATGGCTATCATCTCGAGGTCCTGAAGGCGAAGCACAAGAACAATACATATCGGGCCAGTGTCGCTGTGGTTACTTCCGGCGATATGGTCGCCGACTTTTGTCGCATGATCTGCAAAAAATTAATGGTCTGTCCCAATCTCTTTGGTCCGGTTCGTGTTTTACAGGACGAATGTCCGGAACGATGTCACAAAACCCAGAAGACGAAATTCAGTAAGTATTCTCTACTATAATATTATTTACTATTTTTTTTTCAAGATTTTCAGGACAATTTTTGATTGTCCATATTTATTATCTCTTATACCAATCCTTGTTCCTCAACGTTGTCTTAGGTCTAGTAATACATTCTACACTATCGGGCGTCGATCCCTGAAGGGTACTATAATTGGTGATATGTGTGAGGCTCTAAATACTATGTGCAACGACAATGAAATTGATTTATTTTGTATGTCTTTAAAAGAATTCTCCAAATCACTTTGTGACTTTATGCATCATTCTCGTGTCATCACGAACACTTAATTGATAGATATAGATTATGTATATGAATTAAGGTTATTTTGTTACATTTAATCCTGTAATTGGTCTTCTGACTGTTGGATTTATTTCAATAAACAAAAATAAAAAATAAAATAAGTATCCTCACTGGCAACATCGTTTAGCCTCTTCTAATCATCAATTTTTCTAGCCGCTCCAGTGGGCAATGGAAAACGAGGAAAGCCTAAGGGCTACACGAGTATAATGGTCCAAAAGCCAAAACCCTGGGGAGGTCGTCGAAAACGAAGACGTGGTCGCTGGGCGAATCGGGACAAGGAGAACGACGACGACGAACAGGACGAGGACATGCCTTACTTATCAATGGACCTAACGAAGCACATTTCCAACAGTTTCGATGAATCTTGCGATGGTCGTGTACCATCGTCAACTGAAAACGACTACTCGAAATGCAATCAATTGGAGAAGTTTGATGACTTTAAAATAGAGGCACAATCGAGTAATGGTTCGGAGGATTCACGTAGTTCATTCAACGATCGCAAGAGTAAGGACAGTAATTTTGATAGTCCAGGCAGTTCGGGTGGTAAGTCGCAAACGAAATTAGCGAATCATAATGGTGCAACGAGAACGCGTGGCATTAAACGCGAGAGAGATGACACCAGTGTCGAGTCTGATGATGCATCCGAAATCGACGTCACCTACACGAGGGGACAGAAGAAGACAACCAAGAAGCCAAAGAATGGAACACTGGATTCGAATCCATTGTTTTGGAGTGTCGACGATGTCTTTCGTTATTTGAGGAAAACGAACGATTGCAAGGATATTGCCTACAGGGTCAAGCAAGAGGTGAGTTACCCTTTTTCCCACTTCCACCAAAATCTCAGGCTTCGCACTCTTCTACTAAAAGCTACTATTTGCTACTTTTTTTTGATACGAGGCTACTTTTTGGCTACTTTTTTCAGCCTAATGCTACTAAAAGCTACTTTTCTGAAACCAATAGTCAAATTTAGATTTCTAGTTTTCACATTTCCATTTAAAAACAGTGTTAAAAACTAAAATCGTTAACGAAAAACGACCACCATTAAGATGATAGGAAATAATTTTACCGACATTTACTCTATCAATATAGTGACTGACTATAAATTGTGTTTAGATTTTGTTGCAAAAGATAACATTTAAATTTTCGGCTCTGTCCTAATTTTTACCGATTTTATTTTTTCATCAAATTTAAATTTACTTTATTTCGAACATAAATCTACAATTTGGAAAATAATTGAATTTAAACAAAGAATTTTTTCAATTTTTCAAAAAAAATCTTGTCTGTTCATAATTATAATTGAAAATTTGAATACATAAATTGTGTTTAACCTTTAAATTCCCCGTTTTTCCGGCTTTGTCCCCAATTTTTATCGCTTTTATTTTTTCATCAAATTTAAATTTACTTTATTTCGAACATAAATCTACAATTTGAAAAATAATTGAATTAAACAAGAAATTTTTTCAATTTTCCAAAAAAAAACTTGTCTGTTCATAATTATAAGGAAAATTTGATTAATTCAATTTCATTACAATTCCATTGATAATAATTGAATTTCTGCAAAGAATTTTACTATTTATAAAAATAATTGAATCCTTCCAATGAATGTTATTACATATTTATGAAAATAATTAAATGTTTGCGAAGAATTTTATTAAAATTTCTGAAAATAATTGAATTGTAGAGAACAATTTAATTATTTATAAAAAATAATTGAAACTTCGGAGAATTTCAAAAAATTTTAAACATAATTGAATTTCTGCGGAGAATTTTTTTACTTTTGAAAATAATTGAATTGCTTTTTTTTTAATTTTATGGAAATTTATGAAAATAATTGAATTCTTGTGAAGAATATTTTTCAATTTTACAAAGAATTCTATTAAAATATTTCTCAAAAAATAAATATCTTTGTGGTATTTTATTAACATTTAATAAAAAAAATTCAATTCCTTAAAAGATTTTTATTATTTACAAAAATAATTAAATTCTTGCGAAAGGATTTAATTAGAAATTTTCTAATTTTCTAATTTTTTTTTTTATTAGAATTTTTCAAAATAATTGAATTAACAAGAAGAAAATTAATACTTTTAAAAACAATTGAATTCTTGTGATGAATATTGTTATTTACGAAAATAATTGAAAAATTTTACTAAAGTGACTGAAAATAATTGAATTTTCGAGTATAGTTTTGTTATTCATGTTTAATAATTGAATTCTTTTGAAAAATTATTTATTCAGAAATAATTGAATTCTTGAGAAGAATTTCATTCATATCAAAAAGAATAATTCAATTATTTCATAAAAATTTAATTGAAATTGTCTTTCAAAATAAGTGATTTCTTTCGAACAATTTTATTAAAATATTTAAAAATAATGAAATTCTGAAAATAATTAAATTTAAATTAATTAAATTTTAAATTAAAGTTAAAAATTCTGTTTTAAATGATTCATCACCTGTGAAATTTTTATTTTTAGGAAAATAATTAAATGTTTGTGTAAAATATTATCAAAATTTTTCTTTAATAATTGAATTCTGTTGGAAAATTTTATTAAAATAGTAGAATATTGAAGATCATTGAATAAATAATAATTTTTTTTAGTAAAATTGAAACTTTACCATTAATTTTATTGATATTTTTTAAAATAATTGAACTCCTAAGAAGAATTTTAGTATTTATGAAAATAATTGAATTATTTTAAAAAAATTTGTTAAAATATTTAAAAAAGAATTGAATTTCTGTGAAAAATTTGTGTTATTTTTGAAAATAATTGAATTTTCCATAAGAATTTTATAAACATTGTTTTAAATAATTGATTTTCTTGAAAATACTATTCTAAATTAATTAAATTCTGGTGAAATTTTTATTGTTTATAAAAATAATTGAATTTTGGATAAATTTTATCAATTTTTTGTTAAATAATTGAATTTTAAAGTCAAAATTTGATAAAAATAATTGAATATTGAATTTTTTTTTTCGAAAATAATTGAATCGTTTCAATAAATTTGATTATAATTTTTGAGAAGTTTTCTGTTTTCCAGTATTAGCGAATTAAAAGTAGTGAAAATGCTAAAAAAACAAAAATAGTAGTTTTTACTTGTTATATTTATTTTATTTATATAACATAGGTTATATTTTACATAAAGATAATTTGGAAAATAAAGGCGCGAATTTCAAAATTGTCGAATCACAATGTTGTTTATAATATCTAATTTGTTACTTTTAAAATTCGCGCCAATATTTTTATGTAAAATTAAAATTTCTGAAAATAATTGAATTGTAGAGAACAATTTAATTATTTATAAAAAATAATTGAAACTTCAGAGAATTTCAAAAAATTTTAAACATAATTGAATTTCTGCGGTCATTTTTATTACTTTTGAAAATAATTGAATTGCTTTTTTTTTAAATTTTATGGAAATTCATGAAAATAATTGAATTCTTGTGAAGAATATTTTTCAAAAATAATATTCGAAAGAATTTAGTAAATCGGAAAAATTTTGCTATTTATGAAAATAATTCAAGTAATTGAATTCTTCAGACAAAATTTAATCAAATTTTTAAAAATAATTGAATTTTCGACGAATTTGATTAAAATCGTATTAAACATAATTCTGTTTCTGTAATGAGTTTTATTATTTATGAATGTTATTAAATTATTGCGAGGATTTTTCAAAAAAAGGTTCAAATAATTGATTTTCAAGAAAGAAATTTTAAATAAACTATTTTTAATAATTCAATTCCTATGAAATTTTCATTCTTTCGGAAAATAATTGAATATTTGTGTAGAATTTTCTAAAAATTGTTTTTAAATAATTGAATACTTTTTGGAAATTTTATTAAAATACTAGACATAAAAATTATTGAATTAGAAAAATTTTTGAAAATAATTGAATTCTTGTTGTGAATATATAAATGAATTTTTGTTATTTATAGAAATAATTGAACTTTTACAATGAATTTTAATAAAATTCCTAAAAGTAATTTAATTTCGCTAAAGTTTTACTATTTAAGAAAATAATTGAATGTGTTGCGAATAAATTTTAAAAAATAAAATTATAATTATACGATGACTAACTTCCATTGATTATTTAGAAAAAGTTAAATAAAATTCTTTAAAAGAAATAAATTATTTTTAATAGAATGTACGGAAATTTCAATTATATAAAAAATAATGGAGTGCGAAGTCTGAAATCTTCAAGAATGGAATTAAATTAATTTCATACAAAATTCAAACTAATCCCATTTTTCTCCATTCTTCTCAGGAAATTGACGGACTGGCTTTTCTGCTTTTGAATCTACCATCGTTAACACAACACATGAATCTACGAACGAGTGCAGCAATGAAACTTTGTCGTCACGTCGAACAAGTGAAGGTGACATTTTTCCTTCGTTACGTAAACGAAGCCGATTAATTTCCCCATCAATGTTCCAAATAAACCTGTGAGTTTCCTTGTCACCCTGCAGTATAATCCCTTTTACTGCAAATAACGAAATCCATTCGCTAGACTTGCTTGAAACTTACCCTTCAATTGGAGACAAAAAAAAACAGTATTTAATGTAAAAAAAAATCCAACAAAAATATTAAGAGTCTTGCTCTTCCAGATTCGTAAACCATCGAATCGACTATAATGTAAAATAGATCTTTTTTCTTTTAATAGAAACGCAAATGAATTTTAATGTATTTTGAATGTCGTTTCAAATTTTCCCAAATGTAGCGATCAAGATAAAAACGAAATCCTGTATAAATATATAGATAGGCAATTTTTTATTTTTATTTTAAAACTTTTAATCGTAGAAAAGAAATTGATGTCATCGAGTGACAATTACGTCCTAATTTTTTGGGGATAATGAATTTTTCCATATTAATTTTTTTTTATTCCCAAATTTAAGAAAATGTTAATTCGAAAAAATTCATGAAATTGTATTATATATAGATATATATATATATATAAACACGAAATAAATTCAAAAAATAAAAGTAAATTAAAATTTTTATTCTTCCCTTTCTTGTTTTTTTTAAACATTTTTTTGTTTACAAGTTTGTCCCGCAACCAGAAAAAACCAGGAACCAGGAAAACCTGAAAATGGCAGGGAATTTTATAAAAATTGAAAAAACCTTGATAAGTCAGGGAATTATGATCGAAATCCTGGAAAATTGTTGTTTTCTAATTGTATTTATTGTTGAAATCTAATTTTACTTAAATATTTCAAAATTAATTCAATTTCAAACGAATTGTATTTACAGTGTTCATAAGTAGATGAACTTAAAAAGATTTTCATTTTAAAATTTGTAAAATTTCAAAATTTTAAACAAATTAAAAACTTTAAAAGATTTAGATTTTGAAAGAAACCTGAATAACTAAAATTCTTCTAAAAATCATTTAAACTTTTTAATATACACTTGATTATGAAAAATAACGGAATTGTAGAAGAATTTTAGTTAAAAACGCACAAAAATCACTTGAATTTTGAAACAAATATATATTATTGGAGAAATTTAATTATTTTTAAAAGAATAAGTTAAATTCTTGTGAGAAATTAAATTATTTTTTTTTTATCTTTTATTATTTATTTTTTAAAGAGTTAAATTATTTTCAAAAATTTTAATGGAATTCTTTTACATAACAATTGAATTTTTTTTCAAAATAATTTTTAATAAAACTCTTCGTAGAAATTTAATTGATTTCCAAAAATTTTTCAAAATTCAATTATTATCAATGTTTGCTATTTTCATAAAATTTTACAAAACAATTTAATTATTTAATCCAAAAGTTTAAGAAAATTAGTCTGAAGAATTCAATTATTATTTTCACACGCAATATAATTCTTCGCCAAAAATCTAATTTTGTTTGAAAATTTACAAAAATTCTTGTCAAAATTTAAATTGTCTTTATAAATAATAAAATATTTCTCCGAAATTCAATATTATTTTCAAAAATTTTAATAATATTCTTGGCAAGAATTTCAATTGTTTTTAATATACACGATTTTCATCGAATTTCTGGAAAAATCAAATTGTTAAATTTATTTTTTAATTTGTCGTTTGACAATAATTAATAATAATAATAATTATAATAATAATAATAATAAGAAATGTAATAATTAAATTTTGATAAAATTTAAAAAAAAACTCAATTTTAAGAAACATTTAATTATTTAATAAATTGTTTATTTTTATAAATAAAGAATTGATTTCTTGTAGAATTTTTCAAAAAAATATTGAATTAAAAATAAATTTCAGGAAAAATGTTGGATTATAATTGAATATCATATTCGAAACTATTTATTTATTTGAAAATTCACATCAAATTTACTTTACATTTTAACATTTAGTATAAATCCCATTTAACGTAATTAGACTTCCCACTCGATAATTCATTCTTAAAAAGTATCTTTCAGACTAAAAAAAGTAGTAAAAAAGTAGCCACAGAAAAATTAAAAACCACGACCAAAATCCAACGTTTTAGAAACTTTATAAAACTGACGAAAATTCCATTTTATATTTTATTTTCCATTTTCGAGACTTTTTCTTAATTTTTATAAAAAATATTTACTTCTTTCTCATTCTAATGCTAATAAATTGAATTTCTGCAACGAATTTTATTATTCATGAAAGAATTTCAATATTTATAAAAATTATTTAATTCTTGCGAATTATAAAAATTTTTTTTTAATAATTCATTTCTTTCGACTAATTTTATGCAAATTCTCATTTAAATAATTAGATTCCTGAGAATTTGTTATTTTTCATGAAAAAAATTGAATTCTTACGATAATTTTTACAACAAAATTATTAAATAATTGAATTCGTTTTGCAAATTTGTTTAAATTATTGAAAATCGTTGAATTTAGAAAAGTTTTTCAAAATAACTCAATTTTACAAAGAATTCTATTAAAATATTTCACAATGATTGAATATCTGTGTGGTATTTTATTAAAATTTAATAAAAAAAATTCAATTCCTAAAAAGCTTTTTATTATTTACAAAAATAATTAAATTCTTGCGAAAGGATTTATTAGAATTTTTCAAAATAATTGAATTAACAAGAAGAAAATTAATACTTTTAAAAACAATTGAATTCTTGTGATGAATATTGTTATTTATGAAAATAATTAATTTTTGCAGAAAAATTTACTAAAGTGACTCAAAATAATTGAATTTTCGAGTATAATTTTGTTATTCATGTTTAATAATTGAATTCATTTGAAGAATTGTTTATTCATAAATAATTGAATTCTTGAGAAGATTTTTATTCATATCAAAAATAATAATTCAATTATTTGATAAAAATTTAATTGAAATTGTGTTTCAAAATAAGTGATTCTTTAGAACAATTTTATTAAAATTTTTTAAACTAATGGAATTCTGAAAATAATTAAATATAAATTAATTCAATTTTAAATGAAATATAAAAATTCTATTTTAAATAATTCAATTTCTGTGAAATTTTTATTTTTTTTCGGGAAAATAATTAAATGTTCGTGTAGAATATTATCAAAATTTTTCTTTAATAATTTAATTCTATTGGAAAATTTTATTAAAATAGTAGAATATTGAAGATCATTGAATAAATAATAATTTTTTTAGTAAAATTGAAACTTTACCATTTATTTTATTGATATTTTTTAAAATAATTGAACTCCTAAGAAGAATTTTAGTATTTATGAAAATATTCGAATTATTTAAAAAAATTTATTAAAATATTTAAAAAAGAATGGAATTTCTGTGAAAAATTTGTGTTATATTTGAAAATAATTGGATTTTCCATAAGAATTTTATAAACATTGTTTTAAAGAATTCATTTTTTCGAAATATAATAAATATTATGAAAATTTTATTTTAAATAATTGATTTTCTTGAAATTTTTTTTGAAAATAAATTTCACCCGGATTTAATTAATTTAGAATAATAAATTAATTAAATCAATTAATTAAATTAATTAATTAAATGGTAGAATTTTTATTATTTATAAAAATAATTGAATTTTGGATGAATTTTATCAATTTTTTGTTAAATAATTGAATTTTAAAGTCAAAATTTTATAAAAATAAATTGAATATTGAATATTTTTTGAAAATAATTGAATCGTTTCAATGAATTTGATTATAATTTTTGAGAATAGTTTTTTGTTTTCCAGTATTAGCGAATTAAAAGTAGTGAAAATACTAAAAAAACAAAAATAGTTTGTTTTTACTTGTTGTATTTATTTTATTTATAACATAGGTTATATTTTACATAAAGATAATTTGGAAAATAAAGGCGCGAATTTCAAAATTGTCGAATCACAATGTTATTTATAATATCTAATTTGTTACTTTTAAAATTCGCGCCAATATTTTTTTGTACAATGTAAATTATGTGCGAAATGAATTTTATGCCAAATTTCCTCAAAATCGCTAAAAAAATTACTCGAGGCATTCGATAAATTCTTGCGAAAAAAGGTTATGAACAAGTACTGCCCCTGTATGTTGATATTTGGACAAGCACAGACGCCATATGCTAAACATGCTAAATTACCGTTAACCTTCTTTAAGATTCTATTTCGTTGTTTTTAAGATTTTTACATGATTTTAATGTCTTTTCGTCACTGTGTACCCACTGGTTACGTTACATGTCGCATCAAATTTTCCCACTACCTTCCAATGTCGTAAAATTACAAAGAAATAATGTCGTAAACCTGTACAAAATAACAGCTTTGTAAAGTCACTATAAGGAATTAACGAAATTATTATTTTGCCTCTCACTCACTCATATAAACAGTACCGTACTTTAAGCACTGCTACCAACATGAAGCAATCTCATCACTCATCTAGTAACATACACATTTTTACATTTCTCCAACTTTTCCAAATTTTTCCAAATTTTCCCAAATTTCAACAAATTTCAACAAATTTAAAAAAAAACAGTCAATAGAAAAATCTTACCCTTCTATTAATTTTTCCCCTTATTGACAAACAGTGAAAATATTTCAAAAAAATAGTGATTTTAACAAATTGTCAGTTTGTCGGATGGCAACATTGATTGTTTGGTTGGTAGCAGTCTCTGTATTTCGGAGTCACTGGCAGTCAGTCAGTCAGTGGTTGGCGTGTATAGTGTTTTATATGCACACATATATATTTTACGTATATACATAAACCGAATGACACCTTGGTGATGAAAAGTGTCAAGTGTTGTGACAAGGACCAGCCAAAATAATCGCAATATAGGTGAGTTTTCGTTAAATCGTGAGTGATAGTGAGGTGAATTTTTTCATAAAAATAATAATCTTCAATTTTTCAAGTGGAATTTTCTTTCTTTTATTTTAAAACACACATAGCGCGTCAGTGATGAATGTTGCTTCGGGTGTGACCGCTACCTAACCCAATGCGACACGTTTCTGTCTGTTCCGTAATTAAGAAAAAAACATTCCTTCCTTAATGATTGGAAAAAAAAATTTTTTTTTTCCTCAAAAAAAACGGTAATTTCAAACAATTTTCACAAGTTGGCGAAATGTTCCAATTTTTTGAGGTTAGAGTTTAAATAATTCTTTTTATAAAAAAGGATGATGGGAAAGAAAAGTAAAGAATTGTAATATAATACAGGTAGAAACTATTTTTACGCTATGTTGTCATTTTTGAAAAAAAAATGAGATCATCCATTTTGCGAGAGGAATAAAAAATGCATATAGAAAAAAAAACTGTTTTTTCTATTTTTAGGTTAGGACTTTGTGGAAAAATTTTCGATTGTGTAATTCGGGGTTTTTTTTACCTTACCTTCGGGATTTTTTTCTTATAAATAGCGGAAGTTTTTTTTTTCTTTCGTTTATTGGGAAGAAATGGTTTCGCGTTATAATGAAAAAAAACAGAATTTTAAATAAAGAACGGCGCATGACTGAATTTTGGGAAAGTTCGGGCCCCAAAATCAATGGGGGAAAAACAAGGAAATCCTTATGTGAAAACTTGAGGGGTTGTTTTATGTGAACATGTACATATATATACGTGAAAGGAGTTCGCTATCGATTTTCTGTATGAATGAATTTGCCGAGTGATTCATCCAATGGTTCCCAAGAGTGTTTTATTATTATTTTTAGTTTGTTGAATATTTAACAATAGTGACATTTCAATTTTTACATTCTTTTAATTTGTTTATTTACTAAAGTGATTGTTTTGAAGTGAATATTTTTCAATTACTGATAATATGAAAATTTATGTGCTTCACTTTTTCTTCTTTTCTTAATAAATTATCATTTTTCGGAATTAATAATTATTATGAAATACCAACATTTGGAGAATTATTGTTTTTATTTAAAAAAGATTCTGTTTTGGTAGTTTTAATTGCAACTTTTACAATTTGAACTGCAGGTAAAATACTGAAACATTTTTACTCTAGTTTTATTTATATTTTTTATTATATTTATATTATATATTTATATTTTCTTTTATTTATAATTTGATTATTTTTTAATATTGAATAAATATTCAAATATTAAATATTTATTTATATAATATTTATATTTAATGTTTAAATATTTAAAATTAGAATTTATATTTAATGTTTAAATATTTAAAATTAGTATTTCTATTTAATGTTTAAATACTTAAAAATAATATTTACATGAAATATTTAATTCACAAAGCATTTGAGATTGTTCAACAAATACAAAAATAGAATAATTCAGATTTGACCAATTGGAAGATTTTTCTTCAAATATGAAAAAAATTGAAGCAATCTGCAATATTTGAAGAATTTGAAGAAATATTGTAAAAATTTTAAATTAATAATGAAAATAATTACAAACATTTAAATAATAATATATAAATAAATCATTCTTTAAAGATAAATTATAATTTTTGTTCTTTACATTCTTATGATCATAATAATAAATGTAATTTTTTGAAAAATCTTATATTAATTATATTCATAAATGTTAATAACATTAATTATTTTATTATTTTATTTTTAAAAAATTTTCAAATGCAAAAATTTTCTAATTTTTGGTACATTCATTTTTTTTTTCAAAATACAAATATATTTAAACATTTAAAAAGGAAAATTACTTTTAAAATTAAGAAGCAAACAGACACGAACTTGAAACACATCAAAAACTAAATTATATCTTAAAAACTATTTGTAAACATTAATTTTATTTATCATATGTTTGAAAAATTATAACCAAAATCAGAAGAAATTTTTTTCCCTAGTTTTTTAAGATTTATGAAAATAAATTTTAAAAAAAGTTTTAAGTTTTGTCGTTTTAATCATGTGGCAGCACTGACAGAATGTCTATTGATGGTAAATTTATAAAATTTCACAATTCTTGAAAGATGTGAAAACTGTGGACTAGTAATTTCTGAGAATGATTTTCTGAAGGTTGAACCTTATTTTCATAATATGGAAAGGAAAATCTGTAATGTATAACAGAAGATGATGATATCGATGTAATTTTATTAGAATTGAGTGGATAAATTTACTTGCTAAATCTGATGTATATAAACGGTATTAGAAGAACTTATTTGTTTATAAAAAAATTAATAGATCGTAAAGGCGAGTTATAAACGTAAATGCAAAACACATGTGAAATTTTTAATATTTTAACTAAATTCTTATAGGCATTAAATTTTTTTAATAATTAAAATGTTTCTTTTAATTTTTATAATAAAATATATAAAATTTTTATAATTTTTATAATAAAATAGATAAAATTTTTATAATAAAATAGATAAAATTTTTATAATAAAATAGATAAAATTTTTATAATTTTTATAATAAAAAAGATAAAATTTATATGATTTTTATAATCCCAAGAAAGGTACCTATAAGAAAAAAAGGATTTTTAGGTTATGTTCGTATTAGATTTATTTTCATTAAAACTTACTTTTTAATTATCAAAATTTTAATCCAGTTTTTAATGACTATTGTTTGTATAATAAAGACTTGAATATCAATAATTTGTAATAGTAACTGATTTCCTTTCTTTATTTCTAATCCAAAAATTATAAACATAACCTCAAACTTTTTTTTCCCAAGGTGTCTTTCTTCGAAGCGTGATATTTTTACTTTTCATTAAAATTCAGAAATGAGAAACTGTTTTTTTTTTTCAAATAAGTAAACAGTAAGCAGTTCACGAGTACGAGTTGTTATAAATTATAGAATTTGAAAAATAGTATAAATTTAATTTTTTATATATTTATATTAAACAAAAAACAAAAAACATTATTATTAAAATTAAATAAATTAAATTAAATTATAATTTAAAATTTAAGTATAAATTTATGATTATACATAAAAAATACTTTCTCCATTTATGACATGCGGGAATGTGAAAAGTCAAAAGGTTTAATTTTTCTATTAGTAATTCAGATTTGAAAATTAACTAATCAACTTTTTGTTTGCAGATAGTTGAAAAAAATAGAGAACATGTGGTTAACGGCGTGTGTCCTCTTAGCGGTCACATTACATGCCAGAGCTCTGAGTAAGTATTAATTAATGAATTACTAATCATAATTTTAATGCTGATTTAATTGCAGTAAAATTATTATTTCATTCTTTTTAAATTCAACTTTCAGAGGAGAAAACTATTTCAATAATTTGTGAACATTATATAATTTTTTTTATTTAATTTATATTATTTTATATTGTAAATATATTTTATGTAAATAAATTATAAATAATACATTATTTTATATTATATTATATTATATTATATTATTTTATATTATATTATATTATATTATTATATTATATTATTTTATATTATTTTATACTATATTATTTTATATTATATTATATTATATTTTACTATATTGCATTGTATAACGTTGACGAGTTATTATTGACCTAGTTCTTCTTTTATTGTTACTTTTGGCACTGTTGTTGTTAATAATTGAAGAATTTTAAATTTATAGTTGAAATCGTGGATAGCGTGGAAGGTGAAAGTTACTCTAAGTATCGTACGTGAAAAAAGAATTCCCTAAAAATTTAATATGCAAAGAGCATTTTCGTGTTTACAATTCACAAATCATCAAAATTAGTGTCTCTTTCATTACGTTCATCGATTTCTTGCAGAATATTTTTCAAATTGTTTCTGAAAACTTAATTTTCTAATAATAAATATAATGATAATAATAACAATAATATAATAATAATAATAATAATGATAATGTGACGCGTCGCGAAGAAAGGTATCTAAGATGTAAAATCTTATAGGTTATGTTCAAACGTTTTAAGTAAAAATGCACAAAGTGGGTTCAATTCCAATTCAAACTAATTATATTCAAGCCTTTATTTACATTTGAAATATTCATTAAAAATTACTTTTCGTTTTTTAAAATTGAAAAAGAATCCTTTATTTAAAGTAAAAGGTTAACAAACATAACCTATAAGATTTTGCTTCTGAGGACCCTTTCATTGAGTTGCGTCATTAAAATAATAATGATATTAATAATAATAATAATGATAATAATAATAATAATAATAATAATAATAAAGATGTTACGAAATACATTCTTATGAAAAAATTGAATCACTGACAAGAATGAAAAAAATTTCACTAACAAAGAGATTGATGGATTATAAAAACTAAAAATGAAAACTCATAGGATTATTCAAATAAAAGGAGGAAAATAGTAATAGAAGGTGGGAGTGAAACTAGGTGAGTTATTTTCGATCAGAAGAGAGTTGACGTAAATGTCAATTAGGTTCGATTTCTATTCAAATTGCTAATTTTAGGGATCGAATACAAAAAGGAAAAAGGCATTGGAAAATTTTCAATTCATATTATGAATTCCATTTCTGACCAATTCTTTTCTATCCATTGTGCGAGCAATAAAGATTCAATAATTCGATTCATTTCAATATATCACATAAAAGAAATTTTTAAAACGATAACAGTGAATATAAGGATAAATTAAAAATGTACAAAGTAAATATGTAAAAAAAAAATAACGATAAATGAAAAAGAATCAAAACTGCAAAAGTAAATATGTAAAGGAAATAAAAACGATAAAAGTAGAAAAAAGAAAATTCAAAAGTTTGAAAAAAAAAATAAAATTTAGAAAATATTCTGCAGAAGAAATAAACTTTTCAAATCGTCACATTCTTCTTTTTTTTTTAATGCTCCCTGCTTTGGATTGAATCATGCTGTTCATTCCATTTCGTTCTCTTCAGATTTTCTCGTCCCCGCCCCATTTTTCATTGTCGACATTTATTACTCTTCTTCTTTCTAAGTTACCACTATATATTCAAACTTGGATTTTAAACCATAAATACCATAATCTATGTGTATAGTTTTCATAAATCGTTACATGTATATGTATAGCGAGAATTTTTTCCTCCATATTTTTGTAAATACACTAACATTGAATGTTTGTGTGTGTGTGTGTTTTCTTTTAAATAGAGGTACATAATTTTTAGTCTCTTCAGTGTCTCAAATTTTTATTCTCCTCACACACACTCACACACGAAGCCAGACACTCTAAAAACAAACTCCTTTCAAATCGTGGTAAACTCAATCTATCAAATGAAACTTTTGTTTATACACTAAAATACCTCTTTTCTTTTTTTAGCGCAAAAATCTGCTGTACGTAAACAATTCTTCGATTCTTGTAATTTATGTTTGTGTAATCGTCTTCTTTTTTTTATAATAATAACAAACTTATTGAAAAAAAATAAAATTTTTTCATAATTCTTCTTTTTAATATTTTTTAAAATCAATTAAAATTAAAATAAAAAATGTTTAATATTCAATCAAAATTTGTTTAAACAAAAAATTTCTATTTTTTCAGTAATCCAATACCTTTGTCTTCTTCATGTTTTCATAAATAATTTATTTATAATCTAATATATAATTATTATTATCTAATAATTATAAATATATAATAATTACAGGGTGTCTCCTAACCGGAAAATCCGGGAAATAACCGGGAATTATCCGGGATTTTTATGCAAAACCGGAAATTTTTTCACCAAAATTAAAAAAAGTTTTATTATTTTAATTTGTTTTTAAAAAAATTACTTTTTATTTCAATTTTTATAGATATTTATACTCTTCTCTGACTTTGAATTAGTTAAAAAAAATCAATTTGATAGTAAAAGTCAGGCACTAATTCAAACAGATTATGTAAATAAATTTTAAAAAATTATGGAGTTAATAGAAATATTTGTGAAATTCGATTGAAAATATGTAATTGAATTTGTTAAAGAATTTCTTTAGAAACTTTTTAACAAATAAAATTTTCAAAGTATTTTAATTTAATAATTAATTAATAATTGAATTTTATAGTCACATTTTAATGAATTCATGTTTCTTGGTGCGAAGATTAATAATTAAAATTTTTATTAGTTAATTTAAAAAAAAAACAATATGCACTTCAAATTTTGAATTAAAATTGAATTCTCGCAAATTTTGTTTTTAATTCTGAAAAATAATTGTTGATATTTTTCAATTTCATTGTTTCAAGATAATTTAATTTTTCTAAATAAATAATTGAAAATTTTTGAAATAATTGAAATTTCTTTACATTCTTTTTGAAAAATATTTTAATTCTTTGAAAGAATTTTAATTTTTCGAAAATAATATTAGTATTGTCGTAATTATAATTTTATTTTGAAAATATAAAGTCCCTCTTAAAGTTTTAAATCAATTTTTTGCTTCTAAAAATTATATTATTCTATTATTATTCAATAGTTATAATTATTGAACTTCTCTTAAATTTTTATAATTTCAAATTTCTGAATGTTCAAATAAATGATATTTATCATTTCCTAGCAAATTTAATGTTTATTACTAATTAAGTAAATAATTATCACTGCTTTTTTTAAAATTGTAATAAAATTCTTCACAGGAATAAAATTATTTTCATAAATAATATCATTCTTTGGAAGAATTTCAATTATTTTTGTAAATAGTAAAATTCTTTGCAGAAATTCAATTATTATCAATAAAATTGTAATAAACTTGAAAAAGAAAATTTCCTATTATAATTATAAAAAGACAAGACTATTATTAAAAAATTGAAAAGATTATTTTCCAAATTTTCAATTAAAAAAATTATTTTCAAAATTTGCAATTAACAAATTATTATTTATTTACGATCGAAATCAAATTTAAATTTAAATTTTATGAGAAAAGAAAACCGGGAAAAAATTAAGCCATAACCGGGAAAAACTGGGAATTTTGTTGAATGAAAATAGTAGACACCCTGAATTATTATCTAATGTTTATAAATAAATAAAAATTATTTTATTATATATTTTCGCTTCTTTCTTACTTTTCTCTCTAATTTTGCTTTCTGTGAAAGGCAACTACCCTTCCTCTCCAATTTATAAATAAATAATTATCGAGAAATTGTTTGCGAATTTTTTCTTTTTTTCTTAGCGAATGTTGCATATTAGAAATTTATTGTATATTTATACAGAACAACAGAACAAGATGAAACAAAAAAAAAAAAAAATGAAATTACACAATGTTTCTTAGAATTTTCTTTTCTTTTTGAGAAACTAGTCTTGAAAATCTTTTCAGTGATGCACTTTATTTTTCAGTACAATCACCTCCACTTATAACGAAACAACCACCCACGGGCGAATTACTCTTCCAAGTCGCTCAAGTGAACAAAAATGAAAATGAAAAGCCGTTTTTAATCGAGTGTGAGGCCGAGGGTGAACCTGCACCAAGGTAATTGACAAATTTACTAATCAATAATTTTGGCAACAATAAAAGAAGAAAGAAATAAAAAATTAAAAATATGTAAAAATTTGACGAAAAGAAAATTTAGTTAAATATGAAAACAGTTTTAGAGAATTAAAAATTGTATGTTTGACTTTTATATTTACAAAAATTAAAAATTAAAAAAAATTTAAATTTACAAAAATGAAATATTATATCTTTTAACTTTTTTTACTTCAGCCTACTAAATCAATTTGTCTTTTTTATGTTCTCAAGAAAAACTGTTCTTTTAGCTTACTAAACAAATTTCTCCTTTTAGTGGTTTTATAAATATCTTCATTGATTCTTCGCATTTTGATTGACACTTTAATTATATAATAAAGTTTTTGTCAAAATTTGTCTTTTTCAAGTTTTTACGAATGTCTTTCTTCTTCGAATTTTGCTTCAAAAAGTTATATATAGTTAATTATTTAAGTAATTATTAATTATATAGTTAATTATATAAATAGTCATTAATTACACAGTTAATAATATAAATTACATAGTTTTACATAAAATTTAAGTTATAAGTTATAAGTAAAATTTTTAAAAATTTTAAAATAATTTTAATTTAAAATAATGTTACGTTCTTGAAATAAAGAAGGCATCTTATTTTAAAATACTTTTGTAGTCTGCACTTCTTGGTTAATTATTGCGAAAAAGTTATGAAAAATATTTTAAAATATCTTATTTTTAATAATTTTTTCCCAACAATTATAAGATCCATTCAACATATAGAGGATCAAAAAAAGAAATGTTTCTAAATATCCTAAAAGTGACTACAATACATTTAAACTCGACTCTTTTTGCAGTGAAGTTTTGAAATTTTTTTCAAATTTTTAAAACACGCGCAGAACATTAAAAAAATAATTTCTTTACAAAAAAAATTGTTTAATAATTATTTTAAAAAAATAAACACTTTAAAGAGTCTCTAATTCTAAACGAGAGTACATATTATCTCCTTTATATTTCCGCTTGATTAATTTAAATAAATTTTATTTGTATCAATTAAACAATATTTGCTTCAAATACTGAAATATTTGATGAAAATAAAAATTTCTTTGATTCAAGTAAATATTCATTTGATAATTAGTCAAATAATCGGTTATTTGACTACTATCAAATAACTTAATAACTTATTCAGTGCATAGTTGGATATTTCTTAAGAATCTGTAAGAACTGCGCTAAGAATAAAATTTAGTCACTTTTACACCTATAATTGGATATAATCATTTTAAAGAGACTTGTATTTTTTATTCAAACTCCTTCCTTATTCTACTTGATCCAATAATTTGTCTTTTTCATGATTTTAAGCACAACTTTTTCCTTCACATTTACCTAATAATTCTAATTTATTTTGCTTTAATGTCACTTAATGCCTATTTATTCTGCTTTAATTTATCTTTCAATTTATTTTAATTTTATTAAATTCCAATTATATGAAATTGTATGAAATTGTATGAAATTCTGTGAAATTCTATTAAATTATATTAAATTTACATTTGATTACATTTGATTACATTTGATTACATTTTATTACATTTTATTACATTTTATTACATTTATATAAATTATGCTCCAAAATTGAATTTATGTCTTTATTCCCAACGTGCTTTTTGATTACTTTCATAATTACGAATAAAATAGTGCCGCATCACCTGGTCATTCTATTATTAATTATAATTTTATTCACCTCTTCTCTTTAATTGCATAATTCCCAATTTGCCTAGGAATGAATTTAATTAACTTGGAAAGCATTTAATTTCGAATTCTTAAAGAATTTAGCGCATATTTTTACTTGAATTTCATTTCCTATTTTATTAAATTCTTCATTTTCGACTATATTTATGACTTTAAGGAGAAAAAATATACCATTTTTGTTGTTTGTGATTAACTTTTTCTCCCTTTTTGTAACTACTTCTCTACTATTACAAAAATTTTTGTGTAGGGGAAAAAATGAATTATTTGTCAAATAGTGGAAATTCCATGAGCGCAAATAAAAATTTAAGTTCCATTCATAAAGTGTCGTCTTACTCACTTGTCGAGAGTGGTTTGGGTCAAGCTCTATAGTATGATGGAGAGGGAAGTCAGAGTAACTGATCTTAATTACTTCGGATGACCTCATAGAACCTTAGACAGTATTGAGTTACCACTTACACACAATATTCACGTATATAATACACACATTTTACACACACACAATATATATATATAAATATATAAACGTGTAGAAAGTGTGAGCAGTCAACGTATTGAATGGGGAGTGGTCTCTTGTGATTATCACGTCTTTCTACAAACCCGCACTATTATACAAAAATGAAAAAGAAGACGAAAAAAGGGAAACACGAAAAGTTGAAAAAAGACTGAATAAAAGATAACGAAAAGAATTCATTATAATTATTCCCCTCTTCCTTTCCAATTACATCTTTTAGACTCTCTACTCACGATGCATTCACTCTAATTAAAATTTATATCATTCATTATACTTTTTTCTTTCATTCATTTAGAAAATTATTTCATTACTTTTTTATCTAATTTGTGTCGATTATTGACCACAAATCTTTCATTATTATTTACCCCCTTGTGATAAATTATAATTGATTTTTCCTAAAGATTTATTCTTCTTCTAAATTCGTGTTAATAGTAATTATAAAAGTGTTGTAGCTGTTCCCTACAAAATAGTAAAAACTAAGTAGAAAAAAAAATGTTTCTTTATCACGAAATAACAAATTTTAAATATTTGGTTTCAATTGAATCGACTTAATTCTTGAAGATACTTCACTTAATATGTTTCAATTGTAACATCTATCTTTAGCCCAGGAAGTTATTTTTCAATTTTAAGTCCTCAGTCAAAGTCATCTCACTTTAATGAAGTTTAAGCTTTCATTTCAAATTCTCGATTCATTTAGATGTTAATGAAGTTATTTTACTCGGTAATTTTTTTTAATGCGATCTCGTTTTAAAATTATTTTAGTTTAAAATTTGAAAAAATTGGAATAATAGTTTCTTTTTTTTAATTGTCGGCGCAAAAAATGATTTATTTTGACAAAATACTCTTGTAAGCTTTTCAACACTCGCAAAAATTTCATTATGTTTGAAAATTTACAAAAATTTTTGTCGAAATAAAAATTTTTATTTAAATTTTAAATAAAATATTTAAATTAAATATTAAAATATTAAAAATTAAATATTAAAATATTAAAAATTAAATATTAAAATATTAAAAATTAAATATTAATAAAAATATTTAATAAATAAAATAAATTTGAAAAAAAATTTAATAAATAAAATAAATTTAAAAAAAATGTCTATAAATAGAAAAATTTTTCTCTGAAATTCAATTATTTTTAAAATACAAAATTTTCATCAAATTTCTCGAAATATTAAATTATTGTTCATATTTTTTTTTAATTTGTCTGTTAACAATAAATAATAATAATAATAATAATTATTATTATTATTATTATATTAGTTATCTTTAATAATAAAAAAGAAAATAATTAAATTTTGATGAAAATTCATTATAAAAATTCAATTATTATTTAATAAATTGTTTATTTTTATAGTTAAATAGTTGATTTCTTGCAGAATTTTCTAATAAATATTGATTTAAAAATAATTTTTAGTTACAATTTTGTATTACAATTGAATATTCTATTAAAAAATATTTATTTGATAGAAAATTTTACGAGAATTCATATATTTATTTCTAAAAACAAACATTTTATTAAATAATGAAACTTTATCAACAAATTTTCAAACAATTAAATTCTTTACAAAATTTTAATAAATTTTTTTTTAAATAATTGCATTTTTCGAGAAAGTTGATGAAAATTTTTTTATCTTACAAAT
The DNA here is from genome assembly GCA_032873175.1 of Leptopilina drosophilae. Taxonomy (NCBI): domain Eukaryota; kingdom Metazoa; phylum Arthropoda; class Insecta; order Hymenoptera; family Figitidae; genus Leptopilina; species Leptopilina drosophilae. Next base: position 41,416,565 of record CM065484.1, read on the forward strand.
AATTGAAATTCTGGCAAGAAATTTATTAAAATTTTTCCGAAATATTTGAATTTCGGAGAAAAACTTTATTATTTTTAAAGATAATTTGAATTTTGGCGGAAATTATTGGTAATTTTGGAACATAATTGGATTTTTTGCAATGAATTTCGTTAGCTTTGAAAATAATTGAATTCTTGAAACTAATTTTATTGAAATTTCTTTTTAAATAATTGAATTGTTGTGTGAAATTTTATTGAAATAGCCGACACATTGAAAATAATTGATGTTCAAGAAATTTTTGAAATTAACTATATTTCTACGAAGAATTTATTAAAATTATATTGTGAAAAAAATTGAATTGTCACATAAGAATTTCATTGGAATTGAAAAAAAAATTTTTTGAAAATCATTTAATTCTTTGAGGAATAAATAATAAAACATAAAAAAAATAGTTGAATTTTTAAAATCTTAATTTCTGTATGAAAAAATAAGAATGATTAAATATTTATTGAAAAATGAAGTTATTGATGTTTTACAATAAGTTTCTAAATAATAATAAATATAGTATCAAAAACCTGGAAAAATTCTGTTTTTCAACCTGGAAAACCTGGAAAAGTTAGGGAATTTGAAAAGCGTGGCAACCCTGAATTTATTTTCAAAAAGAAGAAATTTTTTATGTAAGAGAAATAAAAATATAAATTATATAAACGATTAAATGGATACGGTTTTTGATAATCGTTATGTTCCTTATTATCCAAAACTTGCACAATTATTCAATTTCCTGGTATATGATAGCTTGAAACAATTTTGACACTGATTGTCAAAATTGTTTTTTTTCTCAAGCAACAAATTTGTTAAATACCAATAGAAATGTGACGTGCTCTATAGAGAAAATAGACCCTAACAGTGAGAAAATTGTAGATTCTATTTGTATTAAAAGAAAATAATTTTTATTTCTCAAATATTTCTCGCCTGATACTTCACTAAAAAGCCTATAATGAGTATTAAAATTAATGAACAAATTTTAACGAATACCTCATCAAGAATTCAATTTGTAATTTAATCTAATTACAAATAGCAAAATTATTCGCCAAAAGTTGAAATATTTTCAAAAAATTTTAATAAAATTCTTTGTTAAATTTCAATTATTTTCAAAAGTTTTTCGAAATTCGACAATTTTCAGTATTCACCATTTTCATGAAATTTATCAAAAGATTTAATTATATTGAACACAATTTTTGATACAATGAAACATTCAATTCTTTTCATAGACAATAAGATTTGACTTAGTAATTCAATTATATTCGTCGAAGAATTTAAAATATTTTTAATAATAACTTTAAATAAATTCCTCGAAAACTGCAGTTATTCTTTAAAAAATGACTAAAATTTGTCAAAGGAATTCAATTTAAAGAAACATTCAATAAAATAATAAAATTTTGTTGCAATAATTTAAATATTTTCATAAATCCTATAACTCTTCATTCGTCGCGGAAAATCAATGATTTTTTCAAATATTTTTAAGTAATTTGGCAAAAAAATTCAATTACATAGGTATTTTGATAAATAACAAAATGCTTTCCATAAAATCGAATGTTTTAAGGAATTTAAAGAAAATTCTTCCTCAAAATTCAATTATTTTGATAAATATCAAAATTTGTTTAAAAAAAATTCATTTCTTACAGAAAGTAATAAAATGCTAGGCAAAAATTAAATTATTTTAAATTTTTTTTCTTAAATTCTCGTGAAGAATTAAATTACTTTTTATAAATAGACAGCTACATTCTTCTCAAGAATTAAATTATTGTCAAAAATTTTAATAAAGTTCATTGCATGTACTTATAATTATTTTTATAAATCATTATTCAATTTTTATTAAATTTAGAAATTTGGTAAGCAAATTTTGAAAGTAACAACAACAAAATTGAAAAAAGTTTTATTATTTTAGTTTGTTTTTAAAAAAATTACTTTTTATTTCAATTTTTATAGAAATTTATACTCTTCTCTAACTTTGAATTAGTTAAAAAAATTAATTTGATAGTAAAAGTCATGCACTAATTCAAACAGATTATGTAAATAAATTTTAAAAAATTATGGAGTTAATAGAAATATTGTGAAATTCGACTGAAAATATGTAATTGAATTTGCTAAAGAATTTCTTTAGAAACTTTTTAACAAATAAAATTTTCAAACTATTTTAATTTAATAATTAATTAATAATTGGATTTTGTAGTCACATTTTAATGAATTCATGTTTCTGAGTGTGAAGATTAATAATTAAAATTTTTATTAGTTTATTAAAAAAAACGATATGCACTTCAAATTTTTAATTAAAATTGAATTCTCGCAAATTTTGTTTTTAATTCTGAAAAAAAATTGTTGAAATTTTTCAATTTCATTGTTTCCAGATAATTTAATTTTTCTAAACAAATAATTGAAAATTTTTAAAATAATTAAAATTTCTTTACATTTTTTTTGAAAAATAATTTAATTCTTTGAAAGAATTTAAATTTTTCGAAAATAATGTTAGTTGTCGTAATTATAATTTTATTTTGAAAATATAAAGTCCCTCTTAAAGTTTTAAATCATTTTTTATGCTTTTTAAAATTATATTATTCTATTATTATTCAATAGTTATAATAGTTATTTTTAATAATTTTCGAAAAAGTTCTTTGTCAATTTTCAAATCCATTTCTTTACAATATTCGATTTTTCAATTATTTGTAAATTCTTCAATTAAATATGTATTAGAAAATAAAAACTTCAAATAATATAAAAAAAAATTCCCAATTAAAATTTCTCAAAAAAATTATTTCCACAGAATTGTTACTTAGTTAAAAATATGAAAAATTCAAATTTTCAAAGATTTGAATCTGAAACCTTTTCAAAATTTAATTATTTCTAAAACTTTACGCTCTATTACTTTTAATATTCAATTATAATCTAAAATTTTAACTGAAATCCATTTTTAAATCAATTCTTATGAGAAAATTCTACGAGAATTTCATTATTTAAATACAAAAAACAATTTATTGAATAATTACATATGTTTCTTAAAATTGAATTCTTTTAAAGAATTGTATCCATCAATATTCAAATAATTTGAATTCTTTTGCAAAATTTTATTAAAATAGATATTACAAATAATTAAATTAGGGAAAATTATTGAAAACAATTGAAATTTCAAGAAATTTATTAAATTTTTTGAAAATAATTCAATTTTAGAGAAGAATTTTATAATTTATAAAGATAATTGATAATTTACGCAAAGAATTACATTAAAAATTTTGAATGCAATAATTTTATTTTTTTAAAGAAATTTAATCAAAAATTTATTAAAAATAATATTTAAATTCTAATAAATAAATTTTAGCAAAGATTGTTAAAATAATTAAATTTCTTTGATATATTTAAAAAAAAAATTTTTAAGAATAATTCCATTTTTCGAGGAATTCGATTAAAATTGTATTAAAAATAATTGAAATTCTTCAATTAGCTTTATTATTCATCAAAATAATTGAATTCCTAATAAGAACTTTATTATTTGCCAAAAAAATTAAATACCTGTAAAAATTTTATTATTTATGAAAATAATTGAATATTGCGAAGAAATTTATAAAAAAATTTTTTTAAATAATGAAATTCCTGTAAAATTGTTATTATTTTTTGAAAATAATTATAGGTTTGTGTAGATTTTTTTTTAAATAATTGAATTCTTTTGGAAATTTTTATTAGAATAGTATATAGATACCTATTAAAAATAATTGAATTGAGGGAAAATTTTGAATATAATTGAAATTTTTCCAAGTATTTTATTAAAATTTTTGAAAATAATTGATATTTCAAAGAAGAATTTAATTATTTCTAAAGATAATTAAAATATTGACGAGAATTTTAAACATTTTTTGAACATTATTGAATTTTTGCGAAGAATTTTATTACTTTTGAAAATCATTGAATTCTTTCAATCATTTGTGATTTCTAAATTATAAAAAAATAATTATAAAATTATCTAAATTATATCGTATAATTTACGTACTTTACGCATCTTTTTCAACCGAATTACGGACTTTACGGACCTTTTTTTCAAAAAAACGGACTTTTACGGACTTCAAGCAAAGTTACGGACTTTTACGGGATTTACGGACCAAGTTCGAGCCCTGGAAAAGAAAACTGGGAAAAAATTAGTCCATAACCGGGAAATAACCAGGAATTTTGTTGAATGAAAATAGTAGACACCCTGTCTGAATAATTCCCCAAAAGAAAAAAGAAGCTAATTCACACTAACATTCTCCTTAATTCTGTTCGCAGATACAAATGGATCAAAAACGGAAAAATGTTCGAGTGGCCGGCCTACGACGATCGAATTTCCCAACAAACGGGACGTGGTACCCTCGTGATCTCGAGGCCACGCGAAGAAGATATGGGACAGTATCAGTGTTTCGCTGAGAATGAATGGGGTCGTGCAACGTCCAATTCGGTGTTCGTTCGTAAGACCGAGTTGAATGCATTCAAAGATCAGGGTAGACAAACTAAAGAAGCCGAGGAAGGCAAGCCATTCCACTTGACTTGTCAGCCACCAGATGGTTGGCCGAAGCCAAGTGTCTTCTGGCTAATCCAACACGCGACCGGTGCAACTGTTAATACAATTAATAACACCCGAATGACCATCGATCCCGAGGGAAATCTTTGGTTCAGCAATGTCACAAAATTCGACGCCAGTGAAAATTCTTATTACACGTGCGCGATTTATTCCGAGGTACGTAACGAGTATAAACTCGGCAATAAAGTTCTTCTACATGTGAAAAGTACATCAGCGTCGTCTACGCAAAATAAACACGCGCCAGAAAGTCAATATTTGAGTAGAAAGAATGAGGTCGCATTCCGCGGTGGTAAACTTGAGCTCTATTGTATTTTCGGTGGTACACCATTGCCGGAAATTGTTTGGAGTAAAAACGGTCGTCGAATTGGATTAAGTGAACGTGTGACTCATAAAAATTACGGAAAGACGTTGGTGATAAAGACTGTGATTTTCGACGATGAGGGAATTTATACTTGTGAGGCTTCCAATGGTGTTGGTAGTGTTCTTTCGCACTCGATGAAACTCGAAGTACAATCTGTGCCCTATTTCACCGTTGAGCCAGAAATCCAAAGTGCTGCCGAAGAGGAGACAGTTGAGTTCAGGTAATAATTACATTATTTTCCCGAGACAGGAAACAAAAAATCTACTACAATAGCAATTAATTCTAATTTTCCAGATGCGAAGCGAGTGGTGTGCCAGAGCCCCAGATCAATTGGATTTACAATGGAAAACCAATCGCTGAAGCTGAGCCAAATCCGCGTCGACATCTTTATCCAAATAAAATTGTCATCGAACGGCTAACAAAGAAGGACACGGGAAATTACGGTTGTAACGCGACAAATTCTCTTGGTTACGTCTATAAAGATGTTTACGTAAATGTTCTCGCACTAGCGCCAGAAATTCGAATGCCACCAACCGATGAGGTTGTTGTCGATGGTAAAACAGCAAAAATGACATGTCAAGTATTTGGCGCACCAAAACCCGAGGTCAAATGGATTCGCAATGGTCAAGAACTCACAGGTGGAAAATACAAAATCGAATCAACCGGCGATTTAGTAATTGAAAATGTAGCATTCAATGACGCCGGTGAATATACATGTCACGCGCAAAATAAATTCGACAAAGTTCAAGCATCGGGAATATTGACTGTTAAGGAACATACGCGTATCACTGACGTGCCAATTGACTATGAAGTGTATGCCGGCGCAACGGCAACGTTCCGCTGTAATGCCGTTACTGATTCAAGTTTAACGCTGCAAATCGATTGGCTGAGAAATGGACAGCCATTAGACTTTGAGAGTGAACCACGTTTTGTACAGAGTTCCGATCTCTCGTTGTCTATTTTGAAGACATCGGAATTGGATACAGGGGAGTATACGTGTGTTGCGCGAACTGAATACGATGAGGTTCATGCAAAGGCATCGCTGATTGTTCAAGATGCGCCAAATCCACCGAAATTGGAGTATGTACGTTGTCAGCCTCGCAATGCGGAAATATCATGGAAACCATTGGGCGATAATCGTGCGCCTATTTTGGGATATATTGTTCAACATAATACAACATTTACGCCTGATGTTTGGAAGAGTTCAGTGGATTTCATTTCGGCAGCTGATCGCACCATTAGTGTTCCAATGAGTCCCTGGGCTAATTACACATTCCGCGTTATTGCCTGGAATAAAGTTGGTAAGCTATCTTTTCTTACTTATTTAAATTCACAAACTTCATCCTGCAGTCCTAAGGGACCATAAAAGGGATACAAAGCTATTAAAAAAGAATATAAGAATATAATCAAGTATTTAACAAGTATGAAATAGAATAAGAAGTAACCAACAATTATAGTAGACAATCATGTCTGGATTCAGTAGTCTGTACAAACAATAATATGATTCCACGCAAAATAAATTGGATCAGTAATTCAGTATGTCCGATTGACAATTTTGGTGGCGGAGATATATAAAAAGATACATTTTTAAGAGACATAATTCTAGGTAATCTTATTTTGATACCAGATAACAGTTCAGGTAGATGTATTTGAGAATTAAAGTTATTAAAATTATATAATAATAATAATCGACATAATCTGTTCTCACCTGAAATTGAGACCTCTAAATAAAAAAAGAATTTAAAATTTCAATTTCTTGAAAACATTTTGCATTTGTATAAGGATTATCAAAATGTTTCTCAAAAAATTGGGATTTAAAACATTCAAATTATTAACTTACAGGGCAATGATTTTGAGCTTAAAAAAAGTTATAACCGGTTCTTTGACAGGAACCCTCAATCAGCGTTGTTTTATTACAATATTTTGTTTTGTAGTTTAAATTGATGTGTTAAAAAAAAAGGAAAGTTAATATTTAGTTTATAATATTTATAATTGTCATTTAACGGAATTTTAAACTTAATAATAATCATTTATTCGAAAGGTTAGTTTCTATAAATATTAACATTATTACAATATTTAGAATTGATGTTTGTTATAATTTATTTTTAATCTAATTTTTATTTTATAGACTTTCTGAGTATTATTAATATTAATTACAAGAAAACTCAAACTATAAAATTGTATGTATAATAAATTTGTTAAATATAATAATAATTTTTCATAGTTTTTATGAAATCTATTTATAATTTCACATAATCTTGAACTTGTGAAATGGAAAGTAATATAATGGTTAAAAACGTAATAAATTTTATTAAATCTAATTATTTGAAATAATCACGGTTTTTCATATTTTTTAAATATTCAAAATTTAAATTCTCGAATTATTATTTTACATAATTTTAATTTAACGAAAGTTTCATTTCTTATAATTTTTATTGCACAGAATTGTTATTTAATATAATGTTTATTTTACAAACTTTTCATAAATCTTAATTTTTATGCCACCGAGTAACTAATTCGCAGATTATTTGAAGAATTAATGCAAATTTAATGTTAAAACAATGAAAATCTATTATTATTTCGTAAAATATTCTGCAAATTAGTTAGTCGGTGGTATAAAAATTAAGATTTACGAAAGTTTGTAAAATAAACATTATATTAAATAACAATTATGTGCAATAAAAATTATAAGAAACGAAACTTTCATTAAATTAAAATTATGTAAAAAAAATAATTTGAGAAATTCAATTTCGGATATTTCAAAAATATAAAAAACAGTAATTATTTCAAATAATAATTAGATTTTATAAAAATTATAAGAAATGATAATTATATTTTTAACGTTTATACTACTTTCCATTTCACAATTTAAAAATTATGTGAATTTATAATTAGATTACATAGAATTTATGAAAAATAATTATTTTACTTAAAAAATTTATTATACGTACAATTTTATAGTTTAAGATTTATTGTAATTAATATTAATAATACTCAAAAAGTCTATAAAAAATTTGATTAAAAAAAAATTATAACAAATATCTATTCTAAATATTATAATAATGTTACCACTAAGTTGTAGAAAATTTTGTTGAATAGTGTTTTAATTTGTTATAGCTTCCTTAAAAATTAAATTTTGAAGAAAGTTATTCAAAAATTCTAGAAAATTAATTGAATTTTGGAAAACTTGCAGTTCAAGTTTTTAAGTATTTAAAAATTTTAAGCCAATAGAGTGCAATAATTAGTTAAATATTTATTTAACAAAAGTTCTTAAAGTTTTAAAAATTTAATTTGGAAATTTTTAAAAAATTAGGTTTTTGAAAAATAGTAATTAAAATTTTTTAAAGGGAAAAGTACTTGAATTCTGAATAATAATTTTAACAAATTAAAACAATTTGAAATTTTGCAAAATTTTATATTTTATAGAATTTTATTTTTTCCTCTTTAAAAATTGTCTATAAATATAATTTTATTTTTGAAATTATATCATTTTATGAATCAGAAATTATTCTATTTAAATAATTCAATTTTCGTAGTTGAATTTTGCTAGGAATTGATTTAACAAAAAATTTCAGTTAAAATTTAAAAAAATAATTAAATATTTAAACCATTTTAACAAAAGTTTTAGCAATTAATTAAATTTTAAAAGGTTTTTAAATTAAATTCCTTGAAAATTTAAAGGAAGCAAAAGTTTAAAAATCTTTAAATTTTTCTTTTAAAAAATTGTTTGAGAACATAGAGAACATAGAAGAAGATTTAGAAAAAGAGCTAAAATTACAAGCTAAAATTACAAGTTTCATAAATATGCTGATGATTTAAAGTTCTACCCTTCAGATCCTTTATCAACACTCACGCTTACGATGGTTCGAACCGATATTAACTATCCGTGGTAAAATGGACTCGTGATCGAATTTATCATAGACGACGAAAATCCACTTTTCTTAGAATAGTGCCTTTGTTTCCTTAGGTAAATCGGATCCTTCGCAGCATAGCACTGAAATTTGCACAACACAACCCGACATACCGGACAAAAATCCAGACAATGTTGTTGGTAAAGGAACAACACCGTCGAATCTTGTTATCACTTGGACAGTGATGCCACAAATAGAGCACAATGCACCGCGATTTATGTATCAAGTGCACTATCGACGTGACATTCCAGGCGAGAAATGGAATATTGAAAATATTAACGATTGGAAAATTAATCGACTACAGATCGATCATCAACAGACCTATCAACGTTATCGAATCAAAGTTGGCGCCATCAATGAGAAAGGCGAATGTCGAAAGCAACCGAACGAAATTATTGGCTTCTCCGGAGAGGATGGTTCGTATTTTTCATTTTCTTTTCTAGAAATAAGAGATTTTCTCTGGAGAAATAAATAAGATTGATGACAATTTTTTTTTATATTCTTTTCTAGTTCCAACGCACGCGCCAGGAAATTTCACATTGGAACAAGTGAATTCGAGTACACAGGCGCTACTTTCATGGAGTCCAGTGCCACCAGAAACGGTGCGCGGCGAATTAATTGGGTACAAAATTCAAACATGGACCGATAAAGACGGCGAGGATAGAATGAGAGAAATCAATGTTCGCGGTGCGAATACGACACGTACACTAATCACGAAATTCGTGCCCTACAGTAAAAATTTCGTTCGAATTTTGGTCTACAATGGAATGTGAGTAGAAACAAACATGTTATCGTTAACTTAAAAATTCAGAATCCTTTCGTACATTTTCGATTTTATTTCACTTTTTTTAAAGGAGCACTCGGGAAATAAGTTAGTTTCGAGTCGATTTCCCTACAACTTTTTGAATTCCGTTTTCTTCAAACTGAACACAAAACAGGAAAATCGACTGGGAAAAGTAATGTATTTACAGGGTTGCCACAAACATTTAATTTTATTTTTCCCTGATTTCCAGACAAAATTTTCAATTTTTCCCTGACCCTAAAGAATATTCTGATTCACTCTAACAATTATTAGATAATCAAGAAAAAATGTTCTAATACATTTATTTACAAATTTCATTAATTGTAAAATTATTCTAAAACATCAATAACTTCTTTTTTAAATAAATATTTAATAATTATTATTTTTCTGTAGGAATTAAAATTCTTCAAAACATTCAAATTCAAACCTTTTTAAATTGAACAACTTATAAGAATATTATTACAAAACATGAAGAAAAAAATTTCTCAAAAAAATTAAATTATTTTAAAAAAATGTAATAAAACTCGTAGCAATAATTCAATTACTTTAATAAATAATAATAAATCGATTATTCGGTAATTTCATTTTTTCATCAATTTTTATTAGAAAATTCTAGAAAAATTCAATTATTTAAATTAAAAAATAAATAATTTATTGAATTATAGAATTGTCATTGTTAAAATTTAATTCTCATAAAGAATTTTATCAATAAATTTTTAAATATATGAATTTAATTTGACAAATTTTAATAAAATTTTTAAGAATAATTACATTTTTCGAGGAATTTGATTAAAATATATATTGTATAAAAAATATTAAAAATTCTGCGATGAATTTTATTACTTATGAAAATAATTTAAATTTTCTTAAAATTTCCATAAAATAATTGAATTTTGGAGAAGAATTTTATTATTTATTTAAGTAATTTGGAATTTTAACAAGAATTTTTTTTTTAATTTTCGAACACAATTGGATTTCTGCGTTGAATTTTATTACATTTTAAAAATAATTTAATTCTTCCAACGAATTTTATTCAAATTTATAAAAATAACTGTATTTATGTGAAGAATTTTATTATTTATATAAATAATTGAATTCTTACAAAGGATTTTATTCCCGTTTATAAAAATAATTGAATTTCGGTGAAGAATTTTTTAAATAATTTATATTTTTCGAAAAATTTTATGAAATTTTGTATTTTAAATAATTGAATTCCTGTGAAAATTTTATTACTTATTAAAATAATGGAATTATTTTGAATTCATTAAAATTGAATTCCTACAAAATTTTGCCAAGAATTTTATTAAAATTTTTAAATATAATTGAATTTAGATGAAGAATTTTTTTATTTATAAATATAATTGAAATTTTGAAAATAATTTAATTCTTCCAATGAATTTTACTGAAGTTTATATAAATAATTCTATTCTTACAACGAATGTTATTTAAGTTTATAAAAATAATTGAATTTTGGAGAAGAATTTTATTATTTATTTAAGTAATTTGGAATTTTAACAAGAATTTTTTTTTAATTTTCGAACACAATTGGATTTCTGCGTTGAATTTTATTACATTTTAAAAATAATTTAATTCTTTTAACGAATTTTATTCAAATTTATAAAAATAACTGTATTTATGTGAAGAATTTTATTATTTATATAAATAATTGAATTCTTACAAAGAATTTTATTCCCGTTTATAAAAATAATTGAATTTCGGTGAAGAATTTTTTAAATAATTTATATTTTTCGAAAAATTTTATGAAATTTTGTATTTTAAATAATTGAATTCCTGTGAAAGTTTTATTACTTATTAAAATAATGGAATTATTTTGAATTCATTAAAATTGAATTCCTACAAAATTTTGCCAAGAATTTTATTAAAATTTTTAAATATAATTGAATTTAGATGAAGAATTTTTTTATTTATAAATATAATTGAAATTTTGAAAATAATTTAATTCTTCCAATGAATTTTAGTCAAGTTTATATAAATAATTGAATTCTAACAACGAATTTCATTCAAGTTTATAAAAGTAATTGAATTTCGGTGAAGAATTTTATTATTTATAAAAATATTTTTATATAATTGATATTTTTCGACAAAATTTTATTCAATTTTGTATTTTAAATAATTGAATTCCTGTGAAATATTTTATAACTATACTGATGAAAATAATTGAATTATTTTGAAGAAATTTATTAAAAACTGAATAATTGAATTCTTGTGGAATTTTGTCAAGAATTTTATTAAAACTTTTAAAAATAATTGAATTTTCATAAAGTATTTTATTATTTATAAAAATAATTGTAATTTTGACGAGAATTGTTTTTTAACTTTTGAACGTAATTGAAATTCTGCGTTGAATTTTTGTAACTTTTGAAAATAATTGAATTTCTGTAATCATTTGTAACTTTTCCAAAATCTAATTTTTTTTTAGTATTTTTAACAAAAATTCTTTTATGAATCTAGTATTTATGAAAATTGTAAAAATTATTCATAAAATTATTTATAAGTGATAATTTATGATAGTTATTATTAATCTTATTCAATTATTATTTATTATTATTATTATTTATTTATTATTTATTATTTATTATTTATTATTTATTATTTATTATTTATTATTTATTATTTATTATTTATTATTTATTATTTATTATTTATTATTTATTATTTATTATTTATTATTTATTATTTATTATTTATTATTTATTATTTATTATTTATTATTTATTATTATATTATTTATTATTATTATTATTTATTTATTATTTATTATTAATTATTAATTTTATGATAGTTTTTGAAAATTTAAGTTATTTAAAAAGAAATTGTCAGAAATAGAAAAAATTGAAGGTTTTGTATTAAAATTTGTGGTAATTTCATAGTTTACGAGGCAAAAAAGAAAAAAATCAGTTTTCTCATGAGTTTTAAAAATTCAATTCTTTCCAGTACTTTTAGTTAAAATTCCTGACTTTTTCCTGACCTGTGGCAACCCTGATTTACTGTGGGGTAATTTTCTTTCTCCTCTGATTCCTAAAACACTTTTCCATTTTCAAAACCAGATTCAATGGTCCACCATCGGAGACGTTGACATTTAATACACCCGAGGGCGTTCCGGGAACGGTCCTAAGTCTCGAGGCATTCCCAATGGGTTCGAGTGCATTCTTTTTGAAATGGACAAAACCAGCTGAACCAAATGGCATTTTAACTGGCTATCGAATTTACTATCAAGTTGTTAATGGAACAAAACTTGAGCCCGAATTGGAGAGAAGACCAAAAGTCACGGATCCATTGGCAGTGAGTGCAAAACTCGCTAGTTTAAAACCGGAAACTAAATACAGAATTCATATTCGTGCAACAACTAATGCAGGCGAAGGGAACAAGTGAGTTTCTTTTATTTATTTTAAATGAAATATTTTCAGTATTCAAATTTTGTGGCATTAAAATATTTAAATTTTTTTCTAGTTATTTCATTGAGCAAACGACACAAAGATCACAAAAACCAGATGTACCTTACTTCACTTGGCAAACGATTCCACAGGATAATGGATATTCGACGGTTAAATTAATTTGGCAACCAAATTATAATGGACATCCTGGAAGTCATTTCTTTGCCAAATATAAAATACGGGATGAAACAATTTCAATGCAAACTGATCCTGAATATTTCTCCCACGAAATACACGTGAGAAAACTAAAATATTTTTACATTAATATACACATTTAACTGAGGGTCCCGATCAAAGAACCAATTATAAGTTTTTCAGACTCAAAATTCTCGATCTCTAAATAAAATGGAATTTAAAATTTCAATTGCTTGAAAAAAATTCGTATTTGTATAGAGATTAGGAAAATGTTTCTTAAACAATTGGGAAAGAAAAATGTTTAATTTTTTACTTACAGGGCAATAATTTTGGGCGTAAAAAAATTATAACCTGTTCTTTGATCGGGACCTTTAAATAAAGAACTCTTCAATTGAATTTTATTTTACTTTTTATGATTTATTCGTTTACTAAGAAATTTGACGCGGTATTTGATTTACTATTAAAATAACAAAATTTTTTCTTTTTATTCATCAGCTACAGTTTTTAAATAATTTTAGAGAAATTAAAAAAAATACGTATTTCCAAATTGTTATCATTTATTTTATTTTTTGAAATTTTAATAAAACTCTTCAGTTATAAATTTTAAATTCGTCAGTTATATTCAAAAAAATTTTAACAAAATTCATCCAAAAAATTCTGTTATTTTCATAAATAATTAAATAATAATATTTTTATTAGAAATTTAGTTATTTTCAAAACAATTTCAAAAAATTTTCTGGATAGAATTCAATTGTATTTGAAAAATGTTCATAAATTTTCTTCAAAGAATTTAAATTATTTTAAGAAAATGAGGATAAAATTTTTTTGCAGAATTTAATTGTTTTTAGAAATAATTTACACTGAAAAAATTTAAATTTTCTTCAAAATTCTATTCTTTAACTATTTTTTTTTTTTTTAATTTTCTCAAAAGAATTGAAAATTTTTTCCAAAACATTTGAATTTGTATTTTAATCAATTTTATTCTTCTTCTATTATTTGAATAAAATTATGTTATTTGATAAAATTCTTCGCAAGCATTCAATTGTTTTTCATCCAATTTTAATAAAAATTTCTCGAAAGATTTAAATTATTGGAAAAAAATTTTAAAACTTTTTCGAAAGAAAAATTATTTTTATTGATTGATTTTATTGTTATTAATAATAAAATGTTTCGGGGAAATTCTATTATTTTTAATAAAACTTTAACCCTTTGCCGTACATAAGCTTTCCCCACCTCAGAAAAAATCAGTTTGACAGTGGAATCACGTGGATAATATCAGGGCCGGAAATTAGTTTGATTTTGAGGTTATGTTTACATTGGTTATGTAGATTTGATAAAAGTCTTTAATAATCAAATATAGCTATGTTTAAAAAGTAATAAATTGCAAATACACTTCCACTTTATACAAAAAAAACAGATTTTTAGGTGTTAAATATTATATTGAAATGTAATTTATTTTAAAATATAAATGGATTCATTTTTTAATTAGGTACGTTCCTGCAAATTCAGAACACTTACATTCTCACACATAATTAATTTATCAACACAAGCATACCGCCTTTTCTCATTGGTTGTTCCCCCAGAAAAGACTCTAAACGACATTTCGTAACACAAGAACGGCAAAGGGTTAATACAATTCCTCCTCAATAGAATTGAATTATTTTCAAAATTTTTTTTTAAATTCTTTAGAGAGTAATTCAATTATTGTCAAGACAATTTTAACTAATTACCTGAGAAAAATTTTAATTTTCGTTGAAACATTGAAATTATTTTTAAAAATATGATTAAAATTCATCGTAAGAATTCAGTTATATTCATAAACAATAAAATTCTTCACAGAAATTCAATTATTTTCAATACAATTTTATTTGAATTTTTTAAAAGAATTTTATAATTTTCACAAAATATCTATAAAACTCTTCAAAACAACATATTATTAATAGAAAGATTAACTTTTAAAAAGTTTCAAATTAAAGTTTATGAAAAGTTGAATTTAAAAAATTTTTAATTAAAAATTCTGAATTAGTTTATTTTTTGAAACATTTTTATTTCCTTTTTTTTAATAAAATATATTTTTTTTTAAATATAACTATGCTTAATTGAAAAATTTTCAAATTATTTAGAAATATTTTAGTGTTAAATGAACTTTTTTTCGAAATAATTGAATTTTGAAAGAACTTTCTCAAAAAAATATTTTTAAAAAACAATCAAATTAGAGAAGAAATTTAGTTAAAATTAGAAATTTAGTTAAAATTTCTATAGAAAATAGTTGAATTAACTAATCATATTTAGAAAAAAAAATTATCTTGGCGAAAAAAAAATTTTGTTTCTCTTCTTTAAATTAAAATTTTGAAATAAAACTTTTTCCCATAAAATGAAAGAAATGTGAGAATAATTTTTGTTGTTTAACAAATTAAATAGGTTGTCGGGCTAATGAGCGGAGAAACATACACAATGTCAATTGTAGCTGTAGATGGAAATTATGTAACTGAAAGTGATTCACAAGATATTGAGACGACCAATGAGGGACCAATGATACAGGCGAAGGAAAATGTCGCTACTGCCGGATGGTTCATTGGTAAATAATTTTCTTTCCCTCCTTCTAATTAATTCTAGGATTCATTTGAAAAATTTTGTGTATGAAATAATTCAGTAGCTACTCACGTGGGATTTTCACCTTTTATCCGCGTTGATGTTTTCAATCCTCTCACCTATTTTAATACAAAAAAAAAATTAATATATATAATATCCACATGGAAAGTAAATTAAAAAAGAAACAAGTTTTATTATGTAAAAAATTTTTTTTTTTTAATTTTTATATCTTTTTTATAAAAGAACACTTTCTTCATAGAAAATAAAATTTCCTTAAAGTAAAAAATGTAATTAAAAAATTTAATGCTTTTGACTAAAAACTCCTTTCTCGAATTAAAATCGTAATTTTTGAAATTACAATTCCATTTTCGAATTAAAATCGTAATTTTTAAAATAAATATTCCTTTTTCGAATTTGAAACGTAATTTTCAAAATTAAAACTCCTTTTCCGAATTTGAATCGTAATTTTAAAAAATAAAAACTACAAATTCGAATTAAAATCGTCGTTTTGAAAATAAAAATTCCTTTTTCGAATTTGAATCGTAAGTTTTAAAATAAATATTCCTTTTTCGAATTTGAAACGTAAATTTCAAAATTAAAACTCCATTTTCGAATTAAAATCGTAATTTTTAAAATAAATATTCCTTTTTCGAATTTGAAACGTTATTTTCAAAATTAAAACTCCATTTCCGAATTAAAATCGTCATTTCGAAAATTAAAATTTCTTTTTTGAATTTGAACCGTAATTTTAAAAAATAAAAATTTCAAATTCGAATTAAAATTATAATATTTCAAAATTGTAAGTCCATTTTTGAATTAAAGTTGCAATTTTTTCGATTCAAACTTCATTTTCTAATAAAAATTATAATTTTCAAAATTAAAATTCCTTTTTCGAATTTGAATTGTAATTTTCAAAATTAAAACTCCATTTTCGAATTAAAATCGTTATTTATTTGAAAATTAAAATTTCTTTTTTGAATTTGGATCGTAATTTTTAAAATTAAAACTTTATTTTCGAATTAAAATTGTAATTTTCAAAATTATAAGTCCTTTTCCGAATTTGAACCGTAATTTTAAAAAATAAAAACTTCAAATTCGAATTAAAATCGTCGTTTTGAAAATAAAAATTCCTTCTTCGAATTTTAATCGTAATTTTTAAAATTAATATCCCTTTTTCGAATTTGAATCGTAATTTTCAAAATTATAAGTCTTTTTCCGTATTAAAATCGTCATTTGAAAATAAAAATTTCTTTTTCGAATGAAAATCGTAATTTCTAAAAATTTAATCTGCGATTTTCCTAAATTAAAAAAAAATATTTATTCATAAAATCATAGTTATTATTTATTCATAAAATATAATAATTTTTTTATTTTTCCTCTGTTCCTTCAAGGTATGATGCTGGCGATTGCATTTTTACTATTCGTTTTGATAATTGTTTGCGTGATTAAGAGAAATCGTGGCGGCAAATATGCCGTTCATGAGAGAGAATTGGCAGCTGGCCGCGGCGATTATCCCGAGGAGGGTGGCTTCCATGAATATTCCCAACCGCTGGACAATAAATCCGAACGCGGACGAGCTTCCCTCGCCTCATCGGCTCAACAAGATGGCAAACATCCCGAATCCGATACGGATTCAATGGCCGAATACGGAGAAGGCGACACGGGTTAGCGATTTATTTTTCTCCATAGATTATTATTATTTAAACACTAGCCACCAAAATTAGATTTTTCTATTCTTAGATATAATTCAGAATTGTCGCTTGCAATTAGTCATTTTTTTCTTCTCAATTTATAATTTTTGAGTATTTTTTCCTAATTTTTTTATTTATTTTTTTATTTCTTGAAGTTTCGTATTTTTTACATTTTTAATCCACTTTTTGTATGTATTTTAAGTATTTGTAGAGTTTTAATTCACCTTTTTTATATTTTAAAATCAATTTGATATTTTATTTATTTTTTTCGTTGTTCTTTATTTTTACATTCTTTTTTTTTTTGTTTCATTTTTTTTTTATTTCTATAAAGAGAAATTTCAGGGTGTCTACTAACCGGGACATCCGGGAATTAACCGGGATTTTTATAGAAAACCGGGAATTTTTTCACCAAAGTTAAAAAAAGTTTTATTATTTTAATTTGTTTTTAAAAAAATTACTTTTTATATCAATTTTTATAGATATTTATACTCTTCTCTAACTTTGAATTAGTTTAAAAAAAAATTAATTTGATAGTAAAAGTCAGGCACTAATTCAAATAGATTATATAAATAAATTTTAAAAAATTACGGAGTTAATAGAAATATCGTGAAATTCGACTGAAAATATGTAATTGAATTTGTTAAAGAATTTCTTTAGAAACTTTATAACAAATAAAATTTTCAAAGTATTTTAATTTAATCCTAATTAATTAATAATTGGATTTTATAGTCACATTTTAATGAATTCATGTTTCGTAGTGCGAAGATTAATAATTAACATTTTTATTAGTTAATTTAAAAAAATATACACACTTAAAATTGTTTAATAAAATTGAACTTTCGCAAATGTTTTTTAAACCCGAAAAATAAGATTCTTGTAATTTTTCAATTACATTGTTTCAAGATAATTGAATTTTTATAAGGAAATAATTGAAAATTTTTCAAGTAATTGAAATTTCTTTACATTTTTTTTTGAATAATTTAATTCTTTGAAAGAATTTTAATTTAAATTTTTACGAAAATAATCTTAGTTGTCGTAATTATAATTTTATTTTGGCAATATAATGTCCCTCTTAAAGTTTTAAATCAATTTTTTGCTTCTAAAAATTATATTATTCTATTATTATTATTCAATAGATATAATTATTGAACTTCTCTTAAATTATTATAACTTCAAATTTCTGAATGTTCAAATAAATTATATTTATCCTTTCTTGAGAAAATTTAATGTTTATTACTTATTAAGTAAATAATTAATTATCACTGCTTTTTTTAAATTGTAATAAAATTCTTCACAGGAATTAAATTATTTTCACAAATAATAAATATTCTTTGGAAGGATTTCAATTATTTTTGTAAATAGTAAAATTCTTTGCAGAAATTGAATTATTATCAATAGAATTGTAATAAATTGAAAAAGAAAATTTCCAATTATTATAAAAAGACAAGATTATTTTTAAAAAATTGAAAAAATTATATTCCAAATTTGCAATTAAAATTATTATTTATTTACGATCGAAGTCAAATTTGAATTTAAATTTTATGAGAAAAAAGAAAACCGGAAAAAAATTAGGCCATAACCGGGAAAAACCGAGAATTTTGTTCAATGAAAATAGTAGACACCCTGAATTTATTTGTTTCTGTTTTGAAATTTTTACATTTTTAATTCACCTTTTTTATATTTTAAAATCAATTTTATATTTTATTAATTTTTTTTTTGTTCTTAATTTTTTCATTTTTTTTATTTTATTATTTTTTTTTTATTTTATCATTTTTTTTTATTTCTATAAAGAGAAATTTGTTTCTGTTTTGAATTTTTTATATTTTTAATTCACCATCTTTATATTTTAAAATCATTCTGATATTTTGTTAATTTTTTTAATTGTTCCTACTTTTTACCTTTTTTTACTTTTTTTATTTCTAAAGAGGAATTTCTTTCTTCCTGTTTTGAATTTTTTACATTTTTAATCCACTTTTTTTTATATTTTAAAGTCGATCTTTTATTTCATTAATTTTTTAATTGCTCTTAATTTTTGCTTTTTTAAAAGTTATTCTTTTTTCTTTTTTTTTATTTCTAACGAGAAAAAAAATTGCACTTGTAGAGCACTTTAACTATCATTAGCAAATTTTTATTTATTATTAACCCTTAAAGCATATTAATTTCAAAATGAATTTCTCTCGTACTTTTTTATTTACTATTTAGAGGCAATTATTATTATTATTTTGTGCACTTGATGTTATTTTTTGTGTTTGCTTTTATTTGTTTGTCATTGGAAATAGAAGGAATGAACGAAGACGGTTCATTTATTGGTCAATATGGTCGACAAAGGAAGCAGGGACCGAATTCGCAAGCATTCGCAACTTTAGTTTAAGGTAGTAATTGCCAATTTTTTTCACAAATTTTTACCTTATAAGGACAAATTTTATACTTTTTACACCTCAACGACAAATTAGTATTATTATTGCACTCTTTTTGTAGCTAATTTTCAATTTTTTCCCACTGATTTTTATTAGGTAGAATGAAAAATTATTACTTATTATTATTTACTCATTTTAATTTTGTTTATTTTAATCTTTTAAAAATCAGTAAAAGATTGAAACATTTTTTTCAATACCGACTGGATTTGAGGTTATGTTTGTGTAACGTTTACCTTAATTAAAAATTTCTGTTATTTAATAAAAAACTAAAACTAGTTTCTGTTAATTATTTTCGATGTAATGAAGAATTAAATGTCCCAGATTTATGTTGAAAGTTGCTTCCCTTTATTTATTTTAATTTCGAAAATGGCGAACATAACCTCAATGTTTTCCTACTAGTTTTCTTCGAAAAGCGTTTTATTTATTGTATAATTAATTTATTACTGATTTTTTTTTATTTTTTAGTTTTGATAATTTGATTTTTCGTCTTTTCTAGGTCGCTTTACCGAAGACGGTTCCTTCATTGGGCAATACGGCCCAAAAGGCAGACCAGAAGAAACGCCATCAATTCCAACTGGGACAATAGCAACTTACGTTTAACCTTCATCTCTGCCAGAAATTTTCGAATTCTCTATCCCATTTTTTTAATAAAAAAAACTATATTGAGAATTCAGCACAATTCGCCTGCAGCTGCTAAGAAAGAAAAAAAAAGAAGAGAAGCAACAAAAATGTAAGCGTCTTGCGCTGGGCGCAACGTCCACACTCTATACTGCCAATTAGAATTCACTGTTTGGATTTTTTTTCATTAGTTGACTCGAGAAAACAAAGAGATATTTTCATGCAATTAAATGAAAAAAAACCAACTTGAAAATTTCAATTTTTTTCAATTGAATTTCGAATTTAAAATTCAGAAGAAAAATATTCTAAGAATCTATTACTAGATTTATTTTCAAAAGTTATATTTATTGAAAAAAATGTCCTTTTTTCTTGATTAAAAATTTTCTTTTCTTAAATCTCGAGTCTTCTAAGAAATCCAAATTGTTTTCTTTTTAAATAGATGTTTCACACAATTTAGCGCGCTAGCTATTAAATAATCCATGAAACTAAATGAAAAAAAAAGAATCTCGTGATGAAGTAAATGAGAAAAAAAAAGAAGAAGAAGAAGAAAAGAAAAAGAAGCGCTCGAAAATTCTTTTTTTCTTTTTGACAAATTCATTGAACACATTATTTGACTCTTGAGAAAAGAAGAAACGAATTATTTTGAGAATTTTAAAATAAATAACTCTTTAGAAAAAATATATATATTAAGTAATGGAAGATTTAAAAAATCTTTAAAAAAATGTTTAAGAATTGTTTGGAATGAAAAAAATGTCAAAAGATTTTCAAAAAAAAATAAAAAAAATTTTTTTTTTTGACGAAATAAGAAGAAACGATTTTAAAAATTGCAAAACAAAAATCTTTAAAAATCGAGACAATATTTTCTAAGAGAATCGAAAGACAAAAAAAAATGTGAACTTGGAAAAATTCTTTAAAAATTTCTAGAAAAGAAAACAGTTTTTTAAAATGAAAACAAAATTCTTAGAGAATTTAAAAAAGAAGGTTTCAAAAATAAATTGAAACGAATAAATTATTTAGAAACTTTGACGCAGAAAATTAAAAAATAAACTGTTAATAGTTTCAAAATTTAGAGAAAAAATGTTTGAATATCGAGAATAATTCAAATTTATTAAAAAAAATCATTTAAAATTACTATAAAATTCTAAAATTATTAAATAATTTATAAATTGAAGAAAAAGAAAAGATTCTAAAGAATATATTGAGAAAAAACTTAAAAGTAATAATTAATCGTCTTAATTAACAAATTATTGATCAATTAATAAATTGAAGAAATATTGCACAAGACTTAAAAATAATAATAATAAACATTAATAATATTACAAAATATTAAATATTAATATTAACAAATTAAACATTAATAATAAAAATTAAATGTTAATGTTAATATTTAAAAAAAAATTGAAGTATTGGTTTTAAATACTGATATAATTAATAAATTAAAAAAACTTGGTTTAAATTATAAAATAATTAAAGATTGAAAACAATTTGGAATCAAACAATCTAAATTCCACTAAAATTTACATTTCGATTAATAAATAATCTAAATGAATAAAAAAAAACTAAAAATCTAAACCAAAAATTAAGAATCTCGATAGAAAAAACTTAATCGCGGAAAATTCTTCAACTTATCAAAAAGAAAAAAGGAAATAAAAAAAAAATGTTAGAAATTTAACAAAAGAAAACTCGAGCGATGATCAAAATAATAAAAAAAAGCAAAATGAGTAATCCCAAAAATAAAAAAATTCGAGCGCGTCTTTTTTTCCAAAGAAAAAAAAAAGAAAAAGAATTTCTATCAATTTTCATTAAAAAAAAAAAAAAAAAAAATTTTCTCTCCTCTATCTCTCTCTTTCTCTCCCGATCAGACAACGATTGCGCCTGCTTCTTTACAGGGTAACCTCGTTATGTTTGTGTCGTTTTAAATATGTATGCAAAAAAATCACTTTCGAGGCTTTCAAAAAAGAAAAACTTAAAATTAATTATAAAAATTTCTATGAAAATTTAAAAAAGACAATTTTTCAAAGCCTCGAAAGTTGAATTTGAAAAAAAAAGAGTAGCGACGTTGTCTGATCCTCACGACTGAAACTTTTAAAGAACAAATAATAATAATAATTAAAGAAACAAAAAAAAAATCATCATCATCATCATCTTTTTTTTTAAATGTTTCTTTATATATTAGCGAGACTAGAGACGCGAGATAAAGAGAATATTATCTATTGATATGATATTGAGAAAGATTATTGTAAATGCACTATTAGTAGTTAAAAAAAAAAGTGAGAACACAAGGCCTCTAATCGTTGCTTTTTGTACGTGAAATGCGCTTTTCGGAAAAGAAAATTATTTTTCGTTCTTTTTTTCTATTTTGTTTGGATTAAAATACGAGAGATGAAAATTTAAAAAAAAATGTTCCTTTTTTTGTCTCTTCTTTTCTCTTTATTTTACTCATTTTTTTTCTTGTTACTAGAAAAAAAGGGTGAAAAAATTGAGTAAAAATATAGAAAAAAGAGAGGCAAGAAATTTTTTTTATTATTTTTGTCTCCTTTTTTTATTTCACTCATTTTTTCTTATTCTTGTTAGGAGAAAAAAAAAGTTGAGTAAAATAAAAAAATGTCTCCTTTTTTTCTTTCTTTATTTTACTTAAATTTTTTTTCTCGTTCTTCGGTCTTTTTTCTTTTGTTTGCATTATCGCACGATCGATGTAGTGTTTTTTCGGTGCGCGAGACGTTTTTCACTTTTCAATTTTTAACGAAAAACGTCTCGTCGCATTGACGCGATGTAATTACAATATATATATAATTATTTAATATATTGAGCATTGAATATATATAAAGATATATATTATATATATTAAAAAAGATGAAAAAAAATACAAAACAAATCACGAATCATTAGGCAACTATTAATTTTAAGGTGTTACTTGATTTGCGATTGGGCTGCGGCTCTCGATTTGCCTTGAAAATTAAACATTTTTTTTCCGAGACGCGAAAATATTTCTTGCAATTGTTTCTAGGTGGGAATTTTTTTTTTTTTTTGAAATAATTTTGATTTAATTCTATACAGTTAAAATAGATTCTAAAACCAAATTCTTGAGAACCAAAATTCTTAATCTTCAAAAATTTGAAGACTAGGTTCTACTTTTTAATGATAAAATTATTTATTAAATAAACAAAAATTATTAATTAAAAATAGAAAATAATTGCAAATCATTTATTTATTAAATAATTTAATATATTTTCCATTTAAATATTTTAATTAGTATTATTTTATTTATTTTAAACCATTTAATATTTTACTATATATTAAAAGAATTAAAATTACGAAATTTTTGAATTATAAGTAACGGGAGAAAAAAGTTTCCAAAAAATAAATCAAAAAATGAAATATTTAAGAAATATTTTTCCGCGTCTCAAAAAAGTTTTTCCGTATAATTTGGAAATCTTACGCTGATTATTATTAATATTATTATTAATATTATTATTAATATTATTATTATTATTGCTATTACTATTGATATATGTAATGATTATTGTTCACTGTAGGGAGTTACGATAATTAATTAATAATTTTAATTAATTAATTCGAGAAATTAAATTAATTAATAATGAATTAATTAATTTAGGAATGATGACGATTAAAAAAAAAAAGATTAGAATATTGAATTTTCGCCGCAGATCGAGAACGGAACTCGTTCGACATATCGAACACGTTTTCCTATCAACGAATAGATATTAGAATGAATCTCAAAAAAAATAAATAAATAAATAAATGACATTAAAGTAAGAAAATTTTTTTCTTAATTGTGAATATATTATTAAATAATATATAATAATAATTGTCGAGCGAGTTTCCGTAATGATAAGAGAAAAAGGAAAAAAATGTACCTACAAGAGCGGAAGTTGGTATCTAATGCCTAAAAGAAAAAAAAACTCTTTCCCTCGCGTAAACTTCCAGTATTTTTGTACGAGTGATTCTTTCATTTTTCGCTCTTTCACACACACTCACACACACACACGCATGCGCCAATGTTATTTCTTTTCTTTTTCCTTACAGTTTTTAATTGTTTGGATTTTTTATATTTTTTTTTAATAGAAAAAAGTCTATACTTAAAAAAAAAATGTTTATTTTTAAGAAAATTTTTTTAAAAAGTCTTTTTAAAAAAATCTTAAGGACTACTTGAACTAAATATTTTTAAAAGGGACTTTTTGAAAAAAATTCTTTTTAAAAAGGACTTTTTGAAACAAATATTTTTAAAAAGAACTTTTTGAAAACAAATCTTTTTAAAAAAGACTTTTTGAATAAGTTTAAAAAAATGTTTTTTAAAATGACTTTTTAAATACTACAATTTTTCTTTAAATTCTTTGTTCTTTTTTTTTTGTAATTACTGCGCACTTTTTTTTTGCGATTTCATAAAATTTCTTTTATACTTGAGAATTACTGCGTACTTTCTTTTGCGAAATAATTTAATTTCAATAGGAATTGCGAACTATTTTGCTTTTAATTCTGGATTTAAAAAAAAAAACTATTTCGTACTTTGCACTGCGTGCATAAAACATTTCTCATTGTAAAATATCCTGTTTCTTTATTTTTTTAATTTTTAAAATGAATTAGTTTTTAAGAAATCGTCGACGCGCCTCGTTGAACGAAAAAGAAAATAGGAATTAAAATTTTATTTCTTTCAGAGATTCTTATAATTTATAAAAAAAAAAAATATTCCTAAATCTTTTTCGTTCGGAGACGATAATTTTTTTCTACGATGTAGATTGCAGCTAATAGCGAATCCTATTAAGGGATTTATTATAAATAGTAACTGAAAGTACATTTTTTTATATATTTAAAAATGAGACGTTATCGAGAAGCAGCTTTAGTATTTTTTTTTCCTTTATTTTTTTTTAATTAATTAATTAAATAAAAGTGGTATGATTGTGTGATGTAATTTTTTTTTAATTCGAAAATATTTCCGAATAAGTAATTTTTGACACAAGTTACAATAGACGAGTATAAATATGATTTTCTTTAAATATAAAATAATGGAAATGCAAAATAATATTCTAATTTTAAACGTGAGGTAAATTAATATAATTTTTATAATTTGAAAATAAGTAAAAACTATTTTTTGCAATAATTGTATTTAAATATTTAGAGTAGAAGTAAATTTACTGTATATTTGAAATCGATATTTGGAAACGAGAAATTTTCTTTTTCTTTTTGGTATTAATTTAATTTTTATTCGATTTTCAACATATTTTTTTTATCTTCTACATTTTTGTATTTATATTATAAAATAATTTAATTTGTAAATTTTAATTTATCATTTATATTTTTGATTATTTTTTTCTTTAAGAATTTTTAAGAATATTTAAGAATTTTTATTTTTTTTGTTTATCTTCTATTTTTTCCAAACAGTATTTTTCGTTTTTTGGAGTATTTTTGATTTTTCTTCCGTCCTATGAAAGTATTTTTGTTTTAATTATAACAAAATGAAAAAAAGCTGCATGTCGATTAACGTCTGTAAAAAAAAAAGAAGAATCTCACACACTGCGTTTTATTTGTACTTTAGAGTATATACTTTAATTACGATGTGTTGGTTTATAAGTTAAAGAAACAAAAAAAAATTCTATATATATATACATATTTTTTTCTCCATGTATTTTTAAGTTATATACTGTCGTTTATCGACGAGTCTTTTTTATACGTCGCGCATTCCAAAATACGCCCGTGTACCATCCAACCACGTCAATAAAAAAGAGAAAAATATACAAATACGTGATGCGTATAATTTATGAAATGATTGTTTTTATTTAACTAAATACCTCTCTCTCTCTCTCTCTCTCTCTCTCTCTCTCTCTCTCTCTCTCTCCCAGATTAAAACTAAAATTTTTCGCCTTAAAATCAAAAGATTTCCTTAAATTTTATTATAGTTTTATTAATTTTTGTTTCCTTTTTTTATTTTTATTTTCTTCTTTTTCTTTTTACTTTTATTTTCATTATTATTATTATTATTATTCTTATTATTATTATTATTATTATTATTATTATTATTATTATTATTATTATTATTATTCCTTTTCATTGTCCTTTTAAATTTAAATTGAATTTCAAAATAAGTTAAAAACGATTGTTTATACTGTCGATAAGGAAATATTTATTATCGACATTGGAAATAGTGATGTCGATAAGAAAGAAAATGACTGTCGATAAATAAGAGCACTGATAAACCATTATCGATAATGAAGAGAAAGAATTTTTGAAAGCGGGAAAAATTCACATCGATAAAGTAGTTTATCATGCCGATTTAAAAAAAAAAGAAACTACAATGGACAGATGGATCACAGACACTTTTTTACCATCTTTCTCTCATTTTTATATAAAAAAAAATATAATATAAAAATTATATAAAAAAAAAAAATTTTTTTTTAAATTTGTTAAATATTTTATCCTATTCTCTTTTTTTATAGAATCATTGTATGCATTTAGTACCAGATGTCCTTTTCCTAAGCTGTTTTATATAAAAAAAATTCACTAACATTAAATTTTACTCAAACTGATCAGTAATAATTTATATTTGCCTTTAGAATGAAAACTTTATTTAAAATTAAATAAACGAAGCTTCATTCAAAAAGTAGTGGAAAAAATTTGTAACACGCTCCGCGCTCTCTCGCAAGAAGGTTACCCAAGAAGCAAACGATTTAAAGGTTATGTTTGTGTAACATTTATCTTGGAATCAAGTTTTTGTTAAAATTATATAAATTTGAAAACAGTTTGTATTCAATATTTTCAATATAAATAAATATCTGAACAAATAATTTGTGATAATAATTGTTTCTCTTTCTGTATTTTTACTTAAAAAATTGAAAACATAACCTATGATTCTTTATATACGTCTATACCTTATTATTTGGGAATGCGTTACAAATTTAATTTAATATAATATATTTAGTGGGAAAAAATTTACTTTTCAATTTAGTATTTGACGAATGTGGTTACTAATTAAAATAGACAAGAGAAAATAAAATGAAAAGGAGAAATAATTTTATATTTTGCGTTAAAAAAAAATAAAACATAAAAATTATATATATATAAGAAAACTTATCAATTAGGGGGAAAAAATTAAATAAATTTTGGACTTGTATATAAAACAGCATTTGGTAATTTGGAGATAATAAAAGGAGGGTTTTTGCGTAACTCTCGCACGAGATTGTATTATAACAATTCTCAGCGCGACTCGCACGTTTATATAGCGGCATCCAATTAGCTTTGCAACGGGCAAGCAAAAACATTTGATCAGGAATAACCGGCACCGGTTGCCCTCTCAGAAGGCCCTCGCAGTTGCTTCCCCGTTCGAATACACACGTATCTATATATACAAATACCTATACATTTCCAGATCAATTGTACATTATATAGCTCATGAGACTTGTATATATATTTTAACCGCATATACTTCAGGGTTGTGTTACATAAAAAGAATAATATTAGTAATAGTTATAATGGGAAAATTATCAGTAAATGATTTTATTAATGAACCAAAAACAGCCCGAGTTGCGCGCTCACTCCTAGTTTAATGTATAACTTTACTAAATTTCACATTAGGTTTTTTTTTAAGTTTTAAAGTACAGTTATATAATAGACTTCGCACTCGATAATTAATTTTAAAAAAGTAGCAAAAAGTTCTTTTCAGACTAAAAAAGTAGTAAAAAAGTATAGCTACAGAAAAATTAAAAAGCACGACCAAAAACAAACGTTTTAGAAACTTTATAAAACTGAAGAAAATTCTATTTTATATTTTATTTTCCATTTTTCTGACTTTTTCTTGATTTTTAGAAAAAATATTTACTTCTTTCTTATTCTAATGCTAATAAATTGAATTCCTGCAACGAATTTTATTATTCATAAAAGAATTTCAATATTTACAAAAATCATTTAATTCTTGCGAAATATAAAAATTTTTTTTTTTAAATAATTCATTCCTTTCGACTAATTTTATGCAAATTCTTATTTAAATAATTAAATTCCTGCGAGAATTTGTTATTATTCATGAAAAAAATTGAATTCCTACGATAATTTTTACAACAAAATTTTTAAATAATTGAATTATTCAATTATTTTTGAAAATAATTGAATTTTTCATAAGAATTTTATAAACATTGTTTTAAAGAACTAATTTTTTTCGAAATATAATAAATATTATGAAAATTTTATTTTAAATAATTAATTTTCTTGAAATTTTTTTGAAAATACTATTCTAAATTAATTAAATCCTTATGAAATTTTTATTATTTATAAAAATAATTGAATTTTGGATGAATTTTATCAATTTTTTGATAAATAATAGAATTCTGTTTGCAAGTTTTTTTAAATTATAGATAATCGTTGAATTTAGAAAAATTTTTTTTAAAATAACTCAAATTTACAAAATATTCTATTAAAATATTTCACAATAATTGGATATCTGTGTGGAATTTTATTAAAATTTAATTTAAAAAAATTCAATTTTTAAAAAGCTTTTTATTATTTACAAAAATAATTCAATTCCTGCGAAAGGTTTTATTAAAATTTTTCAAAATAATTGAATTAACAAGAAGAAATTTAATACTTTTTAAAAAGAATTGAATTCTTCTGATGAATATTGTTATTTATGAAAATAATTGAATTTTGCAAAAAAATTTTACTAAAGTGACTCAAAATAATTGAATTTTTGAGTATAATTTTGTTATTCATGTTTAATAATTGAATTCATTCTAAAAATTATTTCTTCATAAATCATTGAATTTTTAAGAAGAATTTTATTCATATCAAAAAGAATAATTCAATTATTTCAAAACAATGTAATTGAAATTGTGTTTCAAAATAAGTGATTCTTTAGAACAGTTTTATTAAAATATTTTTAAAAAAGGGAATTCTGAAAATAATTAAATTTAAATTAATTGAATTTTAAATTAAATATAAAAATTCTATTTTAAATAATTCAATTCGTGTGAAATTTTTATTTTTTTGGGAAAATAATTTAATGTTCGTGTAGAATATTATCAAATTTTTTCTTTAATAATTGAATTCTATTGGAAAATTTTATTAAAATAGTAAAATATTGAAAATTATTGAATTAATAATAATTTTTTTTTTAAATTGAAATTTTACCATGAGTTTTATTGATATTTTTTAAAATAATTGAACTCCTAAGAAGAATTTTAGTAGTTATGAAAATAATTGAATTAGTGTAACAAATTTTATTAAAATATTTAAAAAAGAATTGAATTTCTGTGAAAATTTTTTGTTATTTTTGAAAATAATTGAATTTTTCATAAGAATTTTATAAACATTCTTTTAAAGAATTAATTTTTTCGAAACACAATGAGTATACTCATTGTAATAATAATTAATTTTCTTGAAATTTTTTTGAAAATACATAATCTAAATTAATTAAATCCTTGTGAAATTTTTATTATTTAAAATTATTTATAAAAATAATTGAATTTTGAATGAATTTTATCAATTTTTTGATAAATAATTGAATTTTGAAGGCGAAATTTGATGAAAATAATTGAATATTAATTGAGGAATATTAATTATAATTGAATATTTTTGGAAAATAATTCAATCGTTTCAAAGAATTTGATTATAATTTTTTAGATTAGTTTTTTGTTTTCGAGTATACTAAATACTAAAAAAACAGAAATAGTAGCTTTTAGTATAGTAAATAGTAGGTTGTAGATAAGTGCGAAGTAATATTACTTAGGAAAAAAAAATTTCTTTAATCAATCATAATAAACCAAAAATATAAATTGTAAACATTTTTTACCTTTACTTCTAAACAATACTTTAAATTTTGTTAAAAAATTGTAATTGAGGGATAGAAATTAGAGAAGACATTTATAAACTAAAAATATTTCTGGCTAAAGTTTTTTAGTGCTTTGCTAATTTTACATAAAAATTTAATTTTTGGACCTTCTAAAAAAGAATTAATTTCAGTTTTTTTTCAGAAATTAATAAGAACATTTGCATAATTTTTTCTTCTTGGTTTAAAAAATAAAAAAATTAATAAATTTTTACCATTCATATTTCTTTATCACAATTTTTTAAGAAATAGTCATTTTATAATTAATTTTGACAATCGTATACAGATTTTAGAAACTTTTTAGTATTTTTGGCATAACTTCTATTTCTTTATTTATTTATTTTTTAGTTTTTTTGCGCCAAGTTTTGAAATGAGATACAAATTATAAAAATTTATGAAATCGAAAATCAGGCATTATATTGTAAATATAGATTAATTTATATTTTGCTATGAAAGTACAGAAAAAAATTATATACTTCAATCGTTTTTTCCGTGTGTACAATTATACTTATTTATTTAATAGTTATATAACCAATCATTTAATATTTATCTGAAGAATATAAATAATAGGATTTAAAATTATATAAAGGAAAAACCGGGAATTAAACCATGAGAAGACGTAAGTAGAGAGAGTGAGAGGGACAACAATGAACCATTTGTTGGGTGACCCATCCCTTGACACTTTGGATACAATGGACGCTATTATCAACTATTCATTGAGACCTGTTAAAATCTTCAAAGATACTAAAATCTTTTTTTCACCTCAAATAAAAGTATGTCCACCGACTAGAGGTAAAAAAACGGAGGGGGATAAAGACATCTTTACATATTAATTATTAAAGATTTTTTAAAAAAAGGAAATTACAAAATTTTTCATTTTTAAATACAAATTTTTAAAATAATTTCATAGTCACAATTTAGAAAATTCACTTATTAAGTACAAAATTAATTCTTACTGTTCACATTTAAAAAAAATTTAATAACATTTTACAAAAGAATTCAATAATTTTCTAAAATTTTAATAAATCCTTCTAAACAATTAAATTATTTTTTTAAATAGTAAAATCTTGATAAAAATTCAATTATTTTTAAAATAATTCTAATTAAATTCCTCGGAAGAGATCAATTTTTAGAAATATTAACACACTTTGAAAAAATTGAATTTTTTTCTACAATTCTAATAAATCCTTCAAAATAATTAAATTATTCTTATATAAATATAGTAAAATTCTTCGTAAGAATTCAACAAAATTTTTTAAATAGTAAAATTCTTTGCACGATATCAATTATTTTCAAAACAATTTTTAATAAATTCCTCGGATGAATTCAAATATTTAAAAATATTTTCATAAATATTATTTATTTTCTATAAAATTTTAATAAATTCTTCGAAACAATTCAATTATTTTTATAAATACTACAATATATTTTTTGAAGGAATTAAATTGTTTTTAATCCAATTTAAATAAAATTACACGAATGAATTTAATTAATTCCAAAAATTTCCATAAAATTCTATAGAATTTATATATTTTAACAAAGAATTTTAAATTCTTCAAAAATAATTCAATTATTGTCAAAATATATTTATAAAAAAGAGAAAAAAATTTCATTATTTTCAATTATTTCTATAAAATTCTTCATACCAATTTAATTATTTCTCAAAATTTTAATACATTTTTCGAAACATTTTATTTTTGTTTATAAATAGTAAAATTCTTTACAATAATTCATTTATGTTTATAAATAGTAAAATCCTTTACAGAAAATGAATTATTTTCAAAAAAATTTTATTAGAATTTCTCGAAAGAATTTTCATCTTCAAATATTAACATAAAATTAATTTATTTCCCAAAATTTTAATAAATTCTTTGAAACAATTCAAGTATTTTTATAAATAGTAATAAAATTCTTCGCGAGAATTCAATTAACAATTTTAATTACATTCCTCGGATGAATTGAAATATTTTAAAATTAAAATTTTATTTATTTCCTAAAATTTTAATAAATTCTTGGAAACATTTAAATTATTTTTATAAATATACTACAATTTATTCTTTGAAGGATTTAAATTACTTTTAATCCAATTTAATTAAAATTACACGAAAGAATTTAATTATTTTAAAAAATTGCCATAAAATTCTATTTCATCAAAGAATTTTAAATTCTTCAAAAATAATTCAATTATTGTCAATTATTAATTCAATTATATTAATAATTGAAAAAGAGAAAAAATTTCATTATACTTTCAATTCATTCTCAAAATTTTAATGAATTCTTTGAAACATTTCAATTATTTTTTTTAAATAGTAAAATTCTTTGCAGTAATTCATTTATGTTTATAAATAGTAAAATCCTTTGCAGAAATTTCATTATTTT
This sequence comes from Leptopilina drosophilae, assembly GCA_032873175.1. Taxonomy (NCBI): domain Eukaryota; kingdom Metazoa; phylum Arthropoda; class Insecta; order Hymenoptera; family Figitidae; genus Leptopilina; species Leptopilina drosophilae. Next base: position 41,449,337 of record CM065484.1, read on the forward strand.
CAAAACAGTTATAATAGAATTTCTCAAAAGAATTTTATTCTTCAAATATTAACATAAAATTAATTTATTTCCCAAAATTTTAATAAATTCTTCGGAACAATTCAATTATTTTTATAAATAGTAATAAAATTCTTCGCGAGAATTCAATTATTTTTAATACAATTTTAATAAAATTCTTCTTCATATAAAATCAAATTGCTTTCAAAATTTTCGTTTAAAATTTCTTTAGAAACTCCATTATAGTTTAAAAAAAATTAAAAGAAATTTTTCAAAAGAATTTAATTAGAATTTTTAAAATTTTTTAATAAAATTCTTCACGAGAATTTAATAACATTTTTAGAAGAAAAATTGTTTTATTAACAAATTTTTTGATAACTTTCTTTGCAATAATTCGATGATTTTCAATACATTAATTTAAAAAAATTACCTTGGCTATAATTAATATAGTAATTATGATAAATAATAATTTAAAATAAATAATTTTTAATTCTCTCTGTTTATTTAATAATAAAATTTAAAGTGAATAGAAAATTCTATAATAAATAAATAAAAGTCCCCCTACAATCTTTTCGATTATTAATTTGTTTGAACAAAAAAAAATTTTTTTTTTTACTTTTTTAAACACAAGTTTTCGCATATATATAAAGAGATTTTTGGCACTGAAAATTATTGTGTGATAGGCGCCTATTGAAGTTTACGACCCTTACGATCGCACTGACAACTATACTTAGTGGCTATCGTGCACTTAAAAGTAATGGGCCTTAAGTAATCGCCGATTAAATTGCCGGGTGGGAAAAGTCGCGGGGCTCTCCGTTTATACTATGTCCCAGTATAATAATGGTCCATTTCGTCACTTTCAATTCCCTTCAAGCGTAAAAATTCAAAAAAAATATTTTTTCCTCTAAAATTGAATTAAAACAAAAAATTTCTCCTTTTTTTCGACTTCTTTAATTTCTGCATTTATACACACAGACTTTGTGAAAAATTGAAAAACTTTTTAATAAGATAACTAAAATATTACTTTGGGGCAAAATTCTCTATAGTATTGAATTTTTACTTTGGATAAATTTTAAAGAATAGAAAAATCTCTTTTACTTTTTGAAACAAACAAAAAATTTTTGTCTTATTTTTTAAATTTTTTAAAGATTTTTTAAAAAAATTTTTTAAAGATTTTTGAAAAAGATATTTTCGAATAATTCTTTATAACTTTGTATATATATACTGTTGAAAAAAGGGCGAAAAAAATATATATCCATTCGTGCAAAAATGTTTGTGGCCAGGAGAGGAGTTCTAACCGCAAGCGTTACATATGGAAATTATGAGAACATGTATCGTCTGACACGCGAAAATACGAGAAAAAGAAATTTTCGAATTTGTCTACATTTACACATTCCAATGAAGAGAATTCTTTTTCTCATTCAAGGGATTCTTTTCACCCCCCCGAAAAATTTACTTCTTAAAACAATTTTGACCGAAATTTTCTAATTTACTTCCACTCTAATGCTAATTACTTCAAATTTATCAATTCTCTCCTCTTAAGTGACTTTTAACCAAACTTTTGAAGCAATTAAAAGAAAGAAACATTTCAAAGGGACACCCATCCGAAATATACTACTTGACGTTGCTTAACCCCAACGATCTCTATAAGTTCCTGCTTTTCCAAAACTCATTTTTTATAATTTTAATATAAATTTAATTTTTAAAAACAATTTTAAAATAAACGTATTAAAATAGTAATGAATTTAAAAAAAAAAAAAAAATTCTTAAATAATTTTTCTTCAACAGAATAAATTTTGAAAAAAATTTTTTGAAAATCTTTTTTAATAGATTTTTATATTTAAAAAAAAAATTGTTTAAATTGTGTGAAGATTTTTATTTATATTTATTTATTTTTTGTTTCTTTAATCGGGAAGAGAGGTTTTTATTCAGGTGTTACTCTATAAGCGAACTGAGAAGAAAGGAAGATAAGAAATTTCGCTTCCTCTCTTTTTTGTGCAGCGATGCGAAACGATGATCAGATAATATATTCAATCTGTCGACAAAGTTGTCTGCCCGAGCAGCGGGGTTCCCGCAGTAACGTATCCACTCGCGCAGTTAGGGGGAGGGGCAGACTCCCATAAAAAAGAAATCAGGAGAGAAGGACAAGAAAATTGATACGTGGATGCATGAAAGTCTCTACTTTATGAGCATTTTGGTTCGCGAATTATATTAAAAAGAAAAAAAAAATGATAAATAATAATAAATAAAAACAGAAAAAAAGGGACAATTTACTATATAACGGAGAGAGAATCCAATCGATGTAAAATACATTGTTTTCTTTGAATATTCTTTAAATATAAAAGCACTAATTATAGTCGCGATTTATCGTTAAATACTAAAGTGATAATCGCCCTTTTTTTATTACTGGTTTTTTATTTATTGATCACTTAACATGTTTTCATCTATCATTTATTGGTGTTTTATACGATAAAATTAAATTTTATAGTTTAGGTTTCTATTGAAGTGTCTTAAGTTTTATTAGTTATGTTCCTATTTAAGTGTTTCTAACTTTACAAATTATGTTTCTATTTAAGTGTTTTTAATTTTATAATAAAAAATATTAAAATAAAAAGTTCATAAAAAATTATTAAAAATTACTTAATTTAATTTATATTCATTTATATTAATTTATATTAAATATATATTAATTTATATTAAATATATATTAATTTATATTAAATATATATTAATATATATTAATATAATATTATATTATATTAATATATATTAATATAATATTATATTATATTAATATATATTAATATAATATTATATTATATTATATTATATTGACAGTGATTCTATTGACTGTAAATTAATTAATGTCTCTTACGATACAATCTTATAATTCTAATTCATCAATTGTTTTCAAAAGGTTACTAAAATCATTAATTATCTTTACATCGGATAAACGTGCAGCATAAATTTTAATCATCTACATAAATTTTCACCTTCATATTATAAAAAACTGCAACTCTCGTTATAATCTCAAAATTATCATCAACTCTTTGAAATCCAAGAAAGTTTTTAATACTTTTCCTCTTAAGATCCATAGTATAACACAGTCCAAATAATTTCTCATCTCATCAAAACTTAATTCCTTATTAAAATTAATGTTTGTTTTGTTCAACGTATTGAAACTTACGTTAAATTTTCATAAATATTATATTATTATAGTATATTATAATAATCGACATAATCTGTCCTCACCTGAAGTTAGCGTTGTTTTACAGTTTAAATTTGATATGGAGAGTTAATTTGTAGACTGTCTGTTAAAAATTTGTAGAAAATTGTGTTAAATATGTAATGTTGTAATTTGTTAGCTTCCTTAAAAATTAAAATATGAATTATTATTAGGTATTATTATTCAAAAATTCTAGAAAATTAATTGAATTTTAGAAGACTTGCAGTTCGTTCGAACTGCAAGTTTTTTTTTAAGTATTTCGAAATTTTAAGCAACTAAAAAACAATAATTAGTTAAATATTCATTTTACAAAAGTTATTAAAGTTTGAAAAATTTAATTTGGAAATTTTTAAAAACTTAGGTTTTTGAAAAATAGTAATTAAATTTTTTTAAAGAAAAAGCTACTTGAATTCACAATAATAATTTTAACAAATTGAAGTAATTGGAAATTCTGTAATATTTTATATTTTAAAGAATTTTATTTTTTCCTCTTTAAAAATTGTCTACAAATATAATTATATTTTTTAAATTATATCATTTTATGAATTTACAAAAATTATTCTATTTAAATAATTCAAATTTTCGTAGTTAAATTTGGATAGCAATTGATTTAATGAAAATTTCAGTTAACACTTTTAAAAAATAATTTAATATTTAAACCGTATATAACAGGAATTTTAGGAATTAATTAAATTTTAAAAGGTTTTTAAATTAAATTTCTTGAAAATTTAAGGGAAGCAGAAGTTTAAAAATCTTTACATTTTTATTCTAAAAAAATTATAAGTAACAATACTTTTCTTTAAAAATTATTAATGTTTTTTAATAATTTCTTTTAAAAATTCTAAAAAAAAATAATTGAATTTTGGATTAATTACAGTTGTAAATTTTTAGAAATAATTATATTTCATGAGGATTTTCATTGAAATAATTTGAAATTCAAATTCATTGAAAAAAATTAATATGAATAAGTTTTTAAATTTTTCTTCAACAAAAAGTATTAAAGTTTTGAAAAATTGAATTCAAAAATTTCGTAAAATTATTTCTAGAAAAAATGAAACTAAAACTTTTTAAAATACTTCTATTTCCGAAAATAATTTTAAAAAATTAAAACAATCGAAAATTTTGCCCACTTTTATTGGAATAAATTTTGAATTTTAATTCAAGTTGCTGTTAGAAATATTTTGGCATTTACTATACGAGTTTTTCAAAAAATTATACATTTAATGAAAGACCGTATGAAAAATTATATTTTTTTAAAAATTAAGAATTTTTATTAAATTTGGAAATTAGGAAAGTAAATTTTGAAAGTAACAACGTAAAAGAAAATTTCACGCGCGCTTACGCGCTTTTGCTAGTTGCTTAATTTTTTAATATATATTTAATGAAAATTAATTATTAAATTGAATTTTTAAACAGGAAATTAAAATATTCAGTAAAAAATAATAAATTAATTAAAAAGAATTTATAACACATAAATATTTACTTCGGTATTATTTGAATTCATAATGTTGGTTATAGTCTTCTTCAAAACAAAAAGTTTCTAATAAAAAACAATTCACAAATAATTTCTAATAATTTAAATTATGCAAACAATGAAAAATAATGTTTGAAATTCATGCTTAAGGTAATGATTATATATCGAAATGTTATTAATTTTATAGGTTATATTTTTATTGTAGTATTTATAATTTTATAGGTTATATGTTTCAATTCAAATAATATTGTATTAATTTTATATTTTATCGTTTTAAATTTTATAACTACATAATCTATAAATTTTAAAACAATTTAATTCATCGGTAATTCGGTAAATTAATAAATTGACACTGTAGACAAAATTTTCTGTAGAATTACAATTTTATTTAGAATTTTATAGAAACTTGTAAAATAACGTCTTTAATAGTAAAGAATTTAAAATCCCTATCTTTAAAATTAATATACTTTTAATGCGTCAATTTTGCAATTTTTTTATAAATTTACTACTCTGCATATAGGTAATAAAAAGACAAAAACATTATCTATAGTTTTCAGAGTAATAAATTTACAGCAAATTGTAAAAATTGAAGCATTAGTATTAATTTTACAGAAGTGATTTTAAATTCACTATACTTTTAAAGGCGTTATTTTACAAATTTCTATAAAGTTCTGAACAAAACTATAAAAATCTATTAAAAAAATTTTTTACACTGTACAATTATTTTAATAAAAAAATAACCTATAAAATAAATTAAAATATTTTTAGAGGTTATTCTCATGCACTGCTTTATTGTAAACAATAATAATAGAAACGAGAGACGAAAATCCCCCACACCCCTTTTTTTTTTGTTATCTCCAAATGTGGACATTTTCCAATAGGGAAAATTTCATTACAACCTTTTTTACCACTAACATTAAAATCATCACTTTTCTAATGTCGGCGTTTACTTTCCATTTTTCCCGCTTTTCTTGACAAGATAAAAAATATTAAATAACTACTTTCAACGAGATTAATATTGACAATTATTTAGTATATAGTACTACAATATAATCAACTTACTTGTGTTAAATTGAATTTCTGTTTCGCTGGTCTTCACTGTGGTGTAATTTCCAATTATTACTGTCTCGACTGTACTGTCCGCGCGCGTATTCTCATCGAAAATGTATAACGACAACTTTTTTAAACAAAGGTCACAATAATCGAGACTAGAAATTTTGATTGATTTTTCCCTCCTTAAATTCCACAGATAGGTACTTTAGTTTATAGAATATGTACAAGAATGTATATGATCACAATTTAGCACAACAATGTTTTCAAAGAAATACTTTTTAAATTAATAAAAAAGATATAGAGAAAAATGTAAACTTGTAGGAACCACTGTCAACAACCACTTTTCGATGGCAAAGTGACGGCCAGGGTTGGGTCGCGTTTAGCACTACTTTTAGCACATGGGGGTGGTAATAAGGGTACATTTACAATTTCACAGATGGAAAAAATTTATTTATTCACACGAAACATAGTGTAGTTGATTGTTTTTACCACTAGAAGTTATCCAATGCTCTTTAAGTCTTATTTGTAGAGGGTTGAAAACATTATATTAAGTAAATTATAAAAAGTCAGGGTTTTCTTGTTAGTTGTCCATCTCTGACACAGAACTTGCTTTTTCTATTAGGGGCTTTCTACAACAGCTTTTTTTCATCGACAAGAGCAAAAATGCACCATGCAAAATAGTTGCGCGCGCAACGTTTTCACACTGTTTTCGATGAAAAAAGAAGCTGTTGTAGAAGCAGCCTTACAGCAGGTTCGACTATATGTGTCACATTTCGGATGTTATACTCTGTCTATAATAGAAATTTGTGAAAATTCTCTTCCGAACCTTGGTGACAAGTATTTTCTTTCTTTATAATAATAAGTTAAATCTTAAATTCGCATAGTTAAATTTTGCTTTTCACGTGCTTATTTCATCAACGAAATTTAAGACAATAAATCACCAATGAAATTAGTAATTATTCTGAACTTTGTTCGACGCTTGCACAGCAAGGATAAAATTAAATATGAGGAGGAAAAAACTGATTGTATACTGTTTCACACTGAATTTATTATAGTTCTAACATAACCTAACTGCAGTGTCTAAAATTTCGCAGCAATATTGTCAATAGCATAACTTTAATATTCTCAATGTTTGGGTAATTTTTATACAGTATTGTTAAAATATTTTAATATTGTGGCACTGTTGTCGTATATATCTGCTATTTGATAAAATGTGCAACGCAAGGAGCGCAAGGAGTTTAATTATAAGTATATCGCTCTCGTGGACCGATTCATAGTTAAGTATTTTTACTCATACATAATTTTAACAACTCAGAAATTTAATTAACAATTCATAACTTAATTTTACTATTTACTCATACATAATTTTAACAACTCACAAATTTAATTAACAATTGATAACTTTATTTTACTATTTAAACGAATTGAAACTTATTCTAAAATTTTAACAATATTTCAATATTTTCAACATAACCTCAATATTGCTGTTTACAGTTTCGTTATATGGAGTTTTATATAGAAATTAGTAGAATTAAAACCTTGAAAACCTGGAATTGTCAGGGAATTTTTTCTCGGTCAGGGAAAACCTGGAAATGTGAGAGAATTTTATAAAATATTTTTTTCAAAAATTAATTCGCCATATCTAAATCGCGAAAATTTCAATTTTTCATTTTCATTCTCACTTCTAATTTTAAAAAACTTCATTAACTATTTTTTCAAGTTAGATTTAAATCTGTTCGAAAATTCAATGTTCAATGCAATTGTAATAGAATTTCACGAAAGAAATAATTGTTTTTAATTTTTAAGAAAGAGTTAAATTTTTCAGCAAAAGTTTTAATAAATGTTTACAGTATGATTATTAATTATAATTATTAAAAACGTCGACATAATGAATAATTTTCTAGAAATTTTAATAAAATTTAATTCTTAAATTTTTAATTTCCATTATTACGAAACACACACTGTAAGAAATTCTTATTGAAATTTCAATGGTACCACGATGGACATAAAGTTACAATGGACACTCGGATGAATTTCACATTTTGATTATAAAATTCCCATCTGACATTAAAATTCAACAGAAAACGATGTGCTCAACATAACCTTAAAATTTAATTTCTTCACTTTTTCTTCTTGCGCGTTTATAATATATCTATTAATTTTTTTCTAGATAATTATTGGAAAGTGTTCAAGTCAAAAAAATAAATACTTTTTTTATGATAAAGTTAATGATTTTTATGTTTAAAATAGAATAATATCCTTTTTCGAAATAAAATTTTTAAGTAAAATAGAATTAAACAAATATGTTGAACTTTCAACACTCCCGATAAATTTACACATACTAGCGAGTGAAATTTCACTAGGTTGTCCATTGAAAATTCCAAGCAGACTATGAAAATTCATAAGTGGTTCCGTTGTAACTTTATGTCCATCGACACTCGTATGAAAATTCAAAAATTCTTGAAAGTTACATGGACTGACCATTTAAATTTCATTAATTATGTCATTTTCATACGTCATTTCTAGTAATATTTTACACATCAATGTGTAGATTTCAGACACACTTTTTACAGTGCAATTATGTGTTTTAGAAAATTAAAATAAATTGTTGTTGAAATTCAATTATTTTGAAAATTATCAATTAAAATTATTAATGAAACTGCATTTAAAAAAATTAAAACAAATTCTTCGAAGAATTTAATTAGGATTATCAACCATTTTAATAAAATTCTTCGCTTGCATTAAATTAATTTTATAAATAACGAAATTCTTCGAAGGAATTGAATTATTCTGAAATTTTTTGATAAAATTTTTTTCAAGCATTCAATGATGTTCAATACATTAATTTTAAAATTGAAAATATTTAAAAAGAAAAAATTTAAAAAATGTTAGGAAACAAAAAAGCAGACAACTAACTTCGAAGAATTCAGTTGCAAAGCTTAGTAAAAATTGACGAAATTGAAGTTCATAACGTTTATCAACGAAAAAAATTTGTTTAATTTATTCCAAAATTATTTTTAATTTAATATTTATCTATATAACAATTACTATCATAACATGAACATCAATCTATATTTTCTAAATATTTTTGTGCGCAATATTGCTGTTTCATTTTTTTTTAATTTATAAAGTAAATAATTTTTTTCGTTGATTAACGTTGTGGACTGCAACGTCGTAAATTGTGTAAAAATTTGAAACGTCCCACTTCAATAAATATTTAGTTTGAAACTTTTCAGTAAAGTTTAACGATAAACATTAATTGAAGTGGGATATTTAAATATTTACCCAATTTTCACTAAGTTTTGCAAAAAAATTCTCAGAAGTTTGCAAGTAAATATTTAATAAATTTTTAGGAAAGTTTCGTATGTATTTGGTTACATAGTTCTAAGAAGCAAATTACAGGAAAAACTAATTTTTCCCTGGTATACAAATACAATTTTCTAACGAAATTAGTATTTCTAGAAGATGTGCGACTTTGATAAATTCGTATATATACGTATTATTCTATTAACAATAAACTCTCCAAAATGAATTTTCTTGGAATTCCAAATGCATTTTCTCACTTTTATACGTTCTATTCTTGCATATGTATATACAAACAGTCAGTTTATGGAGAAGATTGAGCAAAAAGTAAAACGTTTATAAACATTGGCTAATATTTTTTTTCTCATAATAGTAGAAAAATTACATACTCTGGAATTTTCGTTTTCTAAATTTTAATTATCTATATATTGATAATTCATTTTTGATATTATTACACTAATAGTAATACACAGTTGTTGTTTATTTTTTTCTTTCACAACTTTTTTTTATAATTTTTCTTTTCAAGTATTTTCAATTTTAAAATTAATTTATTGCAAATTATTGAATTATTGCAAAGAATTTTATCAAAAAATTTGATAATAGAATTCTTTCTAAAAATGTTATTAAATTCAGGTGAAGAATTTTATTAAAATTTTTAAAAATCCTAATTAAATCCTTTTGAAGAATTTCTCTGAATTTTTTTTTAAACTAATGGAATTTCTTTAAAAATTTTAATTGAAAATTTTGAAAGCATAATTGGATTTTATGAAGAAGAATTTTATTAAAATTGTATTAAAACTAATTGAATTTTTGCGACGAAGAACTTTATTACTATATTTATAAAAATAATTGAATTGTTCCGAAGAATTTATTAAAATTTTAGAAAATAAATGAATTTTATGTTAAAATTTGAAGATTAAAATTATTTTGAGAAATTCAATTAAAATTGTTTTGAAAATAATTAAATAATAATATCATATAATATAATAATTAAATTTCTGCAAATGATTTTACTATATTTATAAACAAAAATGAAATGTTTCGAAAAATGTATTAAAATTTTGAGAAATAATTAAATTGGTATGAAGAATTTTATGGAAATAATGGAAAATAATGAAATTTTTTTCTCTTTTTTATAAATATATTTTGACAATAATTGAATTATTTTTGAAGAATTTAAAATTCTTTGTTAAAATAGAATTTTATGGAAATTTTTGGAAATAATTAAATTCATTCGTGTAATTTTATTTAAATTGGATTAAAAACAATTTAATTCCTTCAAAAAATATATTGTAGTATTTATAAAAATAATTGAATTGTTTCGAAGAATTTATTAAAATTTTATAGAAAATAAATAATATTTATGAAAATATTTTTAAATATTTGAATTCATCCGAGGAATTTATTAAAAATTGTTTTGAAAATAATTGATATCGTGCAAAGAATTTTACTATTTATAAAATTTTGTTGAATTCTTACGAAGAATTTTACTATATTTATATAAGAATAATTTAATTATTTTGAAGGATTTATTAAAATTGTAGAAAAAAATTCAATTTTTTCAAAGTGTGTTAATATTTCTAAAAATTGATCTCTTCCGAGGAATTCAATTAAAATTATTTTAAAAATAATTGAATTTTCATGAAGATTTTACTATTCAAAAAAATAATTTAATTGTTTAGAAGGATTTATTAAAATTTTAGAAAATTATTGAATTCTTTCGTAAAATGTTATTAAATTTTTTTTAAATGTGAACAGTAATAATTAATTTTGTACTTAATAAGTGAATTTTCTAAATTTTAACTATGAAATTATTTAAAAAATTTATGTTTGAAAATTAAAAAGTTTATAATTTGCATAACAACATATTTGTTAGTTAATTTTGTATTTTTATAATTTGTTACCACATAGAACATAATATTAATTTTCTCAAAATATCATATTTTGTAAAAGTTTGATACAGCGTCACAATTAAAATTTATTTTCCGGTTAGTAGACCTCCTATAGTAATAAAAATAGTATTAATAATAATAGTAATTAATTAATTAATTAATTAATTATTAATTATTAACTTTATTAAAGTCTGTGGTTTTTCATTCTGTCTATTCGCAGTATGAAGTTAGTTTTTGCATATGCTTTTGTTTTTTTTCGTTTTGAAAACACATTTTTCTTAATAATAAATAATGTTTAATTATAAATTTTATAATTATATTTTGTTTATTTGTTTTAAATTATTAGTTTCTTTTGAAATAAAAAGTTGTGAAATTTTAATTTTTTAATTACATTTTTTAACAAATTTTTTCTATTTTAAATTAATAAAAAAAATGTGTAGGAAGAATTTGTGTATTTCATAATTACAATTTTTATTTTTTTCTGTATATAAAGATATTTTATATTTTACTAACTAAAAAAAACGCTCGTGTACTTTCTCATATAATTATTAAAAAACAAAATATTTAATTTCATTTGAAGAATTTCTTTAATAAGATTTAATTTTTTAACCTTCTAAAAATGAATTTATTTTAAGTTTTATCAAGAAATTAATGAAAAAATTTGAATAATTTCTTTTTCTTTATTTAAAATTGAAGGAAAAATAAAGTAATTTGAAGTATTTTACAAAATTTTTAGTATTTTTTTTTAAACAAAATCAGAAATATTATTTTTTTTAATATGTATTGATTAATAACTTCTTTCATTTTTTATACAAAAAAAAAGTTTTTAAAATTTTCTTTATTTGTTATAAAAAAAAATTTAAATTATTTTACAGAATGTTAAATTGTATTGAGAAAAAGGTAAAAAATTTGAAAAATTTCTTTTCTTAACTTTTCAATCAGGACTTTCAATAAAATTCTGATTTTTTGGAAATAAATAATATAAATTATTATAATTTCCATTTAATAATCATGTTTGTTATGCTATGTTTTGTACTGCGGACTGACACTACGATAAAAATTGTATACTATGAAAATAACTTAATTCTCGAGGAGAATTTCGTTTAAATTTTTTAAAATATATTGTAATTAAATTCTTTTTGCAGAATGTCTTTGAATTTTTTGTCAAAAAATGTAGTTTCTTTAATAATTTTAATTAAACATTTTAAAAATAATTGAAATTTTATGGAGAAGAATTTTATTAAAATTGTATTAAAAATAATTGAATTCTTGCGAAAAATTTTACTATTTTTAAAAATAATATAATTTTTACGAACTATTTAGAAAGATTTGTTAAAATTTTAGGAAATATTGGAATTCTTTCGTGAAATTTCATTAAAATTTTTGAAAATATAAACTTGAGTTATTTTTTTTAATTTTGATTATGAAATTTTTTAAATAATTTATGTTTGTTAATAAAAAAATTTGTAATTTGTATAACAGTATCATATTGAATACTACGTACCGCGTACTAGCGCGCGTATAGTTTGCTAGTATTTATTATTATAATAATAGTAATAGTAATGTAACTTCAACGGTATAATTCATTATGATTTAACTTCTAATTTGTTTTACTAACTATTTGGTTGTTTAAAAAGATTTTAACTTTATAAATTAAGTTGAAGTCCACAACGTTGATCGACGAAAAAAATTGTACACTAAGTAAATTAATTAAAAATAACGAAGGAATTTTGACACAAAATTATTTAGAATAAAAAGATTAATGTTTATATTTTCATAATAATTATTTTACAATTAAATATTAAATTAAAAATAATATTAGGATTAATTTAATAAATTGTTTTCGTTGATAAACGTTGTGGACTTCAACTTGGTCTTTATTACAGCCTTTGCAATTGAAGTTACATATTCATTTATAAAGATTATATATGTTAATTATCGTGCAATGTTAAAACAATAAAAACCATAATAATAGTACAATTTGGTTCAACAAACTGAGTAAAAATTTGAAAAAAACTAATAATTGATTTTTGTGATTTTTGAAGAGGTTAAAAATTAAGAGATCAAAAAAACTAAAATCATCACCTTTTGTTCCCTCATTCTTCATCAGTTTGATCCGTTAATTTCTACTTCTTCTTCTTCTTTTTATTCTTCTGACTCTCACATCAGACATAGAGACTCCGCCTTCTTTAGGTAATTCTCCCTTGTAGTTTTCTATCTTTTTACCCCTCACCTCGGGGTGAACTGTATACACATTAAAACAGTGAATTTTTAATTGTACGATATTAATTAACTCGACACTGTAAAAAGAGGCATCTTATTTTAAGATACTTTGGTAGTCGCGCACTTTTAAGTTGTTTCCAAAAAGTTATCCAAAAAGCATCTTAAAATGCATTAGTTTCTAAGATAGAAGATGGAAAAATAAGATGTTTTAATCGTTTTAAAAGTGATTATTATGTATTTTATTTGTTTTTGCGCAGTGTTTTTACAGTGATGATATCATGGTAAATCGTTAGGTATTAAAATAACACCATTAAAATGGATTAAAATAACACTAAATTGGATTATTTTAATCCTTTTTGGTGTTATTTTAATAACTAACGATTTAGCGTGATGATAATTTAATTTAACCGAAACAATAATGTATGTAAAAAAAACATCTTTCATCCCTTTATATTAATATATTCAAAAACAAATTCCTTCCTATATATATAATAAATAAAAAAAAAGAGAGTAAGAAATAAGGGCGGGTGTTTATGTCTGAGGGTGCGAAAAATGAAATCACCGTGTCGATAATGATTTGCTTTCAAAAATAGAAGTCGTATAGGCCTTAAAAAAAGGTATGTCCTAATAACGCTGAGAGAAGACTCGTGCCGTGAGAAACAAGGCATTGCCTGCTCCCGTGTGTGTTATATGTATACCTGTTTATATATATATATATACATATTTTGTCCAGTATACATTTTACTGGTTGCTGCTGTTCAGCTCTTGTATTGCTGACAGAGCAGAGACTACACCAGGGGAAGATTTCTCTATATACTCTCCTCCGAGTCTTTGCGGTCGAATGCAAAGACCAAAGGAAGACCGGGACCAAAAGGTTGACGTTAAAAAACTGGTTCCTTATAACACACACATTTATATATATATATATATATATATATATATATATATATATATATAACTTGTTGAAAGCACCAAGAATCCGTGCCGGCAGTCGCATAATACCGATATTACCCCAAGATATATAGTAAAACCACGTGCACTTGAAAAGACCACATGTGATAGTGTTGGATTATCCATCCGTATTGCATATTTTCAAATTGATTCATATCTACGTAGTCCATATCGATTCAAAATTTAATTTGCTTTGTGCATTGTAGAGGGACCGTAATTTTACCATTGCGCATTAAACAAGTGCGCAGAGTTCGTCCCTAAAGATTCCGCCCACATTGTCCTGCACTTAGATATATGTAAGGTTGTACTGTATGGTATCATATTGGATCATTATATTCTTCATTCTTGTCCCAAGATTTAAAGTTTATAACATTTTTTAAGTCATTAATAAAAAAAACGCCCACAGTCCATTTTAAAAGGACATTTTATTTAATTATATTATAATATAATCGACATAATCTGTCCTCACCTGAAGTTAGCATTAATTATAACAATTTTTTGTTTTGTAGTTTAAATTGATATGTCAAAAGATTAAGAGTTAATTTTTAGACTGTGTGCAAAAAAATTTGTAGAAAATTGTGGTTTAAATGCGCCGTGTTTTAATTTGTTATAACTTCCTTAAAAATTAAATTTTTAATAACATTATTAAAAAATTCTAGAAAATTAATTCAATTTTGGAAGACTTTACAGTTCGAATTTTTTAGTATTTCGAAATTTTAGACAAATAAAGAACAATAATTAGTTAAATATTTCTTTTACAAAAGTTATTAAAGTTTGAAAAATTTAATTTGGAAATTTTTTAAAAATTAGGTTTTTGAAAAATAGTAATTAAAATTTTTTAAAAGGAAAAAGGTACGTGAATTCACAATAATAATTTTAATAAATTGAAACAATTGGAAATTCTGTAAAAATTTATATTTTAAAGAATTTTATTTTTTCTTCTTTTAAAATTGTCTATAAATAATTATATTTTTGAAATTATATCATTTTATGAATAAAAAATTATTCTATTTAAATAATTCAATTCTCATAGTTGAATTTTGTTAGGAATTGATTTAACAAGAAATTTCAGTTAAAATTTTTAAAAATAATTAAATATTTAAACCGTTGTAACAAGAATTTTAGGAATTAATTAAATTTTAAAAGGTTCTTAAATTATGTTCCTTAAAAATTTAAGGAAAGCAAAATGTTAAAAATCTTTAAATTTTTGTTTTAAAAAATTGTTTATAAAATTATTTTTCTTTAAAAGTGATAATAATATAATATAATAATAATAAATATAATAATAATTTTAATCAAAAATTCTAAAAAAAAATAATTGAATTTCGGATGAATTATAGTTGCAAATTTTAGAAATAATTATATTTCATGAGGTTTTTTATTGAAATTATTTAAAATTTTAATCCCTTGGGAAAATTAAATATGAAAAAGTTAAAAAAATTTTGTTTAACAAAAGGAATTAAAGTTTTGAAAAATTTAATTCGGAAATTTCGAAAAATTGTTTGTTGAAAAAAAAACAATAATTATTAGATTTTATAAAAATTATAAAAAATAATTATTATATTTTTAACGTTTATATTACTTTCCATTTCACAATTTAAAAATTTTGTGAATTTATAATTAGACTACATAGAATTTTTATAAAATAATTATTATACTTAAAAAATTTATTATACATACAATTTTATAGTTTAAGTTTTATTGTAATTAATATTAATAATACTCAGAAAATCTATAAAAAAATTAGATTAAAAATGAATTATAACAAATATCAATTCTAAATAATGTAATAATGTTACCATTAAGTTAAAGAAAATTGTGTTGAACGTGTAGTGTTTTAATTTCTTAGCTTCATTAAAAATTAAATTTTAAATAAAATTATTAAAAAATTGTAGAAAATTAATTGAATTTTGGAAGACTTGCGGTGCAAATTTTTAAGTAATTTGAAATTTAAAGCAAATAAAGATCAATAATTAGTTAAATATTTGTTTTACAAAAGTTATTGAAGTTTCAAAAATTTAATTTGGAAATTTGAAAAAAAAATAAGGTTTTTGAAAAATAGTAATTAAAATTTTTTAATGAAAAAGCTACTTGAATTCACAATAATAATTTTAACAAATTAAAACAATTGGAAATTCTGTAAAATTTATATTTTAAAGAGTTTTATTTTTTCCTCTTTAAAAATTGTCTGCAAATATAATTATATTTTTGAAATTATATCATTTTATGAATTTACAAAAATTATTCTATTTAAATAATTCAATTCTCTTCGTTGAATTCTGATAGGATTTCATGTAACGAAAATTTCAGTTAATATTTAAAAAAATAATTAAATATTTAAACAGTTATAACAGGAATTTTAGGAATGAATTAAATTTTAAAATGTTTTTAAATTAAATTCCTTGAAAATTTAAGGGAAGCAGAAGTTTAAAAATCTTTACATTTTTATTTTAAAAAATTATAAGTAACAATACTTTTCTTTAAAAATTATTAATGTTTTTTAATAATTTC
The DNA here is from genome assembly GCA_032873175.1 of Leptopilina drosophilae. NCBI lineage: Eukaryota > Metazoa > Arthropoda > Insecta > Hymenoptera > Figitidae > Leptopilina > Leptopilina drosophilae. Next base: position 41,465,967 of record CM065484.1, read on the forward strand.
ATTTAAAAATTCTAAAAAAATAATTGAATTTCAGATAAATTACAGTTGTAAATTTTTAGAAATAATTATATTTCATGAGGTTTTTCATTGAAATTATTTAAAATTTTAATCCCTCGGGAAAAATAAATATAAATAAGTTTTTAAATTTGTATTTAACCAAAAGTATTAAAGTTTTGATAAATTTAATTCAGAAATTTCGAAAAATTATTTCTAGAAAAAATGAAACTAAAAATTTTTAAAATACTTCTATTTCCGAAAATAATTTTAAAAAATTGACACAATTGAAAATTTTGCCAACTTTTATTGAAATAAATTTTTAATTTTAATTCAAGTTGGTGTTAGAAATATTTTGGCATTTACTATACGGGTTGTTAAAATAATTAAATTTAATGAAAAATAGTAAAAGAAAATTATATTTTTAAGAAACTAAGAATTTTCATTAAATTTGAAAAAGCAACGCGATTAAAAGTAAATTAAGTTATACAGAGATTGTTAAATTTTAACTTTTATTTAACTTTTTAGGACCTGATGGTCCTTTTGCTTCTTATCAAACGTTTGTTTAAATTTTTTCTTAAAATTATGTAAAGTATAGTGAAAAAAAAAAATATTTACGAACGAACATGAAAAATAAAGGAGGATACGCTAAAAACATAACCGTAATCCGCGCGTGATGATTTGAGTGATAAATACGAAAATAATAAAGAGTAATAGAACCGTAGAGGTTGAGAGTGTATATAATTCTATAATTAGACGTGCACAAAGGGAGGAGATGAGGATCTGAGAGTTTACACACCCACTGACATAAATCGTTTTTCTACTAGGGCAGGTAAAACCTGCCTGTCACGCTCAAGGGTCCAATGATCTACGGTGGTAGCCATACATATATACATATACATAAACATCTACACATAGAAAAAGTGATCGACATGGGATTTTGGAAAAAAAAAACAAAAAAAAAATAATAATGACTTTTAAAAGAGTCAGAAAACTAACGACCAATCAGTTAAACAAAGTTGCACTTTCTTCCAATTATTTTCTACCTTTCAATTTTTTTTTTTTAAATTACAAAGCAAAATTATATTAATTACATACTTTTTGATAATTTTCAAAAATTTACTTTATTTTCTTATTTTCAGATGGAGCGAAATAATGTACTGTTGGAACGTGAACAAGGTGGAAAATTAAAGAAAAATATGCTTCAGTAGAAGAAAATTTACAAAAAAAAAAATGATGAATAGTACAAAATTGATGATTTATAGAATTTCCAGAATGGAACATTTTTCCGCTTCTTATAGAATTATTCATAACAAAAAAAAAAACTAATAGTTGAGTTTAATTAAGGAGGAACCAATGACAATTTTAAATTCTATAGCGAAAGTCCGACGTGAAACGATTAACCGTAATTTATAACCTCGCGTTTGTGGGATGAAATGGGAAAAAAAAGGGGAACCCTTTAAACCCACTAAATCTTCGAGGCATTATATACACATCGAACTAAATAAATCTTTTTCTCAGTGGAGACATTTACACATCCTAGATTTCAGTCCCAGATATTATATAGGCGCGCAACACAGAATCTAGTTTTCTCCATCTCTGCAAATTCGTTTATCCCCCATAATCTAATTCCATACACGCACAACGCGCGCGCGGAATAGAAGACAACAAGAGGGAAAAGAAAAGGAGAAGAGATTTCAAAAAAAGAAAAAAAAAAAAAAAAGTATAAAAGTAAAAGCGAAGAGACGAGAAACAGGTAACCCCTTCGTAAATCCTTGTTGAGATCGTTTCGCGGTCCATAATACATATAAGCAAACGAACGCGCTTCCCAAGTAGGGAGCGAAATTTTATTCGCACCGGGCATTCCCATCCCTGTGTTATGCCTCCAATCGGCCGTAGGGGGATTGGCTTTTTGGTGGGGGTTACCCCCTCTGGACCGTTGTGTACTCACCCTTATCCCGGTATTGGGACCGGGAGATAGGGATCTCTCACTCCTCCTCGGAGCGAGCAACGCTGGAGAACGGCGAACACACAGCGGAGCAAAAAACAAGAGGCCGGAGGGCCTTTTCTCATTGAGTCAGTCAGTCAGTCAGTCAGTTAGTTCGCCACAGCCAGCGAGGCGGGTTGCACGTCAAGCCAACCCATCGTGTGTAATATCGTCATACACACACACACGCGTGCTTACAAAAAAAAAAAAATAAATCTCCACATTTACGGCTAGTCGAATTTTTCGCGCAAAACTACCGACCTCGAAACTGGAACTTTAAAAATATACAGACACATTACCACCTACCTACCTTACCGACCGAGCCCTTGTGGTGTTTTTTCTTTTCTTTTTTCAAAAGTTCCGCCGGTACGTCGCGCGCCTCGTTAACTAGAGAGCCACCCCCACCATCCCCCCCCCTTCTTTTTTTACTTGCTTAACCGGCCATTAAATCTCGAATTTCACGGCGCGAATCGAAACGAGGGCCACGCAAGGGTAACCGACACCTGCCGGCGGCCCGGGTGTAATTCGTAATATGCGGTGGGCTGCGACGGCCCTGGCCTCGGCGGCGATCTTTTTGCTCCTCGCGGCCGATTCAACCAGGGCGAGGCACCGTCGCACGGGAAACGATCACAAGCCCTCCGGTGACATCTCACTCTGGATCGATCGGCAACAAATTAAAATGTTCTCCGGTGAGTGTGTCCCTCCTGGTGTTTTTCACACCCACCCTTTTACCACCCCCACCCCCTCCACTATCCATCCAAAACCAATCGCGTCAAACTTAAACACTCTTCTAAAAATTTAACTCGATTTTTCAAATTTCTATCACCCCCTCCACTATCCCTACAGCCAATCGCGACCTACTTGACAAATCTTAAAATTCTATTCCCAAAAATAACATCGATTTTTCCCAAAAATAACATCGATTTTTCTCAAAAAAAATAACAGAGATTCAAAATCAGAAAAAGGCGATGACAATTTTTTTCCAAAGTGACAATAAATTTTTACGGTTCAGTTTCTTGAATTGATAATAATATCATTTGTCCAAAAGTCGAGTCGAAAAATTTTGATTGTGTAGAATAAGAATTAATTGACCTCTGAACTCTATGAATTTTTATCATCTTCTACAATCCCGATTCAAATTGACAAAAACCTTAATCTTTGTCTCAATTGTACTTTTCAGTGTTAATTATATCACATACATACAATGTATGAGTGTTGATTTTTGATGTACTTCGAAAATTTTAGGCAAATCCGTTATATGAAACATTAAACGTCGCGAAATAATACAAAATTCTGTTCAAATTCAGTTTCAGCGATCGTAAAAAAGTATATACCAATCACTATTTTAAAGATTCATGTCAGTAGCATTAAACAAGTGTTCATTAAACAGATACATTGTCATCTGTAAAATGAAAGGTACGAATTTAGTAGCAGTTTTGGTACTAAATCGTAATTTGGTTCTATTTTAATACTGAAATCAGCTCTAATTCAGACAATGTTTATAGGTTTGGTACTTTTTTCTTATCCACAATTTTCTTGAATGTATCAAATTAATACCAAACGTTTGGATCTATTTTTGATTTGATCCAATTCGTTGCACTTTGATACTTTTAAATTAATAGTGGAATGACTGATTTCTTATAGTGGAATGACTGATTTCTTATAGTGGAATGACTGATTTCTTATAATTAGGATCGAATCTTTCTTAAAAAAAAAAAAAAAATTTTACTAAAAATTTACAGAGTAAATTAGACGGATTGTACAAATAAAAAAAGAAGAAAAAAGTGCTACTTGTATTCTTCGGTAAATATACGAAGTTTAAGATCCTCTGATAGTATAGATTAATCGAGAACTCTTAAAATCCTTCGGTACAACATTCATCAAGTGCAGTGAACACAGAAATCAAATAGTTACGAAAGTGGAAAGAAATTTTAAAAAATGGAACCAAAAGTGTTTCTTTGGTATTGCAAAAATTTGACAAAGTGCAAGAAATAAATCATTAGTGTGTGCGAGGAATATTAAAATTGATCGGTTTACTTACAAAGTGCAACACAAAAATCAAATAGTTAGGAAAGTGAAAAATATTTAAAGATGAAACCAAAAGTGTAACTTTGGTATATGACAAAAATTTTACAAAGTGCAAGAAATAAATTCTTTAGTGATTGCGTGAATCACAAAATTAGATCCCATATATTGTGCTATTGCTACAAAAATATATACAAAGTGCATTCAACACATGGGTGATTCTTCTGAAAGGCACCTGTTTTTTCCAAAAACTAAAAAAAATTAATTTTTACATTTTCTGAATTTTTGTCATGGGTAGCTTTTAAATACGTTTAAAGATACAATTCTGAGTTGCGCAAAATTAATTTTCAAAAATAAACCTTCCAGCATCATTTTAATATTAAGTGTTTTGAAGGTTAAATATGTAATCAATATTGGGGTTTTTGTAAAAACATTCCTTTTAAATTTAATTTCTTTAATTTATTAAAATTTTTAAATTATCCATTTGTAATTTAATGAATTTTGTATTTAATAATTTATTTTTAACTATTTAAAAAAAAAAAATAAAAAAAAATATATTATTATTAAAAAAAAAGTTAAAAGTAAAAAAAAAATGTATGTTGTTTTAAAGTTATTTAAAAATAACTAATATATATTTTTTTTACATTGAACGAAAAAAAAATTGTAATAAATTTTTTAATTCTTCATTTTAAGTTCAAAATTGATATTTTCTGCAAAAAAAATTTTTTTGTTAATTATAATTTTATCATTTAACTTTCTACTTAATACATTATATTTTAAAAAATTAAAAAATTTTATTTTAAATAAAACGGAAAATTATTTTATAATTCAAGGGTTAGGTAATTGAAAATAATTATTAGAAACAAAACAGTAACGTTTACTAAATACGAAAAAGGCTTTTCGGAGATTAATAGTTTGACAAATAAAGAATTCACGTTTTTATTAAATTTAGAAATATTGAAACATAATTTAACAAATTTTTTTGACTATACAACTTCAAATATTTATATATAGATCACGTGGAATTAAAAAACAGTTTAAAAATAAGTTTTTAACTGAAAAACGAGGCTTCGGAGATAAATTTTAATTTTTACTCCCATTGCCAGTAATTTTTAATTAATTATTTAAAAAATTTCTTTTGTTTTCTTTGAACTAAATATAAGTGAAAAATAAACGGTAGATTCTAAGCTTCAACTTGATATATATTAAGACTATATTCCAAAATTTTTAATTATATTAAAAAATAATTAAAAATATGCATCTTATTCAACCAAAACCAAAAGTCAAAATTAAATAAATGTTTTTACTGAGAAAAACTTTAAATTTTAACATTAAAACATTCAGGGTTGCTACGGTCAGGGAAAACCTTGAAAACCTGGATCGCGAAAATTTCAATTTTTTTATTTTTATTCTCACTTCTAATTTTAAAAAACTTCATTAACTATGTTTTCAAGTTAGATTTAAATCTGTTCAAAAATTCAATTATGTTCAATACAATTGTAATAAAATTTCAGAAAAGAAATAATTGTTTTGAATTTTTAAGAAAGAGTTAAATTTTTCAGCAAAAGTTTTAATAAATGTTTCAAGTACGATTATTAATTATAATTATTAAAATCATCGACATAATGAATAATTTTCTAGAAATTTTAATAGAATTTAATTATTAAATTTTTAATTTCAATTATTACGAAACACGATTATTTTGGAAATTTAAAAAAAAATTGTTGTTGAAATTCAATTATTTTGAAAATTATCAATTAAAATTATTAATGAAACTTCAGTTTAAAAACAATTAAGACAAATTCTTCAAAGAATTTAATTAGGGTTATCAAGCATTGTAATAAAATTCTTCGCATGCATTAAATTATTTTTATAAATAATAAAATTCTTCGAAGAAATCGAATTATTCTGAAATTTTTTGATAAAATTCTTTGCAAGCGTTCAATGATGTTCAATACATTAATTTTAAAATTGAAAATATTTAAAAAGGAAAAATTTTAAAAATGTTAGGAAAGAAAAAAGCAAACAACTAATTTGGTCAGGGAATTTAAAAAAAAATGGTCTGGAAAACCTGGAAAAGTCAGGGATTTTTGAAATGCTGAATTCGTAGCAACCCTATTGGTTGAAAACAATTTATATAAAAATGAAAAATAACAGAAAAATTTTGAAAAAAATTATTGAAAAACACTCTAAGAACTTATAACTATGAAGTTAATTTTAAGATTTAAAATCAGCAATTAAAGGCTAAAATTTGGTAAAAAAATGGTTTAAGTAACACAACTTTCTTAACCCTTTAAAGCTCGGCTTTTTTTTTTAGAAAAATGCAAGTTTCGTCATCATTTAAAAGTCCAACATTTTGAATTTTGAAAAAATGACATCAGATTTATATAATCAACAATCCTGAAAGCCCCCCATGTAGTCATTTTGATTAGTTAAGCTTTATTTAATTTTTGATTTTCTAATTTTGTTGCGTAAATTCTGCCATAAACATTATTTTCTTATTATATTGTTATAATTCAAAAATTGATAATTCTTTATTGCAATTCAAATTTTTTTTTGCAGAATGTAGAGTAAAGTGGGTGTTGGTTGTTTCAAAATCAAAAATATTTTTATTTTTGTTAAAGTTATGAAGATTAATATAGTCAAAAGTGGTTTCGATCGAAACCGCTGGACGTTAAAGGATTAAAAGTATCAAATTGATGCCAAAAATTTGTATCAATTTTTGCCTTGATTCCCACTTTTGGTATCACTTTTCATAATTTGACACTCAGTTATAACAGTGGCAAAAAGTGATTTGAAAGTTATAGATTTTACTTTCATAAAATCTGCAGTAAAGATAAATTTGAAATCGAAGACTATAATTTAAATATACTGTCAGTGCATCTTTTCTTCCATCAGCTCTATTTTCTTTTCATTCTAAATATTTTTCATTAATAAAAAGAACATAAATAAAATCAATGGACTGATTTTATATTAATGAGATGGTGAGTCTATTCGAGAATCTTCCTCTGGATTATATATATATATATATATATATATATATATATATATATATATATATATATATATATATATATACGTATATATGTATAAAGATAAGAATTATCTCGATTGCAATAACTATTAGTGCATTATCAAAATCTTTCTTAATAATAATAATAGTATATAAAGCGCACGACTAATTTCTTATGAATACTTGCGCTTATTTAAAGAAGGAATAATTCTAATGTCTAAGATCCTGTAATTATATAATTATATGCCTCATTATTACAATATATGTTAATGCGGATAATTGCCACTGATTATCCAGTTTGCAATTGCTAAAATTAAGAGCGAGGCTATTAACAGATAATGTGAATTTAAATAATTTAAAATTAACATTGTAGAGAGAAAGTATGAAAAATTTTTATTTACTTTTTTTATATTACATATATGTGTATACGAGAATAGAATTGGAATTCACTTCCGCGGTTGGGGATAAAAATAGTTTCTAATTAATTTTATGGATTTTGAAATATAATTTTTAGAGATGCGGGGATCGATTATGCATAACTTTACTCCTACATTCCGCTGACTGCAATTTTTTTTTTTTTGATTCTATTAACTTGGGAGATTACTTCTTTCACCTTTATTCTCAATCTGCATACTTAATTTCAATTAAATTAAATTAAATTAAAATTTAATTTAATTCCCTTTGATGCAAGTAACTATAACATATAGACCATTAAAATTAAATAGTTCCAAAATTAAATCAAAATAAGCCCATTCCAAAATGGGAATCAAGGTATAAATATAAACTATCCCTAAAATAAATAAGAATAATAGTAATCATCATTAGTAATGTCTCTCTTTTCCTATAATTTGCATATCTGCTCGTTTTATAGGATTATGTTTAGATTTCGATTTTTTCCTAAAAAGAAAAATCAGGAATTTAAATGTTCTACTTATAAAGTTTTAAACAGCAGGTAAATGATAATTATGAGGTATATTGGTTATGTGTTTCTCGTATACCTGCCTAGAAGAGGTTTTTGACACAAGTGCATGCGCAGTGTTATCATACACCATCAGCACCTGCGCACTAATCTTCAGCGACTTCGAAGCATGCGCAGTAGTAAATTAACGCAACTGACAAATGCGCACTGGTGTTTTTTGACCACAACAGCTTTCATTATACGATTTTGAAGAAATGAATGTTGTACAATAAAGTTGTATAGCAAAAATAACTATTATATATATAAATATAAATATAAATATATATATATATATATATATATATATATATAATAACTATTATATATACATAAAATGCATGACAGAAATAAACAAGTTTTTCCTAAAACCAAGTAGTTAATAAATTCTCAAGACTTAACGGAAAATGTTTCTTAAAAAAAAAAATCCATTAAAACTTATTGGCAAATTTAATGGATTTCCTTGAAAATAGACACTAAATGTTTATTGAAACGAAAAAACAACACTTTTAACGTTATATTGACAGTGACTAAAAGAATGAGTAATGTTTACAATGGATGAAATTTTATTTGCAAATACAAGAGACTAAAGAGAGTGTGTTCCATACCCAATAGGAGATTTTTGCTCTCTCTCTCTCTCACTCTGTACTGATGGTCTCGTGGAATTTCAATATACATATATATAGTGTATAGTGGCATGTATAATCGTCTGCAAACAAATCTCCGAATGGATAGCAGCATGTGCCGCGCCGTGCCGGCTCGCAGAGAGTGCGTATACATACATTTATATATCGTTTTTCTTCCTCCTCTGTGGCAATGGTTAGTGAAAAAGTGAACATGTTGCAGCGGTTTCATGAAGAAGAGTGTATTGGAATTATGTTCTTCCCTAACGTAAATTGTGCCAAGTATTATATCTCAGTTCAAGGATGTATATTTATATATATATATAGTTTGAATATTGTATACAAGAAATTTTTCAAATTGCAAATACTTTTCCATTATTCTTTACATATGGTTGAGTAATAGGATAATGAAGAAAAAAGAGCAATAATTAATCCTCTTTTCTTTATCAATTCATCTACTCTTTTAATAAACAAAAAATTTTTCATCGTTCTTTAAAACAAAATTTTTGGATCATTGTAAAATTTTGTTTTTATTATTGTTGTCCTGATGATATGTGATCACAGCTAAAATATACATACGCCAATGAAATTAAAGAAGTTTTTAATTATTTAACAACAACTTTTGTTGTAATTGTTTGTTAGGATCCAAGGCCACAATTTGTATTATAAATGCGCAGTATTGGCAAAAACGATCCTTGAAAATACGAAATTTTAAAAAATTGAAACTTCTAATATTTATAACGCTTTACTTATAGATTACATGGGTGATTCTTCTGAAAGGGACCACTTCAAGTGTCTCCAACGTGAGACTCAATATTTGCATTAACTTTCTATTGATATTTTGTTGAGTATAAATTTCAAAAAAAAATTTATTCATAATCTACAGAACATTGTTTATCATTACACAATCGAGGGTTGCTACGAATTCAGCATTAAAAATAAAAAAAAATTTTTTTTGTATAAAAATTCTCTGAATTTTCCAGGTTTTCCAGACCATTTTTTTTTAAATTCCCTGACCAAATTAGTTGTTTGCTTTATTGTTTCCTAACATTTTAAAAATTTTTCCTTTTTAAATATTTTCAATTTTAAAATTAATGTATTGAACATCATTGAACGCTTGCAAAGAATTTTATCAAAAAATTTCAGAATAATTCAATGCCTTCGAAGCATTTTATTATTTATAAAAATAATTTAATGCATGCGAAGAATTTTATTAAAATGCTTAATAATCCTAATTAAATTCTTTGAAGAATTTGTCTTAATTTTTTTTAAACTGAAGTTTCATTAATAATTTTAATTGATAATTTTCAAAATAATTGAATTTCAACAACAATTTTGTTTTAAATTTCCAAAATAATCGTGTTTCGTAATAATTGAAATTAAAAATTTAATAATTAAATTCTATTAAAATTTCTAGAAAATTATTCATTATGTCGATGATTTTAATAATTATATAATTAATAATCGTACTTGAAACATTTATTAAAACTTTTGCTAAAAAATTTAACTCTTTCTTAAAAATTCAAAACAATTATTTCTTTTCTGAAATTTTATTACAATTGTATTGAACATAAATGAATTTTTGAACAGATTTAAATCTAACTTGAAAAAATAGTTAAGGAAGTTTTTTTAAAATTAGAAGTGAGAATAAAAATAAAAAATTGAAATTTTCGCGATCCAGGTTTTCAAGGTTTTCCCTGACCGTAGCAACCCTGAATGTTTTAATGTTAAAATTTAAAGTTTTTCTCAGTAAAAACATTTATTTAATTTTGACTTTTGGTTTTGGTTGAATAAGATGCATATTTTTAATTATTTTTTAATGTAATTAAAAATTTTGGAATATAGTCTTAATATATATCAAGTTGAAGCTTAGAATCTACCGTTTATTTTTCACTTATATTTAGTTCAAAGAAAACAAAAGAAATTTTTAAAATAATTAATTAAAAATTACTGGCAATGGGAGTAAAAATTAAAATTTATCTCCGAAGCCTCGTTTTTCAGTTAAAAACTTATTTTTAAACTGTTTTTTAATTCCACGTGATCTATATATAAATATTTGAAGTTGTATAGCCCAAAAAATTTGTTAAATTATGTTTCAATATTTCTAAATTTAATAAAAACGTGAATTCTTTATTTGTCAAACTATTCATCTCCGAAGCCTTTTTCGTATTTAGTAAACGTTACTGTTTTGTTTCTAATAATTATTTTCAATTACCTAACCCTTGAATTATAAAATAATTTTCCGTTTTATTTAAAATAAAATATTTTTAATTTTTTAAAATATAATGTATTAAGTAGAAAGTTAAATGATAAAATTATAATTAACAAACAAATTTTTTTTGCAGAAAATATCAATTTTGAACTTAAAATGAAGAATTAAAAAATTCATTACAATTTTTTTTTCGTTCAATGTAAAAAAAATATATATTAGTTATTTTTGAAAAGATAAAATAGTTAAAAATAAATTATTAAATACAAAATTTATTAAATTACAAACGAATAATGTTAGAAGCTTAATATATTAAAGAAATTAAATTTAAAAGGAATTTTTTTACAAAAACCCCAATATTGATTACATGGTGTATTTAACCTTCAAAACACTTAATATTAAAATAATGCTGGAAGGCTTATTTTTGAAAATTAATTTTCTGCAACTCAGAATTGTAACATTAAACGTATATTTAAAACCTACTCATGACAAAAAAATTCAGAAAATGTAAAAATTAATTTTTTTTTTAGTTTTTGGAAAAAAAACAGGTGCCTTTCAGAAGAATCATCCACATACATTGTTAAAAATAAAATTTTATTTAAAAAATTTCCCAATCTTATCAAAATTATTTTTAAAAAAATGTTTTCCTATTTTTATTATGAACTACGTGTGAAAAAAAAATTTTCATTAAGTTTGATCAATTTTTGACTCAATTATAAGATGTTTAAAAAAAATTTAATCTAAAGAACATAATTTTTCAAGAATCTTTACCTCTTAAATCGCTTTTTAAAAAAATTTTTTTGAGAAAAATCATGGTATAGCTCATATCAACGAGCACTGAAGGGAAAAAAAAATATTTGAAAAAAATTTGAGAAGCAAAAGCAAAATGATTTCCGACTTTGCGTGGAATGACCCATATATATTTTTCGTTTAAATGACATTTCTCTCTGGCTGTAAGATTTATGTAAATTTAAATAGTTTCCTTTTTTAATATAAAATAAAACATAATTTACTCGTATATTGATGATTCAAAGCCACAAACCCATAAGCTGTAAACAGCTGCCACTGAACTAATAAATATCGCAGATTGGCTCGCCTTGTGCCTCTAATAAATGCACATATCTTTGTAAACTACTATAATACGTCCTTTAGTAATAGTTTTCTTCTTTTTTTCTCTCATTCTTGACGAATTTCATTCTCCTCATTAAAATTCAACATTTTAATTATGCATAATTTTCATTTTACTATCAATAAAATAATGAGTAGAAATAATAATAATAATAATAATAATAATAAATAATAATAATAATAAATAATAATAATAATAATAATAATAATAATAATAATAAATAATAATAATAATAAATAATAATAATAAATAATAATAATAAATAATAATAATAATAAATAATAATAATAAATAATTATAATAAGAAATAATTACAATAATAGTAATAATGGAAATAATATTAATAAATAATAAAAATAATTTGGTATAATAATAGAAATAATATTAATATCTAATAAAAATAGTATTAATAAATAATTATAATAATATTTTATGAACAATCTTGACGATAATCTTAAAGTTAAATATTTTGTAGAAATAAATTTTGTTTGATAAAAAGTAAGTGGCGCCTCATGATAGGCAACCTGTCTTCCGAGTATGCATTTTTTAGGTACAAAAAACTATTATCTGAATTAATTTTTGTTTTTAATTTTAATATTATTTTATTCATTTATCTATTTTAAGTAGTGTATGGTTAAATAATAGATTAGGACGATAGGTTTCACGTTCTATAACGAAAAGTTAAGAACGTCAGAGAGTTAATATATTAATATTAATAATAATAATAATAATAATAATAATAATAATAATAATAATAATAATAAAAATAAAATAAATAACAAAAAATAATAATTAACAACATAATAAAAAAATAATATTAAAACTAGTAAATAAAAAATAAATCATTTTTTAGTCTTTAACAATAACTCCGCATTTGTTTAGCAAAGAAAAAGAAAATGCAAAAAGAAATTTTATACTGTGGATAAAATTTATTTATAAATATTCTTTTTTTGCAGGTTTAGAAATGGAAATATACGCAATAACGGAAGGAATAGTATTATCGTATCTTCTGGAACCGGAATTCGAGAGCAAATTGCCAGTGATACCGAATGAGGTTAATTATGTTAATTTTACGTGGAAATCGGGAATGAAGAAGTATTTTTATAATTTTTTTAAATTAACGTCTGACAATGAAATGATACTAAAGACACCGTCAATAACGATAAAAACAACAGGTCGAGTGCCAAAAAAACCAAAAGGTAAATATCAAAAATATTTTTCTCCTTAAATTTCAAAACAGAAATCAACATTGTTTTTGAACAATTGCATTTTTATAGGCCAATAACTAAAACCAACCAATGTTTATTAAACGTTTACACGCTAAATCAGTTTCGGATTTTTTTTTTTAATATTTTCCCAGTAACTTATATTTTTATTTTTGATAATGTGAAAAATAACTATATATAAACAAATATTTCAAAACTTGTTTTTGAATAGTTAAAATTTTGTAAAATTTAATAGAAAATAAATACATAAAATATAAAAAAAAAATAAATAATAATAATAACTACAATATATAAAATAAATACATTTTTTTAATGTTTTTAATTTCTTTCACGTATTTTGTTAGAATTTTTGAAAATCAACTTTTGAAGAATTTTAATTCCAAATTTTGAAAATAATAATTGAATTGTCAAAAATTTTAATGAAAAATCTTGAAAGGTAAATTAAAAAATTAAAATTAGCTTCGAATATATTTTAAAATTAAATATTTTTAATTTTTAATAATCACATGTTTCCAAAATTAATAACATTTTAGAATTATTTTTAACATTTTGGAAAAAATAATGTTCCTCATTTTTAATTAAAATTGATTAAAAAATTCATTACTTTTTTTAAATTATACAAAATTCTTTTAATTAAGAAATATAATTATTTTCGAAAATTGTGACTTTTTTTATGTTACATTCCAAACATTGCAACAAAATACAACAATTGTTAGTGAAAAAGTGAAACTTTTTATGATTTTTATAACGTCAAAAATAATTATGAACAAATCTTTCAAAAATAGCGTTTAAATAGTTAAAAATTTGTAAAATTTAATTGAAAATAATTAATTTATTTCGAGTGTTTTGTTACAATTTTAAAAAATCAATTCTTTAATAATTTTAATTGTAAATTTTTAAAATAATTGAATTATAAAAAATTTGAATGAAAAATCTTTAAATGTAAATTTAAAAATAAAAATTATCAACTCGTTTTTTTTGAAATTCAGTATTTTTAATTAAATATTTCAAAAATAATACAATTTTTTTTCAAAAACTAAAAAAAAAAATAATTTTTACATTTTCTGAATTTTTTTGTCATGGGTAGGTTTTAAATATACGTTTAAAGATACAATTCTGAGTTGCAGAAAATTAATTTTCAAAAATAAGCCTTTCAGCATCATTTTAATATTTAGTGTTTTGAAGGTTTAATATGTAATCAAAATTGGGATTTTTGTAAAAAAATTCCTTTTAAATTTCATTTCTTTAATTTATTAAATTTTTAACATTATTCGTTTGTAATTTAATGAATTTTGTATTTAATAATTTATTTTTAACTATTTTATCTTTTCAAAAACAACTAATATATATTTTTTTTACATTGAACGGTAAAAAAATTGTAATGAATTTTTTAATTTATCATTTTTAGTTCAAAATTGATATTTTCTGTAAAAAATTTTTATTTTTAATTATAATTTTATTATTTATCTAACTTTCTACTTAATATATTATATTTTAAAAAGTTAAAAATATTCTATTTTAAATAAAACGGAAAATTTTTTTATAATTCAAGGATTAGGGAATTGAAAATAATTATTAAAAACAAAACAATAGCGCTTACTAAATATGAAAAAAGCTTCGAAAATGAATAGTTTGTCAAATAAAAAATTCACGTTTTTATTAAATTTAAAAATATTGAAACATAATTTAACAAATTTTTTGGGCTATACAACTTTAAATATTTATATATAGATCACGTGGAATTAAAAAACAGTTTGAAAATAAGTTTTTAACTGAAAAACGAGGCTTCGCAGATGAATTTGAATTTTTACTCCTATTGACAGTAATTTTTAATTAATTATTTAAATAATTTCTTTTGTTTTCTTTAAACTAAATATAAGTGAAAAATAAACGGTAGAATCTAAGCTTCAATTTGATATATTAATATATATCAAATTGACTATATTACAAATTTTTTAACTATATTAAAAAATAATAATAAGATATCATATTTAACCAAAACCAAAAGACAAAATTAAATAAATTTTTTTACTAAGAAAAACTTTATTTTTTAACATCGCGAAAATTTCAATTTTTCATTTTTATTTTCACTTCTAATTTTAAAAAACTTCATTAACTATTTTTTCAAGTTAGATTTAAATCTGTTCGAAAATTCAATTTTCAATACAATTGTAGTAAAATTTCACGAAAGAAATAATTGTTTTTAATTTTTAAGAAGGAGTTAAATTTTCCAGCAAAAAATTTAATAAATGTTTACAGTATGATTATTAATTATAATTATTAAAAACATCGACATAATGAATAATTTTCTAGAAATTTTAATAAAATTCAATTAATAAATTTTTTATTTCAATTATTACGAAACAAGATTATTTTAGAAATTTAAAACAAATTTGTTGTTGAAATTCAATTATTTTGAAATTATCAATTAAAATTATTAATGAAACTTCAGTTTAAAAAAAATTAAGACAAATTCTTCAAAGAATTTAATTAGGATTATCAAGCATTGTAATAAAATTCTTCCCATGCATTAAATTATTTTTATAAATAATAAAATTCTTCGAAGGAATTGAATTATTCTGAAATTTTTTGATAAATTTCTTTGCAAGCATTTAATGATGTTCGATATATTAATTTTAAAATTGAAATTATTTAAAAAGAAAAATTTTTTTAAATGTTAGGAAACAAAAAAGCAAACAACTAATTTGATCAGGGAATTTAAAAAAAAAATGGTCTGGAAAACCTGGAAAAGTCAGGGAATTTTGAAATGCTGAATTCGTAGCAACCCTGGATTATGTAAAAATAAATAATGTTTCGTAGATTATGGATAATTTTTTTTTTTTGAAATTTATACTTAACAATGTATCAATAAAAAGTTAATGCAAATATTGAGTCTCACGTTGGAGACACTTGAAGTGGTCCATTTCGGGAGAATCACCCATTTAGATTTGCTTGAAAGAAAAATTTTTGAAATTGAGATTTATAAAAAGAAATTTTTTTTTTCTAAATTTCAGAATTCAGCGTAATGTTACCTTGTTCCGGCAATGCATCGGGAATAGCACAATTTGGAATTGGTCTGATGATAGAGACACGCAAGAGGAAAGCCCTGAACGGTACACCCCTTTGTCTCAGCCTGAGAAAAGAATGCACCGTGCGCGGTGAGTGCGTCAGTCGCGCCCACGATCACCACATCTTCTCCACTCACACATACAGTTCTGTATCATCAGTAATCGCCACTAATTTGCTGCATGCTTCGATCTAAAACAATCGGAATTTTAATTAAAAGTATAGAGTCTCAGTCGCCGCTTCCTTCCTCTTTCACGATGAGAGGCCACGACAAGACGAATCGGTTCAGTTTCGAGTCACTTTTCTCCCTTGTTTTCTCCTTTTTTTCCCCTCTCTTTCTCTCTCTCTCTCTCTCTCTCTCTCTCTCTCTCTCTTGAGAGAGAGAGATTGTTTTTATTTTCTTATCTCTTTTATTTAGTTCAATTAATTACACGCCGAAAGAAATAAATTAACCGGGACAGCTAGAAATTTATTGCTGTGAGGCGCAAAAAATGGTTTAATCAATTTAATTGCCAAATTACCCTTTTACTCTTTAACCATCTTTGTCAGGGATTACAAACAATTGTTTGCCCATGGAACGCGAACGAAAAAGTAAAAATGTGAATTCCTCGTGTGAGTTGATTTCACTAATGAAGCTTTTTCGCGACTCAAGTATTTTAATTAGGTGACTTTTGTTGCCTGGAATTTTTCATTCTTTCTCCCAACTGGAATTCAACTGTTTAAAGATGTTTAATTTGCAAAATATTTTCAAACCGCTTCTATTTATAAATTTTGTTTCTATTCATTATGGTAATACTAGGTTTGTTTAATTTTTTTTCTAAAATTAATTCCTCATTTTGTAGATTAAAAAAGTAACGTTAAATGTTTTGTCGAAAAACATGTGTAAATATTTAAAAATAGTGTAGAAAATTTTAGATAGAATAACCAAAATTGACGCTTGCGCATTAAAGATTTTGGAGTTCAATTTTTTTTTTTTTTTATTTCGAATAAAAAAATTCATATTTCGAGTGTAAAATTTTCAAAAGAATTTAAATTTATTTCCTAAAATTCAAAATGAACACAAGTAAAGAGAATGTGATGCGCTCCGAAGAAATAAATAGGTGCCTAAGAAGCAAAAACAAAAAAAAATTGTAGGTTATGTTTGTAATTTGTACAATAAAAATACAAAGACGATAACAACCCGCTGAATATAAATCATTATTGTTTAAGTCTTTATATCTAAAATAGTCCATAAGAACTAATTTTAGTTTGAAATTGAACACCAGAAATCTTGTGAATAATGTAAAAGTAAAACAAACATAACCTTAAAATGATTTGCTTTCTAGGCATCTTTCCTCGGAGAGCGTCACATATTACGTGAATTCTCAAAAGAAAGTTATTTTTCTCTTTTTTTTTAATAAGGAAGATTATTTTTTTACAGAACAATATCCGGGACCTTGTCCAGATGGTTATTTAGGTCCACCACATTGTAAAAAGGCTCTTTGTTATCCAAATTGTATGAATGGTGGAAATTGCACGGCACCAGGAGTTTGTTCCTGTCCACCGGGTTTTCAGGGACCTTACTGCGAAGGAGGTAAGTTTGCAAAATTTTATAAATTTTCGCAGAAACTATAAAAAACAATATTTTTACAGCGACCGGGAAAAAATGTTTAATTTTTAATTAAATAATTTAATAATAATTTTTAATTTAATAAACAATTAAGCGAATACCGCATTTTAAAACATTCAAAATGGCGGATCCAATATGGCGGACGAATATTTTTAAATTGATCGAATTTACTTCAAAACTTTTTCCTTGAGAGTTTTCGGGGTTTCTTATTACGAATATGAATTCAGTTTTTGAAACAGGGTTGCAACAAATATTTAATTTTATTTTTCCCTATGATTTCCAGACAAAATTCTCACTTTTTCCCTGAGCATAAAAAATATTCTGATTTACTTTAAAAACTATTAGATACTCAAAAAAATGTTCTATTAAATTTATTAACAAATTTCATTAATTGTAAAATTATTCAAAAACATCAATAACTAAATTTTTAAATAAGTATTTAATTATTACTTTTCCACAGGAAATAAAATTCTTCAGAACATTCAAATTCAAATCTTTTTGAAACTCAACAATTTATAAGAATATTATAACAAAACATAAAGAAGGCGATCACCTTCTCAATGTTTTGTTATAATTTAAATAACCATGAAATTTTTCAACAAAAAATTTAATTATTTACAAAAATCCTAATAAAATCCTTCGCAAGAATTCAATTATTTTTAAAAGTAGTAAATTTTCTCAAAAAAATTCAATTATTTGAAAAAATTGTAATAAAATTCGTTGCAATAATTCAATTATTTTCATAAACAATAAATCGATTATTCGGTAATTTCATTTTTTAATAAATTTTTAATAGAAAATTCTAGAAAAATTCAATTATTTAAATTGAATAAAAAATAATTTATTGAATAATTGAATGTTTGTTAAAATTTAAATCTCATAAAGAATTTTAACAACAAATTTTTAAATAATTGAATTCTTTTGACAAATTTTAATAAAATTTTTAAGAATAATTACATTTTTCGACAAAATTTGATTAAAATATTGTATCCAAAATTCATTAAAATCTTGCGATGAGTTTTATTATTCATGAAAAGAATTTTAAAAAATTTCCAAAAATGTTATTAAAATTTTTCAAAAATAATTGATTTTCGGTGAAGAATTTTATTATTTATGAAAATAATTCAATTCTTGTAAAGAACTTTGTTAATTTTTTTTAAATTATTGATTCCTGCGACGAATTTTATAAAAATCTTTTTAAATAATTGATATTTTTCAAAAAATTTTATAAAATTTTGTATATTAAATAATTGAACTCACTTGAAAACTTTATTATTTATGAAAATAATTGAATTATTTCAAAGAAACTTTTTAAAAATTTCATAAATTATTTAATGTATGTGAAATTTTATCAAGAATTTTATTCTAGTTTTTAAATGTATTTGAATTTTGAAGAATAATTGTATTATTTATAACAAGAATTGAAATTTTGAGGAGAATTTTAAAAATTTTATTAAAATAATTGAATATTGATGAATTTTATTATTTATAAAGATAATTGAAATGTTGACAAAAATTTTTTGAACATAATTGAATTTCTGCGAGGAATTTTATTACTTTTGAAAATAATTTAAATTCTTACAACGAATTTTATTCAATTTTATAAAAATAATTGAATTTCGGTGAAGAATTTTACTATTTCTAAAAATAATTGAATTCTTGAAAAGAACTTTGTTAAATTTTTTCCAATAACTGAACTCTTGCGACGAATTTTGTAAAATTGTTTTTGAATAATTGATATTTTTCGTAAAACTGTTTGAAATTTTTTATATTAAATAATTGAATTCCTGTGAAAATGTTATTATTTATGAAAATAATTGGTTTACTTAGAAGAAATTCATCAAAAATTTGGAAAATTATTGAATTCCTGTAAAGATTTTCCAAGAATTTTATTAAAGTTTTTGAAAATAATTGAATTTCGAAGAAGAATTGTATTATTTATAAAGATAATTGAAAATTTGACGAGAATTTTTAAAAACGTTTTGAACATAATTGAATTTTGGAGAAGAATTTTTTTATTTTTAAAGATATAATTGAAATGACCAGAATTTTTAAAAATTTTTCAACATAATTGAATTTCTGCGTAAAATGTTATTACTTTTGAAAATATTTGAATTTCTGTAATTATTTGTAACTTTTCCAAATTTAAATTTTTTTTAGTACTTTTAACTAAAATTCTTTTATCAATCTAGTATTTATGAAAATTGTAAAAATTATTCATTAAATAATTTACAAGTCATAATTTTATGATAGTTCTTTAAAAATTAAGTTGTTTGAAAAGAAATTAGTGTCTGAAATAGAAAAAATTCAAGGTTTTGTTTTAAAATTCGTGGTTATTTTTATAGTTTACAAGGGAAACAAAAAAACATCAAAATTTAGAGTTTTTTCATGAATTTTTGAAATTCGATTTTTTCCAGTACTTTTACTGACAATCCCTGACTTTTCCCTGACTTCCCTGACCTGTGGCAACCCTGTGAAAACATAAAATATCTGATACATTTTAGACGGAAATCCATATTAAATTAAATAAGGCTGTGTAGTAAAAACTCACAAATTACCATTTAATAATATTTATTATCAAACTTTGTATTCAAAAATTAATCAATAGCTACTTTCTATTTTCTTAGCTATAATTACCTAATTTCATTAATAAACAGCCATAGTTGATCTTAAGTTATATCTGATTTTTATTTTTAACTATACACTCGGAAAATTTTTTTTTCCAATTGAAATATATTTTACCTCAGCCTTCTCTTTGCATTTCGCGTGTTTCCAATCGTGTCTACAGTCGGTAAAATAATTTAACAAACAAGTCGATATTTTCATTTGGAAAAAACTCCTTTTCGAGTGTAGAAATTTTTTTAAAAATCTCACAACATTCTTATTGTAAATAAATAAAAATTTTTTAAACAACTTTGGTAATGGCAATCGCTGTTTTGCAACCGGTCTTAATGATATTGGTGAGAAGTTGATAGAATGGTGCCTGTTTGGCGCCATTTTCCAATCCAATATCGTGATGTTCGAGTTCTTCGTCACGAAATTTTTGTATTGTTTCCAATAATTCTTTGTCAATTGTTTCCTTATTGTTTTCCATTAGAGATCGCAATTGTTCATTGTAGTGTTCGACAATAACGTCCTCGACTGCCACAGTGCACGCCATTGCTGCTTTCTCTCCCATGAGTGCTGTGCCAGCGCCGAGGACAAAACCGGCGACATTCCAAATTGGAAGTAGAGCCGTTGGCCGAACACGATGTTTCACTATTAATTCCTCAAATTTTGCTCTATGCTGCTTTTCCTGATCCCACATGTGTTGAATTGTTGGTCCCATTTTTGATCTTCCTTTTGGACACAAAAAGAATTGAGTATAGTTAATTTTTTTTTATCTATATACAATTCAGTTATATTTATTAACTCATATTTCAAAGAGTCTCCTATGAAATGATAGCAAAGTTTTAACAAAAAATGCGAAAAATTATAGAGCTGTGACTTAGGTAATTAAAAGCAACACTATCTTTCACTTTTTTATAAAATAGACGACATTTCGGTGGTCTGGTTCGCCACCATGAAAAATTTTTAGAAATTCTTGTTAATAGTAAAATTATTGCATTTAATATAAATCATCTCCGAAATTAATCGTTTTTTATAAGATTCATAATTTAAAATTTCTTCATCGTCAACATTTTTTTTGTAAAAATTATTAACAATTGAAATTTTTAGTCCCGCTTAATTGAAAAAAAATTTTTTCTCGAGTTCCAGTTGACGAATTTAAAAATCAAAATATGAGTTTTTTCGTCATGAATTGCACTATTTGGATAAATTTTTGTAATTTTTAAAAATTTTTTATAATATTTCAGGCCTCGGATCGACTTTAACGAACAAAAAAAGTCGCTTTAGTCGATTAAAAATAGAAAAAAAGTCGATTATTTAATTCAGTGCTGTCATAAAAATTCAAATTAATCACAACTTGTATAATTTTGCTAAATAAATATTTAAATACTTCTTACTTCTTTATTCATAGGAAATAAGATTTTTAAAATTTCAACTTTTCAAATTTAATAATTTCTAAAAATTAAAACTATAACCCTTTTATAAATTGAATTGCTTTCTACAATTTTTAACTAAACTTCGTCTCTAAATCAATTATCTATATGAATTTTTAATCATTTTTTGCAATTTTTTCAAAAATTCAATTAGTTAAATAAAAAATAAAATTTTTTATAATAATTTAAATCGTCCATTTTTCTATTTAAAGACATTAATTAAAGTAAAACATTTTCAAAAATTTTAATAAAGAAATTCGTAAAAATTAACTTTTTAAAAATATTTCAAAATGATTTATTGAAAATACAAAAAGTTTTACAATTAAATGTAATTAAAAAATGTCTAAAAAATTGAAATTTGGTGAAATGTTTTCAAATCTGCTTTAAATTTAGTAAAACATTTTAAAAAAAATTCAAAATTTTTCAAAATCTTACGAAAAATAATTGAGTTTTTTAAAAATATAAAAAAATTAATGAAATTTTTCAAAGAATTTTAATTATAAATAAATTATTTCGGAAAAATTATAAAGTAGTGCTGTATAAAAAATCCAATTTTTTATAATAATTTAAACCTTACATTTTTCTATTTAAAGATATTAATTAAGATCGAACATTTTCAAAAATTTTAATAAAGAAATATTTCTAAATAATTTATTGAAAATACAAAAGAAGTTTTACAATTAAATGCAATTAAAAAATGTCTAAAAAAACTGAAATTTGGTCAAATCTTTTCAAAACTAATTTAAATTTAGTAAAACATTTAAAAAATATTTCAAAATTTGTCAAATCTTTTAAAATATAATTAACTTTTTGAAAAATATTAAAAAATAAATCAAATTTTTAAAAAAATTGTAATTATAAATAAATTATTTCTGAAAAAATCTAAAGTAGTGAATTTAAAAAATTTTTTTATTTACTTTATTCCAAGGTAATTGAATCTTAAAAATTGTAATAAAACCATTGTAAGAATTAATTTTGTATAAATATTCTAATGTATAATTTTTGAAAAATAATTCAAGAATTTTTGTATAATTTAAAACAAAATTCTTTTCAAGAATTTTAATTGAAAATTTGGAATAAATGATTATTTTCTTCAAAATGTTTAAAATAATTGAATTTAAAAAAATTAGAACGCAATAATTCAGAGAATTATTCATTTCAAAACTATTCTAGTATTATTTTTAAAATCTATTTTTTATTAATTTCAAAAATTCAATTATTTAAATAAAAAAAACCAAATTTTATAATAATTTAAACTGTCCATTTTTCTATTTAAAAATATTAATTATAAGGTAGAACAGTTTCAACAATTCTAATAAAGAAATTCGTAAAAATTAACGTTTTAAAAATATTTCCAAATTATTTATTGAAAATACAAAAAAAGTTTTACTATTAAATATAATTAAAAAATGTCTAAAAAATTGAAATTTGGTCAAATCTTTCCAAAGCTGATTTAAATTTAGTAAAACATTTAAAAAACAATTCAAAATTTGTCAAAATCTTTTGAAAAATAATTAAGTTTTTCAAAAATATAAAAAAATAAATCAAATTTTTCAAAAAATTGTAATTATTAATAAATTATATCTGAAAAATTCTAGAGCAGTGAATTTAAAAAAAATTTTATTTACTTTATTCGAAGGTAATTGAATCTTAAAAAATTGTATTAAAACCATTGTAAGAATTAATTTTGTATAAATATTGTAATGTATAATTTTTGAAAAATAATTCAAGAATTTTTGTATAATTTAAAACAAAATTCTTTTCAAGAATTTTAATTGAAAACTTGGAATTTATGTTTATTTTCTCCAAAATGTTGAAAATAATTTTGAACAATTTTAATTTTATTATTTTGTTTCTGAATTATAATTTTTTGATATATTTCATTGAATTTCAAAAAATTAGAATGTAATAATTCAGAGAATTATTCTTTTCTTAACTATTTTAATATTATTTTTAAAACCTATTTTTCATTAATTTTCATTTTTATTGAATCTACACTTGAAGATTATTTATTATAATTTTTGATAATTTAATATTATTTCAAAAATTTTCAATTAAAATTCTTTAAAAGTTAATTTTCAAAAAATGGAATAAAACGCACTTGAAAAGATGATTTAGTTTTAATGAAATTTTACAGAATTTTAATTATTCAAAATCTTTTTAATTGTAATATTTTGAAACATTTAATTAGAAAACTGATAGAAAAATAAAGTTCCAAAAGTTTGTCTTTAATAAGTTATACTTTGCACGGTATAAAAATCGAAATAAGTTGCATTTTATACAAAAAATATTGTATTTTGGCGCAAAATTTGGAAGAAAAGTCGAAATAGCCGCAATTTTTTAATAAAAGTCGATAAAAGTGGCAATATTTGTAAATAGTCGATAAAAGTTTAAAAAGTCATAATATCCGAGGCCTGTTATTTCTTTATAAAATGTTAATAAATAAATATGTTCTTCACGTCCTAATGACAAAATTAAAATTGTATCTTAAATTAAAGGGTATAAAATTTCTAAAAGATTCCTCGAAACCAATTTTTCAATTTCTAATTGTACTAAAATTTTTAATTGTTAATAACTTAAAGAAAAAAATTTTTTTGATTAATATTTTTAAGAATTCTTTTTAACCATATTAGGAGACAAAAAAGTATTTTGGTTCAAAAAGAAAATTTTTTAGTTTTAAGTCATCCATTTTGGAAGTTCCAACTCTATTACAATTAAATTTATAAACAATATTACAGTCCTATTCCACTTTCTCGTCAAGATTTTTCCCAATTTAATTAGAGAGCTCAGGCTTTTTCCACAATATGAATATGTTTTTTCTTTAAATATTAAATAACTGATAATAAATATTATATATTTCCTCCTTTGAACTTTTCTTTCCTTCCTTCAAGAGTCAAAGCAACATTTTAGTAGCATCAACTTCACCAAATCAAAGAACAACATTTCAATCGATCTGTACCTAATATTGCCATTTGTCCGGCGTAAATTCGATCAGCTCCCAATTCACCGGCATGATCAACTCGAACAATTGAATCAACAAGATTACTCGCTCTTATATTTGTTGCCGTTGCAGTTTGTTGCGCTTCACTGCTCATTAAACGAACCAATAATTTTTCTCCAAGTCGTAACATTATTATTTTTTTTTTTAACTCGTCACCTGCAAATAGAAACAAATTAATTAACAATTAATTATTATTAATTATTAAAAAAATAACATTTTCATTCTTTCTTTCAGGAATTTGCTCCGATAAATGTCTAAACGGAGGGAAATGCGTTCAGAAAGACAATTGTGAATGTCCCAAAGGATATTATGGTCTTCATTGTGAATTTTGTAAGTAAACGAAGAAAAAAAAATCTAAATTACCTAAAAACGAATAAATATCGAAATATTTCGATTAAAAAAGATGTATTTTTATATATAATTTTTTTTTTCACAGCTAAATGTGTCATTCCATGTTTAAATGGAGGAAAATGCAAAGGCAATAATTTGTGTCGATGTCCCGCGGGTTTTAAAGGTGATCATTGTGAAATTGGAAGACGTTCACCTCAACGTTCCGCTTGTACGAGAGCATGCAGAAACGGAACGTGCCAACCTGACAACACCTGCTTATGTGAGCCAGGCTGGTTTGGTAAATTATGCAACAAGAATAAACCTTGGGCCTGAATACAAAACAAACAAAAAAAAAATAACGATTTGAATTATGACAATGGTTTCGACCGACTGGGCAGTTTCTGTAAAAATTATTACGGAATCCTGTCCTTAGAAAAAAGAAAAGAAAATGAGAGATAATGAAATCAACTTAGAAGAAAATGGAACAATCTCGTATTTTTAAATCAAAAAAATTACTTTTTCAATTTTGGCTGTTTAATAAGAATTCCCAAAGATTTCGCAAAAAAAAAGTTAACAAAATTATTTTTTATCGAAAAAATTCTTATAGAATTCAAATAAATATTAACATTTTCTGAAAATGTTAAATTTTCGCAAGTATTCTTTCTTTAAATTTTCAATGCTCAAAGAATTGGATTTGTTTTTTTATTTTTATATTTAGGTAATTGTTTTATTTTTTATATTTTTAATTATAATTTGTTACGTACGTTTT
Source organism: Leptopilina drosophilae (assembly GCA_032873175.1). NCBI lineage: Eukaryota > Metazoa > Arthropoda > Insecta > Hymenoptera > Figitidae > Leptopilina > Leptopilina drosophilae. The sequence goes on from CM065484.1 coordinate 41,491,943, forward strand.
TATTTATTTATTATTTTTTTTATATAAATACTTTTTTCTAATTAAACCCTTAATGGAACGTGATATAAATTTTTGCCACGACAGTTAAGAGGATTTAATAGAAATAAGGACCTTAACTTTTGAATTTAAGGAAATAAGAGTTATTTTTAATTGTTGAAAATTATGTTTGGTTTTTAAAATTTAAATTTTTAAAATTCACTCTTTTAAGAGACAAAAAATACCTTGGAAATTTTTATTTTACAGTTAAAATGCAAAAAAAAATTATTATTAAGATAAATCACGAATTATGTTTTTAATTTTATTATATTATATGTTTTAGAAACGAAAAGAGACTCGAAAAAAGTGAAATTAATGTAAATCTAGAAAATTGATGTCTATGTATAAGTATCTTGTTACTTATTAAGTTTTTGGTCTTTCATGAATTTTGGCTCGTGTTGTTATTTAGGTAAATTTTTTTTAAATATATTTTTTCTCGACTACGAATTTCAATTTTTTTTTTTTTTTTTGCTTTATAGCTTTACTTAAAAACAATTTTATGACTTTCGAAATTAATTTATATTTCAATTTTCTTTTTTGAAAACAAATTTTTTGAAATAATTTCTTTTTTCCAAAATTAACACTTGAAATTGTTTTCAATTTTATTTTCAAAAAATTGGTTAATGAATAATTGTCTTAAAATTAATTTTAATTGTATAATTACTTGAAAAAATTTTTTTTTAATTGAAATGATTTCAAATTTTTTTAAAAATATTTAAATTTTGAGAGTGCAAAATTAATTTTTTAAAACTAATTTTATTTTTTTTTCAAATGTAACTTTTGAGATTAATTTTGTAAAAGTTTTGCAAAACTAAAAAAATTGATTAAAATTAAACAATAAAAATTGTTGTAAATAAAAAAAAATTCGTAGTCCAATCGGTCGGTATCGCGGAACAAAATGCGAACGTGTTAGGAATTTTCTCTTTACTTCAAGTAAAAGAAAATCCTACTCCAGATGTGATATGTAAAGTTGCTTTACACCATTTTTTTTTACTAGAATTATTATTATTTGATATTCTTTTATATTGTTAGTTTTATTTTAATAATTGTATAAAATGAATACAAGTATTTTTCTTGTAATAAACAAAAAAAAAAAAAACAAATAGTTTTTTCATTGCCTTTTTGAAAACTCTACTTATTGTTCATGACTTTATTTTTTAAAACTCGATATTTTTATTTAAAAAAAAAAGAAAATATTTTTTATTTATCTTCTGGTTTATAATATTAATAATTGTATTTTAAACATTTTTTTCTATTTATTTTTAGTAATGAGAAGGCCTAGATACGATTTGTTTTTTAAAGAGAATTTTATTAAAATCCCAACTAGTTTCGAACTATATAGTTCCTCATCAGGGGATGAATAATTTTATAAACATTTTATTTATTTATTATCCAAGCGTCGGACATAGTTTATAAGATTTCAAAAAGAATTAAATAATTTTTTAAAAGAACACTATAATTATGAAAAAAAATTTTTATATTATTAAGGGCATTTGAACCATTATGACGTCACAATTAAAAAACTCATGCTTTTCATATATTGTGACGTCATAGTGGTTCAAATGCCCTTAAAGAAACTTTTTAAGTTTCTCATAATTAAATTTTCGAATTTAATTAATTTTAAAGATTTTGTAGAAAAACATTTTTTGTCGGAAATCTGCTTCTATGATTAGAGAGTTTTCTCTATTGTTTATTATTATTTAATGATTATTCCTTTAATTTGTTTTCTATAAAATCGAGTATAAATAAATAAGTTAATTAAGTCGTTATTTATAGGTTACGTCAGATTGCGTCAATATTTTTATTCTTAAAAAATTTTGAAAACAATATTTTTCTTTTCTACAATTGTTCGAGAAAAAAGAACAAATAAAATACTCGACATTTAGTAATTAAATGATGAGAAAAAACACTTTTTTTCTGTAACATTAAACAAGTGTCAACGAGACATAACCTCAAAATCAAAAAAACAATTGAAACACGTCAATATTGACCCACAAGAATGTTAAAATCAATTATGTAATATGGAACAGGAGAAAAAAAAATAATTTACAATTCATGTACAATACCAGTAGCGTTAGAGACAAGCATCAATCAATCAATAGTATAAGCACCAACCCTAAACCACGAAAATAAATCAATAAACCCCCCTTCGAGACTAAATGTCAAGAAATAGTCGATCTTTCAAATCGACTATTCATTTTCATTTAAAAATAAACAATTGTTTTCAAACAGAAGAAATTCAGTTTTAGAATTAACAAAAAAGGAAAGAATGTCGCATAAAGAGTCGAGAGATAATAAAAAGATATTTACCTTTAAAATGAAAACTGTCGACAACAATCAAAACTCCCCATGATGCAATGCTCAAATAGATGTTAGGTTACAAACTTGATGTTAACCAATGGAAAATGACTTTTAACAGGATCACGTGTTTCATCGGCCAATGAAAATACGTGACAATCAAGCGCCATGTCATGCTATCGACGAATCACGTTATTCCACTCTCTTCCACACTGTTCTTCATCTCTGTGGCGTTCGTCAAGTGGCATCGTGAACGTGTCTACATGTTGAATTTTGGTGAGTTTTATCAGTTCATTGAAATTAATAAAACCATAATTTTTCAATTCCCCGTTGCATTTAATGTTTCTCGCGATGTTTATTCGATTGAAATTGGAATGAAAGTCCCCCCTGTATCGTCTGCTCCGCCGCCGTTCATACGCGCAGGCTCCATTAAAATGGCGACCCAATGTATCGCTTTTTGTTCGCGCCTTTCGTTGTGGTGGTACTCGTGGCGATCATCATGATGATGATGATGGAGGTCCGCACCGCCGATCGATACGGGGAATCGCGCGCGGGGTGACATGGCCGCTTGCAGTCGTGCGTCCTCTTGTTCGTTCACCTCGTCACATCGTGTTGTTGTTTATAAATTCACGGACAATTACGAAACCTTGTCTATTCGAAATTCATCAAGAACGTCCAAATAAAATTCTCAACAATCACTTTTTTTTGTCTTATAAAATTTTATCAAAAGCGCGCACCTGGTGAGAAACTTCACTCTCAATGTGTATAAAAAAGAAACTTGGTGTGTATATATATGTGAAACTTGTGCTGTTGTGACAAGGGCGTGGTAGTAAATTTTCAATCCAAAGTTTTTCTCGTTCGTTGGTGGAAAAAAAATTACTTTTTCTTATTAGTTTATAATATAAAGGAAAAAAAAGCCCGTGTTCGCGCCAAAGTCAGCTGCACACAAGACGACGACGACGACGAGACAGAGAACACAACCAAAGGTGCGTACGCAACTCGCGATTTTCACTGGGCCTGCTCAACGCCGCCCGCGGTCATGAGCCTTGCGGATCTCACGACTTTTGCGAGTTGCCCTGCGCATTTTCGCTCTTGAGAGCACGTTGTTGTCAACTTTTCCTATCAAATCCCCCACCTTCTAGACGAAAAATAAAACGCGTCTTTCTTGATTTAATTTTTAACATCATCGTCGACGACAACGACGACGACCCTCCACGATGGGGTTTTCAATATTTCGGGGCCCATTTTGCTCTTGTGTGCGAGAGTGTGTACACTAAAGAAATAAGGAGAGGCTGGAAAAAAAATAGTAGACACTCTCCTGCTGTTGCCCTTTATTTTGACAGGGAATGACCTTTTTTTTGCATATTCCCAATTTTTCCATTTTCTTCGAGTTTCCGTTGTTTTTTTCAGAAAAATTGACGACATTTCTGTTTGTTGAGCGTTGGTTTCCATGAGAGGGAGAGAGACAGAGAGAGTGAAATAGAGAGAGAAAGACAGTATGTGTCAGAGAGCGAGTTAGAGAGAGAGAGAGAGAGAGAGAATGTTAGGAGGAAGGTAAAAAGGTTTCGATTTCCTCTCCCCTTGCTGAAAGAGAGAGGGAATTCTCTCTCTCTCTCTTTCCCCTTGGTCTGGCTCCACTCCCCCTTTCCCCGTTAACCCCTCTTCGTTAGTTCCTGTCTTTCCTTTCGATTTTACCGGTAGAGTTCGCCAAGTTACAGTCGGGAGTCCACGTGCTTTTTGACAGTAGTTTTTTTTTCTTCTTTCTCTCTTTATAAAAAAAAAACTTTTGTTTTCGTTTACTTCACAATTTTCTCAATTTTAAACTTTCACTTTTTTGAGGTTAGAAAACTTTATGAATTGTGTGACGAAAGAGAAGCTGAATAAGGAATAAATTGTGAAAAAAGTGAAATGAGAAAGTTTTTACAACTCCTTTTTTCGTTTAAGCGTAATGACATAACCTCACTTTTTAAAAAGTAATTTGTTTCTCAGAATTAAACATATAGTTGTCTAGTAATTCTTATATATCATTCGTGAAAAATATTTCTTTATATAGTGTTAAAGTATGTCTCGCATAACCTCAAAATTGTGTATATTTCAAAAAATGTGAAATTTATTCGTAAATGGTAATAACCGATAAATTCATTTTTAATTAAATAATAATTTTTATTTAGTTGGAAATGATTTAGTTTGATTTAGTTGGATAGTGAAATAAATAATTTTTTTAAATTAAGTTTTAATAATAATAATTTATAATAATTTATGTAAAATAATTTTTTTAAATCCACATTTTTTATTGCGGTAAATTTTTTTTTTGAAAATATACTAATAAAATTAAAGATACTTGAAGGGGGGCTAAAAATTTTATTTTATTTTTATATTATTGCGCGATGAAGAATTGAAAGAAAATGAAGGACAAAATTCCTTGTCGAATGCAAAAGAAAAATAGTTTCATTGAATAATAATGTATGTCAAGTTTCGTTTATTTAACAGTTTCGAGCGAGTGAGTTAAAGAAAAAAGACGAAAACCTAACCTCAATTTAAATATTTTGTCCTGTAATAATTGCAGATAACAAAACAGTTAATTTTACAAGGCGAATAAAATATCTAATAAATTCAATTATAGCTCTAAATTGTATTAAAATACTAAATTTATTTTTTAAAGGCGAATAATAATTCAAAAAAATTTAATTGTAATTTCAAAATATTTTTTCGGTGACGAATATTTCTAATAAATTCAATTATTACTATATATTGTTCTAAAATGCAGAATTTTTTATTTATGAAAAAGGCGAATAATATTTTTAATAATTTGTTGTCCTGATTATTAATCAGTTTTTAAAAATTCAAAATGGCGGATTCAATTATATGTAACGGATAAATTTTGAAACAATTGTTGGATTTTTTTGAAAATTGGAATCTCGGGATTTTTTTTCTTTGTTGATAATTACGAATCTGAAGTTAGTTTTTAAAAATTCGAAATCTGATGTCAGAAATTTAATACACGAAGAATGGTTAAATGTCGAAAGAGTTTTTTTTTAATATTTACGAGCTAAAGTAAAAAAATGTAAACTATATATTTTCGGAAAAAAAATATTTATCAAATGTTTTTAAAAATTTTATAGATTCGTATTTTTTTTAAGTTAATTTATTTAATATTTGTATTTTTGAATGGGAAAAATAATTTTTTTTTTTTGAATTATATTTACCCTAAAAATAGATTTGAATACCTAATAATAACAATAATAATAATAATAATAAAAATAATAATATTAAAAATAAAAATAGTAATAATAATAATAATAATAAAAATAGTAATAATAATAATAATAATAGTAATAATAATAATAATTTTATCTATAAAATTATCTATATTTATATAATTATCCATAAAATAATTGGTAACAAAAAAATAAAATTCCCCAAACAGAAATTGTCAGAAACATGAAATTTTCTCATAAATTTTTATTTTTATATAATTTTTTTTTTCCTTTTTCCATTTTCCTTTTTTTCCCCTGGCAATTATTTTTCACATGAAACGTGTCATAATATAATTTGGGTTTAAATGTATTAGATAAGTTCATTGTCCGAAAAAGCGAAGCATCTGTTCGAGTCAGCTGAGAGAAACGTAAACCAACGTGGGGTGAGAGGGATTTTTTTTTTTTTCGTGATAGGTGGAAAAGTTGTAGTTGGAGGAAGAGGGGTGGGAGGGTTGAATCTGAGGGGGGTAAAAATCGAGGGTATGGGACAGATGTAGGGTTTTAACATTATGACTCAACTAAAACTATATCGTGTTTATAATGTGCGCGTGTGTCAGAACTTTAAATGTACAAAAATAAGAACCTTTTAAAATTATAAAAATGTATACATGAAAAGATAGAATATAAAAAAATTTTACAAAAAAAAAAAATAGGAATTAAACTTTGAATATTAAATCAACTTGTAGAAGTAAATTCATATTTAAAACAAATTTAGCTAAAAAAATATTATTTTCTATTTTCTAACTTTTAAATTTTTGAACTAAATTCGAAATTTTTTTTACTTATTTTAATTTATTTAATTTTAAAAAAAAATCTTATTTTTTATTTAATTTATTTATTTTTATAACGAATAATGAATTCATTATTTTTATAAATAATATATTTCAATTTGAATTTTAAAATTATATTCGAACCTAAAATATAAATTTTTTTTTGACCTGAATAGTACTAAAAAATATTATCTTCTATTTTTTAACTTTCAAATTTTGAAATAAATTCGAAATTTTTTTACTTATTTTGATTTATTATTTCATTATTTTTATAGTGAATTAATTATTTTTATAAATAATATTATATTTTAACTTGAATTTTAAAATTATATACAAACCTAAAATATAAACTTATTTTTTTGACATGAATAGTATTTCTTGTATATTTTGAGCTAAATAATAAAATAACATTTTAAGCAACATTCTAAAATTATGTTTTGTTCAAAATATACTTACAATTTAGCGCGCAAATAAAATGTTTGCATTTTAGGTTAGAATGTAATTTTAAAATTTAGGTCAAAATGTAATATTACCACAAAATTAAGATCAAAATTTAATTTTATAATTTAGTGATCCAAAAAAATTGAGTCGAATTATAATAAATTTATGTACAATTTAAGTCAAACGGTAATTTTTTAAGTTCGGACAAGAGAATAAATTATCGATATTGGTTAAAATGTAATTTTGTAACTATGGTGAAAAAATTATTAATTTATTGAGATGAAAGAATATAAAAATAAAATCAGGATGTCTACTAACCGGGAAATCCGAGAAAACCGGGAATTTAATTTAACCGGAAAAAACTGGGAATTAACCGGGATTTTTATACAAAACCGGGAATTTTTTCACGAAAATTAAAAAAAGTTTTATTTTAATTTGTTTTTAAAAAAATTACTTTTTATTTCAATTTTTATAGATATAAAAACTAACTAACTAACTCTCTAACTTTGAATTAGTTAAAAAAGAATTAATTTGATAGTAAAAGTCAGGCACTAATTCTTGAGCAAATTTAATTTTTATTACTTATTAAGTAAATAATTAATTATCACTGGATTTTTTTTAAATTGTAATAAAATTCTACACAGGAATTAAATTATTTTCATAAATAATATCATTCTTTAGAAGGATTTCAATTATTTTTCTAAATAGTAAAATTCTTTGCAGAAATTCAATTATTATCATTAGAATTGTAATAAACTTGAAAAAGAAATTTTCCAATTATAATTATAAAAAGACAAGATTATTTTTAAAAAAATTTTAAAAACTATTTTCTAAATTTTCAATTAAAATTATTATTTATTACGTTAGTGAAGTTCACAACGTTTATAATCAACGATTTTAGAAAAAAAAATTTTTTTTAAGCAAATTTTGATAAAGAAAAATAGTAAAATTATTTTTTTAAATAATGATTCACAAAAAAAAATATTTATGAACAAAAAATGTCATTTTTTGGTAGGAAAATAAATTTTTTTCTTTCAATCGTTGATCATAAACGTTGCAAACTTCACCGACGTTATTTATTTATGTTCAAAATCAAATTTAAATTTAAATTTGATTAGAATAGAAAACCGGGAAAAAATTAGGCCATAACCGGAAAACAGGGAATTTCGTTGAATGAAAATAGTAGACACCCTGATTTACAGTTTATATATGAGATTAAAATTTTCTAATGTAGGAAGAAAAATTTTAGGTCAAAAGAAAATTAATTTATTGTTTAGGTCAAAAAGTAATTTTATAATGTAGGTCAAATGATGATTTAAATTCAATAAAACATTTTATTTTTATTTAATAACGCATTTTAATAATAAAAATAAAAATTTAATATTACATTTAGGTCGAAGAAAAATTTATTATTTATATCAAAATACGATAAATTATGTAGGTGAAAATGGAATATTAAAATTTTGTTATGGTCAAAATTTTAATTCAAGACGAACAATAAACTTATTTTAATCAAGAATTACAGTTTATAATTTAGTTCAAAATATAGAATTCTGCTCAAAGGATTAAAATATATAATTTATACGAATTTAGGTCGAAATGTGCAATAAATATATTTTTCTCATAGAAATATAATATATAAAAAGTGTTTGAATAAAGAACGATACCTTGATTGTTATAACATTGACCTTTTTTTGTTTTGTTCTTTTTCAGGTGAAAGTGATGTAAGTGAAGAAAGCGAGGGACTATTGAAGTTCGCTTCACTGTAAGTTGGCTCGTGATTGAAGAGTGATAGAGGGAGACAAACAAAAATAGGAAGAAGACGGTGATTATTTTATTTATTTATTATTTTTTTTTTAAATTTTGAAAATATTTTTAAAAAATATATATATATATATATAGATAGATAGTATATATTAGAAGAGAATTAGAAAAATTTTAAGAATAGGACATCAATGTCGATGGGAGAAGAGATGACTTCTGTACATAGCACTGAGGTCGAAAGACAAGAGAGAATAACCGATGACGACGATGACGAACCGACAAGCGGCTCGGAGGCATATGAGGAGGGCGATTTATTATCAGCGGCAATGGATGATGACGTTACGGCCCAACTCGCCGCTGCAGGTTGGCAAATCAAACACGCTAATGGTGATTTCCATTTTTTTGCTTTTTTCACCAATTTTTTGAGTTACTTACGTTCTAATCCATTTATCATGTTACTTTTCTCTGCATATAAGAAAGATGATTTTAAAAAATTACAAAAAAAAAAAACACCCCCGAAAGAAAGTGTCCACACATTCAGGGATGTAAGTTATTTGAGATTTTTCGCTACAGAAAAAAGAAAAGGATGAACTTTAAAATATATATTTAAAAATATTCCCCTTTTTTGAAGGGGAATTTAAGAAAATATATTTTCTTTAAAGGGTGGGGGAAATTTTTGGTGTTAAAAAAAATAGTTTTTTGTGGAAAATAAAAAGAGGAAGGTAAAATCGAAATTGTTACCATTATTTTTATTTTGCAATTTGTGATAGTGTTTTTTCTCAAAATCATTTATTATACAATTTAATTACGTAATGCACTTTTATGATTTTTTTAGTTTTAGAAAATTTTGGGACTCATTAATATTTCTGTTTGTTAAAAATCGTTTGATTGTCCAGTAAAAGAAACTAGAGCAATTTAAAAAAAAATTTTTTTTATAAGCAACAAAATTATATTTATTGCACACATAAAACTCAGACGTTTGTTCTATTAGAATGTTAGACAGAATTTTATTTATTTAGTAACTAAATTCTTTACTTCGGTTTAATAGACTTAAAAAAATTAACTGGAAAATTTGAATGAAATTAATTTTTACAGAATATTCATGGCGTCTCACATAGAATTATTGCACAAACGAAATATCTCTTTATAAATATTTCACTGCTATTTAACGCAACTTTTTCTCGTTTTTTTTTCTTTTATCCCAAATCTTTCGTGTGTTTTTCTAATTTGATCAGAATGAATTAATTACTTTTCTTTAAAAAAAAAAAACTTGAGAAAAAAAATTTTTTTTTTTCTATAAATTATATAAATATTTAAGTGTCAATATTAAAATTACGTTGTAAAATTTCTCAATGAATCGTTTTCCACTTTCGTTGAATTGAAGTTTTGTTCAATTCTTACAATTTAATTTTTATTAAAAATTTATTTAATTAAAATTCACTATAAAAGATTGCTTATTTTTTTGAAAATTATATTCAATTCTTACTCTAACTGTTGGATTTATTTCAATCGATTTCAATATAACAAATAAAGGAAATAAACATTGTAAATATTCCGAATATATATTAATTTATAAATGTATTTAATTTTTTTTCTTTTACCTTTTACTCGTTTTCCAAAAATCAAAAAAATAATTTATTAAACAATTGTGAAAGAATTAAAAAAATATAATTATTTATAACAATTAATATTCAATATTTTTGTTTACAAAATAAATATTTATATTTACGAATAGAAAAAAATTAATTATTCATTACCAGCGTTCCATATTTTTAAACTTCTGATTAAATGTTAAAATTGTTTGTCACATATTTCAAGTTTTCATTAATTTTAATAATCAAAATTTGTGGACAATTTGATGTAAAATGTAATTTCGATTTTTATGGGGAAAAAATGCATTTTTTTCGTTCTCGCTCAAATATTGGAAAAGTATTTAAATTGTTTTTATATGAATTATTCTCAAAAAGCATGTGAAGATTTTATTTTTTATTGCAACAAGAAAATATATTATTATTTTTAAAAACATGTGTGTTTGAAAAAAAAATCTTTTTATATTGTAGAACGTGTGTAGCTCGTCAATAATATTATTCTATTTACATTTTAATTATTTGTACATTTATACATCTTTATCATCATTTCCATTTGCTTGCTTTACTTAAATTGCTTACTAAAAAATTAAAAAAAAAAACATTGCTTTCATGAAAAAAGATTAATTTAATTTTTCTTTTAAATTAAATTATGAACTTTTTCATATTTACATTTTTCTATTCTAATTTATTCATCAAAAAGAGGAAATCACCCTTTTTTATTTATTTATATATGTATATATAATGTTTGATTTAATTTAAATATATTTATTATTATTATATTATATTATATTATATATTATTTACTGTATACTTTATATTCTTCTTTTTTATCATTATCGCTTTAACAGTTATTAAAAAAAAATTTAACGTTCTTACAAATTATTTTCTTTTGATAATAATTCTAATTTTTATTTCGATAATTCTAAAATTTATTTATATAATTCTAATGTTTCACCTAGATAGAATTGATACATAGAATTGAGTAATTATAATTTTCTAATTAGATAATTTATTTTTTACGTAAATAAAAATGAAAATTATTTGCCACTGTTCAATGTTAAAAGCATCCCAACGTTTGACATTTAATGAGAATTTTAATCAATAGAATTAAAAATAAAAATTTACTTTTTTTAATTTTCAAATCGATGGATAAATATAAAATATAACAAATATTTTAATTCTACACATTTTTTAACTACTAGAAGGATCTTAAAGTTTATGATTTATTAAAAATTTAACTATTCGCCTATTGAATGTTCTGTTAATTTATTAATTAAATACAATGTTGTAGATATCAATTATTTTCTGTAAATATTATTTCAAAATATTGAAAACGTTAAATTCTCTATATATTCTAAATAATTCATATAAATTTTGTTTTTTTTTTATTTTTACTTTAAATAATTTGCAATTATAATTTAAATTGATTTTAATTTATTTATTTTTTGCAACGTTAATGTGTGTTTAAATAGAAAGAAAGGTATTTTTTTATTTTCCGCACGCTACATTTAATGCATCTTTACTGTTGCTTGAGCATTTTATTTCAGTTGAAAAAAGTTTGCAATAAAGCAAAAATTAGTCACTTTATACAATTTGCCAATAGAAAGACTCATTTTTCTTGAAAATTCATTTCAAAGTACAATTTTCAATTTCTGTTAAAGTAAAAATAAGAAAGAAATAATTTTAAAGTTGAAAGAATAGTAAAAATGGCTAGAAATATTTATTTGTAATATAAAAGAAAGATAAAAATAGGGAGTAATATTTTTGTAATTGTAAAGAAGAGAAAGTAACCAGAATTATTTTTGTAAAAGAAAATGTAATGCTAACGATTTTTATACAAGTTTTTAAAATGAAAATAAAAGAAAGAAAATTTTTTTTTAAATTCGAATTATAATAATTTTATTTATTAAAATGAAAACAAAATAGTCGATGGATAAAGATTTGAAAATTATAAATTTCGTTTGGATTGATTATATTTTTGTACTTTTTGTTCATGGAAATTCTTACTCCATAGTAGAAGTTTCAAAATATATTTTCGCTTTCGATATTTAATTTCTATTGGCAGTAAAGTGACTTCTTTTGAAGAAAAAAAATTTGTGTCGCTTGCACATTAAGGAGGAAATTTACAAGATTTATTTTAAATGAAACTTGATTAATACAGGACCTATTGGAGTTGCTGCGGCGGCCGCAATCGTTTCCGCCAAGAAACGAAAAAGACCTCACAGTTTCGAGACAAATCCCAGTATTCGAAAAAGACAACAAAACAGACTTCTCAGGAAATTGAGAGTGAGTATTTTTCTGTATCCATTTTTTTTTTAAATTATCGAAATGAAACTTTTGAATCTTTTTATAAAAAAAAGCGCGGTCAACCTGCTTTGGTAAATTTTAAAATATTAATTTATTTCCTTTGTCACGATTCAGCAAACAATAGACGAATTTGCAACGAGAGTTGGACAACAGGCAATTGTATTGGTGGCAACGCCGGGCAAGCCAAATAGCAGTTATAAAGTATTTGGCGCAAAACCATTGGAGGATGTTGTGAAAAATTTACGCAATGCAATAATGGAGGAATTGGAAAATGCCCTCGCACAACAAGCGCCGCCGCCAGTTCAAGACGATCCATCGCTTTATGAATTGCCGCCATTAATTATCGACGGAATACCAACGCCAGTTGAAAAAATGACACAAGCACAATTACGAGCGTTCATTCCGTTAATGTTGAAATATTCCACGGGACGAGGTAAACCGGGCTGGGGCCGAGAGAGTACACGACCACCCTGGTGGCCAAAGGAATTGCCCTGGGCGAATGTTCGAATGGACGCGCGATCCGAGGACGAGAAACAAAAGGTTAATAAGAAAAGAAAATAATTTTTCACTCATTTAATTAATTAAACCTTATTTTTGTTCCAATGAAGTAGACATAAGGCTAGACATTTTTTTTCCTTTGGTAAAATCATTTTTTAAGCTTGAAAAAACTTTTAAAAGTTTGAAAAAATTGACCTCTTGTTGAAAATTGATGATTTTTTTTTTTGTTGAATTGCAGATATCATGGACACATGCTCTTAGACAGATAGTGATAAATTGCTATAAATTCCATGGAAGGGAGGACCTATTGCCGGCGTTTAGCGAGGATGATGACAAATCGAATGTGTTGTTGCAGCAAACGGTAGCGCAGACATCGTCGCACGGTGGCGGACAAGGACAATCGCAACATCAGACGGTGGGAGTTGTTCGACTCAGCAGCACGGGTTCATCTAAGGGAAACTGCTCGCCACCGCAAATCATTGCCGCGTCACCCACATCTCTTGCCACTGCCACTCAGGTGGGAGTGGCATTCGTGAAACATAAAACAATATTCTTTTTTTTTCATTTTTGTTTAATTTTTCTTCCGCGAGCTCTTTTTGTCTCATATTTGGATCTGACATTTATCCAATATTTGTCTCTTTAAAAAGATTTTATTTTCTATTTGTTTTTAAATGTATATATATATTAATTTTGGAATTCTACTTTTCGATTAAAAGTAATATTTTTATTGGCATATATTATTAAAATAGTAAATGTATTATTTTTGAGGGAAAGGTAGAATCAGAGGGGGAGAAGTATTTGAGGTACTTAAATGGGGAAAATGAATGCTTTAAGCACTCTAATTTGTTCAAAGTAAAAACAACTTTATTCCATGCAGAGAGTATTCAGGCAAATGAAAAACTGCTTTAAGTATTCTAATTTGTTCAAAGTAAACTGAAGAACTGCTATGAAGGATTACGTCAATTTTACTAACGGAATATCCATATAAGTGGATGAGGAATGCTTTAAGCACTCTAATTTGTTCAAAGTAAAAAGAACTTTATTCCACGCAGAGAATATTCAGGCAAACGAAAAACTGCTTTAAGCACTCTAATTTGTTCAAAGTAAAAACAACTTTATTCCACGCAGAGAATATTCAGGCAAATGAAAAACTGCTTTAAGTATTCTAATTTCAGGGTTGCTACAGTCAGGGAAAACCTGGAATTGTCAGGGATTTTTTTTCAAAAATTAATTTGACGTATCTGAATCGCGAAAATTTTTATTTTTATCCTCACTTCTAATTTTATAAAACTTCATTAACTATTTTTCCAAGTTAGATTTAAATCTGATCGAAAATTCATTTATTTTCAATACAATTGTAACAAAATTTCACGAAAGAAATAATTGTTCTTAATTTTTAAGAAATAGTTAAATTTTTCAGCAAAAATTTTTAATAAATTTTTACAGTATGATTATTAAACTATAATTATTAAAAACATCGACATAATCAATAATTTTCTAGAAATTTTAATAGAATTTAATTATTAAATTTTTAATTTCAATTATTACGAAACACGGTTATTTTAGAAATTTAAAACAAAATTGTTGTTGAAATTCAATTATTTTGAAAATTGTCAATTAAAATTATTAATGAAACTTCATTTAAAAAAAAAATTAAGACAAATTCTTCGAAGAATTTAATTAGTATTATCAACAATTTTAATAAAATTCTTCGCATGCATTAAATTATTTTTATAAATAATAAAATTCTTATAAATTTATTCAGAAATTTTTTGATAAAATTCTTTGCAAGCATTCAATGATGTTCAATACATTAATTTAAAAATTAAAAATATTTAAAAAGAAAAAATTTTTTAAAAATGTTAGAAAACAAAAAAGTAAACAACTAATTTGGTCAGGGAATTTAAAAAAATAGTTTGGAAAACCTGAAAAAATCGGGGAATTTTGAAATGCTGAATTCGTAGCAACCCTGAATTTGTTCAAAGTAAACTGAAGAATTGCTATGAATACGAAATGAATTCAGGCAAATGATAAACTGCTTCAAGTTCTTTAATTTTTTACAAGTAAATTTGAAAATTGGTTTATTTCATACTTGGAATGTTCAAGCAAATGAGAAACTTTTTTATGTACTCTAATTTGTTCAGAGAAAACATTGAAGTTTAGTTTACAGTCAATGAATTTTTAAAATCTGTGATTTTTTAAAATTTTTCAATTATTTAGCGCTACTAGTATTTTTTATGAAAATTTAATTACTGATACCACTTTGCTTAATTCTTTATTTCTTTCACGTTAGTCGTCTATAATAACACTATTCAAATGTATCTCTAAAATTTCATTACAAATGTTAGACTTCAAATTAAAATTCTACAAGATTGCCACTGGTTAGAAAAATAAGGGAATAATTTTATTAAAAGTACTTAAAAGCTATTAAATTTCTAGAATTCTTGAGAAAATTCTGATTTATTTTAATTTGCAGCTTTTGCAAACATTGAAAAGCTTTAATAATACTTAATTTTTTTTCCTTATAGACTTCAAAATCACTGGGACGAATTTCAATATAAAAATTAAAATTTACAGATTAACGTCCATAAATTATGTAGCGAATAATTTTACTTAAAATTTCAAAAAAGAACTGAGTTATTAAAATCACGGGGGCGAATTTCAATATAAAAATTAAAATTTACAGATTAGCGTCCATAAATTATGTAGCGAATAATTTTACATAAAATTTTAAAAAATAACTGAATTATTGTGACAGATGCGTTTACAATTTTTATAAATACAGGATTTCAAACCGTTTCAAGTTATATTTATAGAAAATTTGAATTAAACATTCTGTAGAGGTTAGTTTTTTGAATAATTTTTATTCAAATTTTTTTGAAATAAGTTTAATTCATTATTGAAATGTTGAAAATAATTTTGAAGACGTTAATAATTAATGAACTAATAATTTTAATTAATTTTGGTACTTCTTGGAGTCGTTTTTCTTATTATTCTTTAAAGAGACTTTCATTATTCTTTGGGCTCTGGAAAAAAGTCAAAATTCTGTCTAGAAGGAGGAGAAAATAAGGGGAAAATTTATTAAAATTTTGTCTGCAAACTTGCAATTTTACAAATGGGAATTGAAAATAATTCAAATTTCAATTTTTAAACAAAATATGACATAATTAGAAAAAAATGCACAATTAACAAGTTATTTTAGACAAATAACGTGAAAGATGATTTTTTTAGCAATTAAATTTCGTTTTATTTGAAGAGAATTTTCATTGTACAGAATGTTTACCAAATGAAAATTATGATGAATTTTTTTGAGATATTTTTTTGAAGATTTATTGAAATTTGAATTTAATCTCAAATTTTTTTAAGGATATTTTAGAGAATTTTTCATGTAAAATTTGTTTAAAATTATATTTATAGTTACTTGACTTGATACTCTAAAAGATAGAAAAAGAGTAAACTACATACACTTCCATTTGTTTACACCTTTATAAAGTTTTCGAAAAATTTCAATTTTCTTATAAAACTAAATTTTTTAGAATTGAAATATTTTCAAGGCACTTATTCCCCTTTATTTAAGTATTGAAAAGTGAAAATACAAAGTAAATTAAAATTTAGAAAAATTGAAACCCCTTGAAAATTACTTTTTCAAAATTTAGTTGGAATTAAATTGAAATTCAGTGAAAATTCTCGGATAATTCGATCAAAATATTGAAAAAGTAAATTAATGAGATATTCTGAATTTGTTAATAAAATGTAAGTTAGTTTTTTTGTTTTCTTCTCGAAAAAAGTTTACTGTAAAATTTTCTGTTAGGAGGAGGGTAAAAATCGTTTCTCACTTAGTTTAATTGTAAAAAAAATTAATTTTTTAACCATGAAATTAAATAAGAAACATTGTATTTTCTTTTCGTTTTATATTCAATTATTCAAATTAGAAATTAAAGCAAAAAAAAAAAAAAATTATTGGATATTTGTCGGGTGATTTGGCTTGTATCGCGCTTGTTTTATTTTCGTTATTGCGTTTGGTGTTTATAGTTTCCCTTATGTTGAATTTGTTGGCATTATTTTTTTTTTCAAATTTTATACATTATTTCATCTTTTATATATTTTATCACGCGGGCTTTCATAATTTTTCATAAATTTCACACATAATTTAATATTGCAAAATATAATTATTATTTATTTCTTGCAAGTTCTTTTTCCTTAATCGTTTTGTTTTTCTTAATATAGTTGCAATATCCAACGACAGTGCTTCAAACGATAACAAATCCAGATGGAACGGTGTCCCTTATTCAAGTTGATCCGAGCAATCCAATCATCACATTACCTGATGGAACTACCGCTCAGGTTCAAGGAGTTGCAACGGTGAGTTTTATTCGTCAAATATTTGCTTGTGCTTGAAAAAAGAAATTTTTCTTTCTACACCATTCAAAAGTGAATATTATCATTTTTGTTAATTTATTTTTTGTAGTCTAAAATTTTTACTTAAAAGTTTATGCGAGAAATTTGATTTTTTTTCTAGACTTTTTGATGCTTTTTCAAATTTTTATGAATTGTTTAGAATTTTTCGTTTTATTTCCCTTTTTTTTATAAATGCACATAACAGTAAATAAAGAAGTTGTATTATTAATATTTGTTAAATAATTATTTAAGACTATTTTATTTCTTTTCTATTAGCATTTGTCGTGATTGCATGTTTTGTTTTTTTTCTAATCAAGAAGAAATATCGTATGGAAAATTATTATTTCCTGTTGTTCTGTTAATAAAAAAGAAATATTATCGCGACATTCTAGTAGTACAAAATTTTTAATGATTTCAAATCGTAGATGAAAAATTTTATTCTGAATAGAGAATTATTTATTTTTTTCTCAACGTAAAACTAAGACGTGAAAAGAATGAATTATTAAATTAACTATTAAGTTGCAAATATTTATTATTTATTTTTTTTTATTTTCATTAGAATTTTTATTTTAAAAAAATATATTAATATACTAATTTTAAACGAAAATAAATTTTCAATTTTTACTTAAAAGTAAAAATAAATTCCACTATTTACTTGGAAGGAAAAATATTTAATATTTACTTGAGAAGAAAAATAAAATTTAAATATTCACTTTAAAGCAAAAATAAAGTTTAATATTTACCTTAAAGTAAAGATAAAGTCAAGTATTTACTTTAAGGTAAAGATATAGTCAAGTATTTACTTTAAAGTAAAGATAAATTTTGATATTTTAAAAAATTGTTAACACTAGGTATTGATTTATATTTAAAAATTTCGTTTTAAAAGAAAATAAAATAATTTCCGGTGTTTTGAAAGAAAAAAAACTATTTTTGTGGAATCATCCACTTTTGAATATTTTTTGCAGGACGAACTTGAAAGATGTGTGGCGACCAAATTCATCATTGGGTTATAACCTCCGATAATTTGTGTTTCATTTATATTAGATTTAATTTGCCTTTTTCTGTACAGTATTCAGCAAATATAGATTTTTAATTTCAGTCAAGTATTGTTTTATTATTTTCATTTATAAGCTCAAAAAAAAAAGAAAAATCACGGATGTCGAATATATTTGTTCTCCGTTTATTTATTTTTTGTTTATTTCATATTTTTTCAATACAGTAAACAGTTATAATAATAATATTCAGTAATAATAATGACAAGTTGTTAATAAATTTACAACAATTTATTGAATGTTGTAACGTTGATGATGAATTTGGAATATTCAACGTTTCATTTTTTGTCGCTTTTTTTCTTTCTATCGGAGATAGAATCTGTTCGATGTCGGTGTTAAATAACTTTTTTTTTCGTTTTATAAGTAGCTTAATTAAGATTATTTTGAATTATTATAGAAATATTACTTGTGTGTATATATAGGTATATTATAAAATTCACTTCGAACACTTGCTTTTATAATTTAATTTAGTATTTAATTAATAAGTTGTATAATCTGAATTATTATTATTAACACTAGGTCGCAAAATTGCATGTTTTTTTATACACCTAATGTAATAGAATTTGTTATAGAATTTTTTGTGAAATACCAATGATTTTTGTTATTGTAGAAGAGTGTTTTTTTTTTAAATTCTTATTACTACATTTTTTATTTTTATTATTTTGGATACTTTATTTGCAGAATAAAAGAATTATTGTTTAATTTATACAAACGGACGTAAAATAATAACTACCGTTTGATTTAATTTTCACTTTTTTATTGTAGTAGTAATTATGAATATATAAGGCCTCGGATATTATGAATTTTACGACTTTTTTCGACTATTTTCAAATAATGCGACTTTTGTCGACTTTTATTTAAAAATTGCGACTTTTTCGACATTTTTCTAAATTTTGCGACAATATACCATATTTTTAGTATAAAATGCAACTTATTTCGATTTTTGTTAATATAAAAATTATAATAGGCAAATCTTTGAAAATTTATTTTTGAATAAGTTTTCTAATTAAATTTTCCAAATATTACAATTAAAAAGATTTTGAATAATTGAAATTCTGTAAAATTTAATTCAAACTAAATCATCTGTTCAAGAATTTTATTACAATTTTTCTAAATTAACCTTTAAAGAATTTAAATTGAAAATTTTAAACAGGGTGTCTACTAACCGGGAATTTTTTCACCAAAATTAGTTAAAAATATTAATTTGATAGTAAAAGGCAGGCACTAATTCAAACAGATTATGTAAATAAATTTTAAAAAATTATGGAGTTAATAGAAATATTGTGAAATTCGATTGAAAATATGTAATTGAATTTGTTAAAGAATTTCTTTAGAAACTTTTTAACAAATAAAATTTTCAGAGTATTTTAATTTAATAATTAATTAATAATTGGATTTTATAGTCACATTTTAATGAATTCATGTTTCTTGGTGCGAAGATTAATAATTAAAGTTTTTATTAGTTAATTTAAAAAAAACGATATGCACTTCAAATTTTTTATTAAAATTCAATTCTCGCAAATTTTTTTTTAAATTCTGAATAATAAAATTGTTTAAATTTTTCAATTCCATTCTTTCAAGATAAATTTATTTTTTCTAAGCAAATAATTGAAAAGTTTTGAAATAATTGAAATTTCTTTACATTTTTTTAAAATAATTTAATTCTTTGAAAGAATTTTAATATAAATTTTTCGAAAACAATGTTAGTTGTCGTAATTATAATTTTATTTTGAAAATATAAAGTCCCTCTTAAAGTTTTAAATCAATTTTTTGCTTCTAAAAATTATATTATTCTATTATTATTCAATAGTTATAATTATTGAACTTCTCTTAAATTTTTATAATTTCAAATTTCTGAATGTTCAAATAAATGATATTTATTATTTCTTAAGCAAATTTAATGTTTACTACTAATTAAGTAAATAATTAATTGTCACTGCTTTTTTTTAAAATTGTAATAAAATTCTTCACAGGAATTAAATTATTTTCATAAATAATATCATTCTTTGGAAGGATTTCAATTATTTTTTGTAAATAGTAAAATTCTTTGCAGAAATTCAATTATTGTCAATAGAATTGTAATAAACTTGAAAAAGAAAGTTTCCTATTATAATTATAAAAAGACAAGATTATTTTTAAAAAATTGAAAAGATTATTTTCAAAATTTTCAATTAAAATTATTATTTATTTCCGCTCGAAATCAAATTTAAATTTAAATTTAAATTTTATTCTTCGAATTCTTTTATCATAATTTTTTAAGATTCAATTACCTTCGAATGAAGTGAATTAAAATTTTTTAGAAATCATTTATATTTAAAATTCTTGGAAGAATATATTCTTCCAAGAATTTTAAATATAAAAATACAGAAAAATATAATCATATATGATTAAATTTTTCTGTATTTTTAAAAGTCAATTGTTTTAAAAATAATTTTTAAAAATTTGAATTATTTTTCTGAAGTTTTACTATATTAACATTCTTTTTTTAGAATTTATTAAATTTCAGAAGTTGAAATTTGTTAAATTTTTATCCTGTGAATAATGAAATAAGAAGTATTTGTATATTTATTTAGCAAAATTATACAAGTTTTGATTAATATTAATTTTTGTGACAGCACAGAAATAAATGAACAGCTTTTTTCTATTTTTAGTCGACTAAAACTTTATTTATTTGCTTTAAATTTGTATTTTATTTTTTATATTTTCGATTCTCCTTGAATTTTGTCCTTAAAATTTCTTCAACTGTTTTTTTTTCATTCTATTTACAGATAGAAATTTAGTTAGTGTATTTGTATTCGTATTATAATATTAATAATTTATTTATGAAAATGATATAATTTTATTTAAATTGATTCCCTTTTTCCACCTTTAGAAGGTAATTTCTATAATTTAAAAAAAAATTATTTTGGAACTTATTTTTTTGTTTTTATTATTCATGACAAAATTATTTATGATATAATTATTTATAATATAATTATTTATAATATAACTATTTATAATATAATTATTTATCCTAATATAACTATTTATAATATAATTATTTATAATACAATTATTTACAATACTATTATTTATAATACAATTATTTACAATACTATTATTTATAATATAATTATTTTTAATACGATTATTTGTAATATAATTATTTTTAAAACAGTTATTCACAATAGAATTGTTTAATCTTTAAAAAAATATAAATATATTTTCATCTAAACTTATTTAGTGCCGAAAAACATTTTTTTTTTTGTAAACTTTGACTTTTTAGCCTCAGTCTGCCCTAAAATATTATTTTTAATAATTGTGTATAATTTTTGTTTCTTTTTTTTGGTGAATGAACTGATTGCGTCTAATCGATATGTTTAGATACACACGAGTCAAGGGGAGGTTCAAACATTGGCGGAAGTCACGGGCGGAGCTGAGGGCACAGTTTCCGTTGATTTGAACAGTGTGACGGAGGCGACTCTAGGACAGGACGGCCAAATTATTCTCACCGGCGAAGATGGACATGGTAAAACTGTTTACTATAGGCTCTGCACCGTCGCCACCCAGGAAGCCATGGAGGAGTGATTCCTGACTATTATTTTCCTCCTATTTCTTCTTCTTTTTTTTTTTTTTTAATTTTTTTTCTTTGTCTTTCTCTCTTTTTTGCAACTTAGAAATATTCTATTCCTTACGCTTTTATTATTATTTTTTTTTTTCTTGCATGTTGTCTTGATTTTTTTTTTCTTTTTTGTTTTCGAAAAAGAGGAAAAAAACTAGTGAAGAGAATGAATGTGTCTAAGTATTTTTTTTGTTTTTGAAAATGAAGAAAAGAAAGCTTTAAGAATCCATTTTTATATTTTTCTTCATCGAAAAAGATGAATTTAAATTAATGAAATAAAAAGAATTTATTGAATCGTAATTTAATTTTATTGGCAGAGTTTGTCAAACGAAAAAAGAAAGAGACGATTTTGTACATATATTTTTTTTCTGCTTGGTTATGTAATTTTATATCGGTCTATGTGAATTTTTTTTTTTTGAGAATGTGACTAAATAATTGACACGTAGAGTAAATAATTGGAATTTTTCATTTTCGCAATAATGAAATTGTTTATTAATTGTTTTTTTTTTTAATTTCGAATTTCGATAATTCAAAACTTTAAATAATTTCATCGATATTTCGAAAAAATAATTGAAACTATAGAAAAAATGTTCTTTTTTGAAAACTTATTTCAAAAGTTTTTATTTTATTGAAAATAAATATTTAAGTTAATTAGTTGAAATTTAAAACATTATTAAGAAGTATTCTTTTGAATTTTTTTTTTGAATTTTTTTAAAATTTTATTCACAAAAAATTCGAGAAGAGCTGAAAAGAAAGAAAGTAATTTTAGAAAACAAAAAATGACAAAGAGGGAAAATTTTAAAAGTAATGAAATTGACAAGTATAAGAAACAAAAAATTAACAATTCTTTTTGGTTTTTTTTTAAATTCGGTTAAATTTTTTATTTTTAAATAAAATATTTACTTAGAATGTGAAACAAAAGTAACTACTAAATTGTGATAAATACGAACAAAGTAATTGCAAAATTTACTAAATAAAGAAAGTTCTTTTATTTTTAGAGAAAATTGCAAATAGTTGAAAAAAATTCATTTTTCGCGAATTTCGTAATTATGATAAAAAGAAATAAAAATTCCAATTTTTTCTTTAACATTTTCTCTTGAATTTAAAAAAAATAACTCTGTCGCTTATTTTAATATAAAACTGAAAACATTAATAAATTAGATTATTATTAGAAAGAATGAAATTTACATAAAATAAATATTAGATAATGAGAAATAAATTTAGATTGAAAAATAAATAAATGTATATAATTATTATAAATATAAGTGGATTCTTAAAGCTAACCCTGGTGAAACAATTTCTCTTAAAGTATTTCACAGGGTTTCGACAAATTTTTTTTCTTCTAATAAATAGTAAACAAAAAATAATCAAACAACAAAGCATGAGAACAAAAATTGCTTTGTAAAATATTCTTTCTAGGCAAATTTTTTTCATGTCCAGAAATATACAAGAGAAAGATTTTTAAATATTTTGAAAGTTCAAAAAATTTTCTTTTTGTTTTCTTTTTTTTTACAGAAGAATAATTGAGAGAAATTTTTTTCACCAGGGGAGTCATTATAAATAAGTAAACAACGAAAATGTTTTTATTATTATGATTATGGATAATAATAGTAATTATAAATATTATCATTACCAATATCCAGAAGATTATAATATTAATCTTGAGGAGAAAAGAAAAACACAAACACACACGAACACAGAAAAATAAATAACGAAATGTACATAGATTTATTTTTTTGATCATTATTATTTCGCAAGAAAGGGAAAAAAACAGATTTTCACCAAAACTTGTAATTCTTGTAATTATTTTGTTTTTTGTTAAATAATTATTATCAATTTATTTGTTGAACTTGAAGAGGATTTCATTTAATCTTTCAGTATAAAAATTTCACAATCTTATAGGTTTTTTCTCTTTCTTTTTAAAATATTATTTAAATAGCGCAAATATTTTGAATGATTTTTTTGTAAAATTATTAACTATATTTATGTGTATAGTTAAAATATAATTGACGCGTTTTATGAAATTTAATTTAATAAATTCTAATTTAGTGAAATTAATGATTTTATTTGGTTCGTTTTTTCTAACTTTTCTCTTTTTTTTTGTTATGATTTTCTTTTCTAGAAAAAGAAAATTTTCTTTCTTTTATTGTTAGAAGTGAGAAAGTTTCGAGAGTTTTTCGTATTTCATTTTTAAGTGCGCCTCGTAATTGTAGTTTTTTTTTTTTTTTGGTAATTCATATCTTTTTAGTAGATTTGAGTATAATTTTTCTAATTGTTGTTGACTTCTCTGGTGAAAAAATTTCTCTTTCAATTTTTTGCATATTTTATACTCTTTTGCTGTTTCAATCTTTTAGAAATTTTATTCTTTTACTTTTTCAATTTTTTGGAAATTTTATGATTTTATTTCCTGTATATTGTAAATTTTACTTTTTTACTTAATCCATTTTTTGGAAAAATTTACTTTATTGAATTTTTTTTGTAAATTTTCCATTTTTACTTTATCAAATTTTTTTTTCGTAACTTACTTTTTCAATTTGTTTTATGTAATTTTTACTTTTTGAATATTTTTCTAATTTTTATTTTAAAAAATTATTTTATTAAGTTACATAAAAAAAATTACTGTTTTGTTTCAATTTTAATTAAAGTAACTTTAATGTTTTTTTTCTTAATTTCGTTGATTAAGTTTGTAAAGAATTTTTTGCAAGTTAAATTTATTTTAAAATTGTTAAATTTTAATGACATATTTTTCTGAATATTTTCATATTCAAATCAAAGTGGTTCTTATAATTTGTAGAGAATTTTTTATTAGACAATTTAGAAAGTCTATTTTCACACTTTCATTTTATTCGTTAAATTTTTAATAGTTTGCTATTTTTCAATTTTTCAAATATTAATATTTTTGTTTTTAAGTATTAAAATTTTTTCTATTTTGTATATAATTTACATTTTTAAGTTAATGTTTACGAGAGTTATTTTCAAAACATTAGTAAATTTACAAGTTTTTCTTATTTTTAACTCCATTTTTTGTTAAAATTAAGTCTCTTTAAAATAGTCAATATTTGAAAACAGAATTTTTTTTCAAAAATAATCTGCAAAATATTTTCTATTTGCATATTTTTTGACATTGAAAAATGCCGATTTTGGAGAAATTTTTTCACTTGAAACTGAATCATTTTATTAAAATTTAAAATTGTTGACAATTTTTTTATTTTTGGAAAATTTCGTGTAAGGGTAAAAAAAATTTGGAATATTCTTGTAAAAAATACTTTTTTTGGAAATCTTTTACTTTCCACTTTATTAATTTTAATTTTATTTACTCTCATATTTTAAATTTTCGAAAGTTATAGCAAAAAGAAGTTTTAGAAAAGAAATTAAGGATTGCCTTCCGTAAAATTTAATAAACTAAAGAAAAAAATAGTTAAGAAAAGAGAAAATAAAAGTTTGTTCTTAAATACTAATTTTCAAATTTGTATTTCTTTATCGACAGTTTTCAAATTGTTTTTTTTTAAAGAATGGAAAAATAAATTTTATTGAACTATGCGAAGAATCGAACTCGAAGACCCACTTTTAGGTTTCACGTACTTTTACGCCTTAACGATTGCGTACAAAGTCGGTCAAATTTCCAAAAATAGTATTTCTAATAATATTCCAAAGAATCTTTTTCCTTTTTTTTTACAATATTTTCAAAACTATAAAATAAAATGGGAAAAAATAAGAACACTGAAAAACGGTTTTCTGAAATTTTGTAATAAAATGATTCTTTTTTTGTACGCTTTTTTATTAGCACGTGTGTCGTATTAGTTGCTCCTAGAAAAAAATTCTTTCTTTTTAATTGAAAGAAAAAAATTAAATAAGTAATATTTCCGTGTAAAGAAAATTCAACCCAACGACCCGACCAAAAAAAAAAAAAAAAGACGGTCATAGGGGGCGAAAAATAATTGTTTAAAAATTAGGCAGAAGCGAGGACACTCCTTATCGGTGTTTCAGGCTATCCGGTGTCGGTTTCTGGCGTCATCACTGTACCAGTTTCAGCCAGTATGTACCAAACAATGGTGGCAAATATTCAAAGTGACGGTACAATGCAAGTTGTCACGCCGATGGTTCAAGTACCAAAAATTGAACCCGGAAATAATGAGACGAGTATTGAGGCTGTTACGATACAAGGTCATCCAATGACAATGATAAATGCCGCCGGAGAACATCAAGTTCTTCAGGTAATTTCCCTTAAGGACGCCAATGTCCTTACCAAGGCAATGCAGAGCGAAATCGTCAAAGACGAGGACAGTCAACAACAGCAAATTGTCTCCAGTCCAGAGTAAACACAAAAAAGCAAAAAAAAAAAAACAAACAAAAAGAGAGGGAAAAAATGAAGAAAGAAAAATTCTCTTCTTATAACCCCTTTAACGCATTTGCAACGTTTTTTAAAACGTTAAATTATTCTTTTTTTTATTTCTTTTAACTTCCCCTCTCCCCCCCTCTCTTGAAATATTTTTATTTTATTCACAAATTTGCATTTCAATATATATTCTACTGACATAACCTCAAAATAAAGAGAAAATTTTTGATATTCCTTGACATAATTAATTCATTAATTTAATGAATTTAATAATAATTTGTAATTTATAAATGTTTTGACTATAGATCTGAGAATAAAGAATTCTTAAAAATCGTATTTTAATATTTACATGAGAGAGAAAAGGATAGAAATATCGTTTGCACTTTCTCTAGACAAAGACAAAGTATACTTCTATCCTTTTCTCTCATGTGTAAAAATTACTATCAGCGATTTGGATATTTTTATTATACTTAGACACTGTTTATTCCAAATTTATCATATAAAGCAATAATTTCGATTAAATTTGAAAAAATAGAATTATTTATTAATAATATTCCAGTTAAATTGTCTACTTTTTGAACCAAAGAACGTTCGTTGAATTTTTGACATAACCTCAAAATAAAAAAGGTTTAAACATATAGAATATAAGAACAATAGGATTAAATTTTATTTTGGAAATTTTGAAAAATCCCGAACAATTTAAAAATTATACGGAAATTTATTGTTTAAATACAAAATTGGATAAAAATGCACAATAAATTTTGTTAACTTTCAATAATTTATGAAATTAAATTATCTTATGACAAAATTTGTCTGTAAATATTATTTTTTCCAAAATTTAGAACTGGATCTTTCAAAATTTAGCAAAATCATTCCAAAAAGTTCCAAGTTTTATTTTATCTTTAATAAAATAAATTTTTATTTGTTGGAAAGTCGTCAATTTTATATTAAAAGAAAAATAAAATTTTTTAATTATAGTTAATTTTTAGAAAGTTATATTAGTTTTACTTTTTAGTTTGAGTTTGTGACAAAATATAATTGAGAAACAACAATATTAACTATTTTTTTCTCGAAAATATTGTTAAGGTGAATTTATGAAAAATTCGTTGAAATCATTTCTTTATGTTTTTTTTTTTTTTTGAGAAGGGACAATTTTTTAAGAAAGAGATAAATTATTTCATGTCAAGGAATTGAAAATTGTAAATTCTTTAATTTAAAGAAATATTTTATGCTATCCGAAGAAAGTTATCTTTGACTGCGGAAAAATTTTAGGTTATGTTTAAAATTTTGAAGCAAAAATAACAAAGGAAAGAAATTACTATTGCAAATTATTGATATCAAAGTCTTTTTAACATGAAAAATATTTAATAAAAAATAGTTACAAATTTGACTAATTAAACAGAAACTTTTATTAAAGATAAATTTGAAACAAACATAACCTATAATTCGTTTGCTTCTTAGAAGTCTTTCTTCAGAGCGCGTTACTTAAAATATCAAACCTTTTTTTTATTTTCTGCTAAATAGTTATTTTAAATTTGTCAACCACGATATTTTTGAATATTACTCTTTTTCAAAATGAATTTAATTTAACTCCTAATCCTTAATTTTAAATAATTATTATAGCTTAATTTTGTTGTGTTTTTAAATAAGATTAAAATCAATTATGTTGAAATATTTTACTTTCTTTAATTCTAAAATTACTTTTCAAATGAAAAAGTTCTTTTAGTCATATAAAATTAATCTTCAAATGAAATTTTTTTCAATTTTAAAATTAATTTTGTAAAAAAAAAGTTTTTTAGTTTTGAAATTAATTTTCAAATGAACATTTTTTTAGATTTAAAATTTCTTTTCAAGTTTAAAATCTAATTTCTTTTTAAGACTAAATTTTCAAATGAAAACAATTATTGTTTGAATTTAACAAAAATGAATGCTTTCATTTAAAAATTAATTGTAAAATTCAAATTGACTGTGAAAATTTTCAAATATTGGAAATGAAAATCAAAATAATGGAAGTTGACAAATTTAATATAATTTAAAGTTTAATATTTCAAATTTCAACTATAGGTAAAATTTTCCACACTATTATTTGAATTTCCCGATTTAATTTTCTTTTTTCTTTATGTATAATTTTAAGAAAATTGTAGACAGTTGTTTTTTTTGTAAATTGTTTATACTGACTAATTTTTGATTTACTATTGTGCCATAATAGAATTAATTTACAATTTTTTAAAAATATTTTGTATTGTAAGCGATTTTTTTGTTGTTGTTAAAACACTGTCTTTTTAAAGGCATTTTTGTTTTATTTTTTGAGAGAAATATCCAAAGAAGATGAAAGATGTAAAACGCTAAAAATTGCGTTATTAAATTTCTCCAAATGTATTCTATTTTCATTAATTTATTTTTTATTCCCCCAAAAAAAGGATAATTCTTTTGATTAGTTTCTGATCAAAAATAATTGGAAAAAGGGAATTAATTTTTGCAAGAAGGGGAAAACTGTTTAAAATTCTATTTTCTGTATTTTTAATTTTTTCGCTACTAAAAAATCCTATTGTTTTGTTAATTTTTTTTTCAACATTTCTTTTTTGTATTTTCTATTTTTTTCTCTCGAACAAAAATAACGTTGCGATTGCGTTTTTTGGGTACGCACTGTATGTTAATGTCTTTAAGTACCAAACAGAAAGAAAAAGGAAAAACATTTTTTTTTCCAGTAGTTCGTGACAGTAATTTTTCACTCTGTATAATTCTAATTTTAAGAGAAATCATGCGTTTTTAAAATAATGAAACAAAAAAAAAATGAAAGAAAGAAAACAAAGCAAAAGAAAGAACAGATAAAAAATTTTTACAAAAAAATATTTACGGGCTATTTCCGAGTAATTGATCGTCGTTGGATTTAAAGAAAGAAAAATAAAAAGTAGAGAAAAAATTGATACACCTAAAACAGTTAAAATTTACTCGAAAGTTTTTTTTCTAAAAAAAAAATTCAGTGGCTTTTTCAAATAAATTTTAGCTGTTTTAGGTTTTTTCATTTTTGTACGCATTAAAAAAAAAAAATATATATATATATAAATAAGTGTGCTTTGTGAAAAAAGGAAAAAAAAATTCGATGCGTGTGTATGAGATAAAAACCAAAAACTCGAATTTTCATATTCTCAATTATGAATTCAAGTTTATTTTCTTCTGCAATTATTAATAATTAAAATTGATTTGTTAAATATTAATTAATTTTCAAATATTAGATAGAATTAATAAATTAATTCTTTAAGGTGCTTCGCTTCATTTAATATATAAAATTCAACGAAGCAATTTTTATTCGATAAAAATTCTTTTTGACAAATTTTTTGAATTCGTTACTTAAAAATTTGGTACTTATTGTAGTTTTTGTTTGTTCTTTCCGTTTCTTTTTAAATTATTCAAATATTTAATTTAATTGGTCAATGTGCCAAAGTGCAATATTAATATTTTTTTTTTATTATTTTTTTTTTGTATAAAATATTTGTTTCGTACCTTTTCAAGTTCCGGATTCAAATTTCCATTTTGTTTCTGTAAGAAAGGAAATAAAATTTTGTAATGCGGTTTTCAGTTTCTTTTTTTGTTATTGTTTTTTTTTTTATTTAAGAGAATAATATTTTAATGTGATTGTAAATTGTTGTGTAGAAAAATTAGTCAATTCATTTTCTCTGAATGTTTATTTGCTTTTTTTATTATTTTTCTGTCAGTTTTCAATGGTTTTTTTTATTCTCTAAATGATGTGTGGTAATGAATGTGAATTAGTTGAGTCCAAAAAGGTGAATTTTCTTGTAAAAAAATACTCTTTTTTTGTTATCTGAAAAATGGAGAAAATTTTGTAGTGTTTTTCTTCAATTTCTTATTGAATTTTTAAAAAATGAACAAATGTTTTTTAAAAAATTTTTTTAAATACCTTTTTTTGGACTAAACTAATTGAGAAAAAAGTAACACCACTTTCGCATTATAAAACGCAGATAATAGAGAGGCTAAGAATTTCTGACGGGTACAAATAGAAAATAAGATTTTCGAATGAAATTCGAATTTCTAATGCACAGAAAAATCATTTCGAAATAATTCATTTTTAATTCTATTTTTATTTTACTTTTTCAATCTTTGTCAATTTTTTTTGAGACTTTTTCTTTCTATCTTTGCAAAAATTCTTTTTTTCCAAAACAGAAAAAAGCATTTTTTTTGTTCAGAATATTTCTTAAAGAAATAAATTTTAAAAACTTTTTTTTTTTAATTTCACTTTTAGGAAGAATATTTTTTTGAAATAAAAATACTATAAAAGTGATGAAATAATTTTAATTAGTTAATTAATTAACCGATTTTAATTAATAGGAAAAAGTTTACGGAAAGAAAAAGTCTTGAGAAATATTGATAAACAATTTTTTTCATTCTCTCTTTAAAAGAAAAAAAGGAGAAAAAACAAAGAAATGTGCATTTTAATATTAAGTCGATTTTTTACATGGTATTATATTACTTGTCATTTATAATAATAATTAAAATAATGATATCGTTTTTGAACGTCGTTCTATCCTTCTTTAGCGCAATATTAATAAAATAAAACAATTTTCTATATACAAATATAAATTATTTATTGTAATTTCTCTAAATTATTTATTTATACAAAAAAAAAATTATTCATAAAATTGAAAAAAAAATTTTCTAAATTTAACAAATTTTTCTTGTCTTATAAGTTACATCGTGACTTAATTTTAATAATTGATAATTTGTGGTCATTTTTTATAATTAAAGCCAAAAATAGAAAAAAAAATGTAAAAAGTCAAAAAAAAATTACTAAAAATTCTTTTAAAATTGTGTTTTATGAAAATTTTATCAAATTAACATATCAAAATTTTTGACTTTTGTTTCTGAAATTTAAATAAAATAGAAGAAGAAAGCAATAGATAAAAAATTGTTTGTGGAAAAATTGATTTTTCAAGAGAATAAAAAAAAAGAAGAGGAAGAAGAATGAAGTTCGAAAAACGAGAATGTTTATTCGGCGAGGGACTTAATTAATTTTTTTTTGTTTCGTTTGTGAAAAGCGAAATACAATTGAAGACAATTTTTATGAGGAAGATTGAATTTTGTGCGTCGACGGTGTAACGTAGTTAATTAAATTTAATTATATAACATTTATTCACTAGAGACGATATCATACGCTTAGGGATCATGTTGTTGTATTATTTTTTAAAAATCTAATGGTCAGTGAAAAAAACACAATCACCTATAAGACACAAGCCCCTAGTATATATTTATTAATTAAATTACATATTAAAAAGAAAAGAAGTAGGATCTCATTGAAGGAGATCTGAAATTCCCTTGTCAACTGTCCTCCGTTTTTAGTCTCGGAGACAAACAAGAAAAAAAACTCCCAAAGATTTTCACCAAAAGTACAATACTCGAAATTCACTCTCATCCTGAATGTGTAAAAAAAAATAATTCTCAACCCAATTTGGTTACTTACACAATTATTATAATTAATTATTTGTTATTATTTAATGTCATTATTTTAATTACATTAATTCCCTTTTTTTAATTTTTCGGATAAATTAATTATTAGGAATATTTATATCTTCACTCGATTATTACAGATTAATTTTATTAACACATTCATTCAATGATGTAAAATTGATTGTAAGAGTGAAATCACAAATGTGTTCCAATTTGTGTTGTAAATATGAAGAGTAATGAAAATAATTCAAAATTATGAATATATTAGTAAAACTGAAGGAATTGTTTAAATTTGTTTATTCTTTTTTTTTAAAAAAAAAGAACATGTATTTAAAGAAGAAGAGGGATAAGTGTGAATTTCGAATTTTGTAAAAATGTACATGACCTCATCATCGGATGCCATGTAATGTTTATTGTAAATACGTCGTCGGTGTGTCACATTTTTGAGCTTTGCATTATTTTCGGTATAAAAATAAAAAAAAAACATACCGAGTTCAATAGCATAATGGATTTTAGAATTAATTTAAGAAACCAACGGAAACAAAAATATTAAATATAATACATATATAATAATTACTGGCATTTTTTAATTTTGTTCTATCTTTGAAAAAAATGTATAAACTTATATATTTAAATTTTTTATTTATTTTATTCAATTTGTATTCTATTCATATATTGAAGGAAGAAACCGACAAAAATTGGAACAAAAGTTAGTCCAATGTCATTATTTCGATTTTTTTTTTGGAAGTTAAATTAATTTTTACATTCCTTTTAGTAAAAGCGTAAGGAATTTAATTTTCTATATTTTGAACATTTTAAAGTTATATTTGAAAAAAAAATGATTATTTTTTGTCATTTAAGTAATAAATGATTTAAGTAACTTAAGTTTTAGATTTGACTGAAAATTGTATTTTTTATTCCAATGCAACTTTTAATCGTTTTAAATTTTTTAAATTAGATTCTTCACTTTTCCACCAAGACGAATTTAAAATTTAATTTGTGTTTTTCTTTTAACTTACGAAATTGTGACAGTGGACTAACTTTTGATTTTACTGTACGTCAGATTACTCCTTAATATTCTTTTCGAGTCACTAACATTTAACATGCAGTGCAATATTTACCTTTTATTTTGTATACACAATTTATTTCTTTTTTTTTATTACTTATATATTTTCCTTTATTTTATATGAGTAGTGTTATTATTAATTTTCGAAATAGTTAAAATATATTGTTTACATTTAAGAGGTTCGAAGTTTTATTATAAATATAAGTATTCCGAAGAAGGTAAGAAAACTTTTTTCATTCTTACAATGTTTTGTTTTGTAGTTTAAATTGACATGTCGAAAAAAGGAAAGTTAATTTATAATAATATATTAACTTATAACATAATGGAATTTTAAAGTTAATAATAATCTTTTAATCAAAAAGTTAGTTTCTATAATTTAATGGTAACATTATTATATACTTGAAGAAAGTGAATTTAAAAAAAATAATTAATTAATTTAATTTAATTAATTATTTAATTTAATTTTAATTTTTAATTTAATTAATTTTTTTTATTATTATTATATAATATTTAGAATTGATATTTGTTATAATTTATTTTTAATCTAATTTTTATTTTATAGACTTTGAATATTATTAATATTAATTACAAGAAAACTCAAACTATAAAATTGAACATATAACAAATTTTTTAAATATAATAATTATTTTTCATAAGTTTTATAAAATCTAATTATAATTTCACATCATTTTTAACTTGTGAAATGGAAAGTAATATTATGGTTAAAAACGTAATAATTTTTATAAAATCTAATTATTTGAAATAATCACGGTTTTTCATATTTTTTAAATATTCAAAATTTAAATTCTCGAATTATTATTTTACATAATTTTAATTTAATGAAAGTTTCATTTCTTATAATTTTTATTGCACAGAATTTTTATTTAAAATGTTTATTTTACAAAATTTTCATAAATCTTAATTTTTATGCCTCCGACTAACTAATTTGCAAAATATTTGAAGAATTAATGCAAATTTAATGTTAAAACAATGAAAATCTATTATTATTTCGTAAAATATTTTGCGAATTAGTTAGTCGGTGGCATAAAAATGAAAATTTATGAAAAGTTTGTAAAATAAACATTATAATAATAATTCAATTTCGGATATTCAAAAAATATGAAAAAGAGTAATTATTTCAAATGATAATTAGATTTTATAAAAATTATAAGAAATAATAATTATATTTTCAACGTTAATATTACTTTCCATTTTACAATTTAAAAATTATGTGAATTTATAGTTAGACTAAATAGATTTTTTAAAAAATAATTATTATACTTAAAAAATTTATTATACGTACAATTTTATAGTTTGAGATTTATTGTAATTAATATTAATAATACTCAGAAAGTCTACAAAAAAAATTAGATTAAAAATAAATTAAACAAATATCAATTCTAAATAATGTAATAATTTTACAATTAAATTGTAGAAAATTGTGTTGAATGTGTAGTGTTTTAATTTATTAGCATCCTTAAAAATTAAATTTTGAATAAAATTTTTCAACAATTCTAGAAAATTAACTGAATTTTGGAAGACTTGCAGTTCAAATTTTTAAGTATTTAAAAATTTTACGCCAATAAAGTGCAATAATTAGTTAAATATTTATTTTACAAAAGTTATTAAAGTTTGAAAAATTTAATTTGGAAATATTTAAAAAATTAGGTTTTTGAAAAATAGCAATTAACATTTTTTAAAGAAAAAGGTACTTGAATTCACAATAATAATTTTAACAAATTGAAATAATTAGAAATTCTGTAATATTTTGTATTTTAAAGAATTTTATTTTTTCCTCTTTAAAAATTGTCTATAAATATAATTATATTTTTGTAATCATATAATTTTATGAATTTGCAAAAATTATTCTATTTAAATAATTTAAATCTCATATAGTTGAATTCTCAAAGGAGTTGATTTAACAAAAATTTTAGTTAGCATTTTAAAAAATAATTAAATATTTAAACCGTTGTAACAGGAATTTTAGGAATTAAATAAATTTTAAAAGGTTTTTAAATTAAATTCCTTGAAAATTTAAGGGAAGAAAAAGTTTTGAAATCTTTAAAATTTTTATATTAAAAAATTGTTTATAACATTATTTTTCTTCGAAAATTATTAAAGTTTTTCAATAATTTTATTCAAAAATTCTAAAAAATAATTGAATTTTGGATGAATTACAGTTGTAAATTTTAGAAATAATTATATTTCATGTGGTTTTTCATTGAAATTGTTTGAAATTTCAAATTCCTCGGGAAAAAAATATGAAGTTTTTACATTTTTGTTTAACAAAAACTATTAAAGTTTTGAAAAATTTAATTCAGAAATTTCGTGAAATTGTTTTTTGAAAAAATGAAACTAAAATTTTTTTTAAAAATACTTCTATTTCCGAAAATAATTTTCAAAAATTGTAACAACCGAAAATTTTGCCAACTTTTATTGAAATAAATTTTGAATTTGAATTCAAGTTGCTGTTAGAAATATTTTGGCATTTACTATACAGTTTGTTCAAATAATTATATTTAATGAAAGACAGCAGGAAAAATTATATTTTTTAAAAAATTAAGAATTCAAGAATTTTCATTAAATTTAGAAAAGCAAATTTTGATAGTAACAATGGAAAAGAAGAAAACTATTCATTTTATGAATATGTTGTAAATAAATAAATAAATAAATAAATAAATAAAACTAAATAAAAATAAATTTTGTTATAGTTATTAAAAATAGGAATTGTAGAATTTAAAACAAACACAAAATAGAAGAGTATAGAAATAACAAACTTTTCTCTCGTAAATAAATTTTTATTATCGAAACACGCAGGTTAACAGCGATTTCAAAAAAAAGAAGAGTAATTTCAATAAATGAGCTAGATTTTTCAGTTTTTTTTTAATGTAAAATCAGGACTTGAAGATATATTAGAATCTAGTGGACTTAGACTAGGTGAAACTTAACATAGTCCTAATTTTCTTTTATATTTTCTTTCCCTTAATGCATTTCGTAAACATTCTCAAGAGCTAATTCTGGTTTATCGTATCCCAATTCTTCGGGTGTATTAATGCCCAATTCATCTAAAG
The DNA here is from genome assembly GCA_032873175.1 of Leptopilina drosophilae. Lineage (NCBI taxonomy): Eukaryota > Metazoa > Arthropoda > Insecta > Hymenoptera > Figitidae > Leptopilina > Leptopilina drosophilae. The sequence goes on from CM065484.1 coordinate 41,527,890, forward strand.
TGGGTCGAATTTCTTGAAGAACGTAGGGATAAATTTTATCGAGTTGATCGCCACACTTGAATTTCACCAGTTCCAAAAATCTCACAGCAACAGCATAATCATTTAATCGTCTGCATGCCTTCAAGCAAGCAATAATAATCGCTGGATCAGGAACCATGTCCAAACCTTAAAATTAAATTTTCCAAAACTAATGAAAAATGTATATACAAATATGATCAAGTGCCGCTACACTTTTAATCCGTTTTTCCAAAAGTAAATTTACATTTAGAAAAGTTAATACAAAAATACCATTTTTCCTCGAAAAAAAAAACACACAAAATTGGAGCAACAAACAATAATTTCTATCGTTTCTTCATATTTCAGTTTTTTAGTGAAAGAATTTAGTTATAAATTTAGATAATTTTTGAACTTTTAATAGAATAAGAGTTTAAGAAAAAATTTCGGAGTGGAAGATGTGGGTATATAAATTTTACACGTAAGGGGGAAATTATTGGAAAAAGTGAGAGAAACAAAATAGGAGATTTGAAAAAGGGAAAAAAATGATTTTTACCAGCAAGACGATTCATGGCACTTCGAAGTTCCCAGTGATCAATATCTTTACGATCGAAATACTGAATGAATTCTGCATCGACTTCCTCGTCGGTTTGCACTTTGCCATGAGATGATCTGACAGTCATTACACGAGGTTGAATTGCCTTCCTCGAAGCAGCGACAATTCTTCCAGCCACAATTCGTAACATTTTTCTATCAAGATTATAACAATTTATTTTATTGCAAATAAAACTTTTGTACGAAAAACGAAAATAGCCCTTGCAGACTACTTATTGCGTAAACGGGAGAAAAAGAGATTTTCTCAAGGTGTCGACTCTAAAGTTTGTTACACAACATTTTTGTTGAAAGACAGGGCTGGGCAGGAGATTGTGTTTAGTTTTTCGCCCCTTACTACGTGTGATTCCACCCTAATAGTGCGCCTAACTTCACACTTTGCGATAACTAACCTAACATAACAATTTTGTTTGTTATTGTTTTTGATCGTGATCAACGAGGAAGTGAATTTTTAGTGATTTTTTGTCAACATTCCATTCACGAAACGTATATAAAACATGAAATTAATAAATAATTTTTGACTCGTACTTAAAGTACAAATAAAAAATATTTGTCGTTCCTTGAAAAGTGCAAAAATGTCCATCAAACAACCAAAACACGATAGAAAAGTCCACGTCTATTGTTCGTTGCGTGATAAATTGAATATTATCGAGGCAGTGAATAATGGTGAAAAAATGACATCAGTGGCAAAGCGTTATAATATTTCAATAACGTCAGTGTCGAAATTAGTGAAGAAAAAACTGGAGAAAATCAAATACAGCAGTACATTGGATGAACAAGTGTTGAAAAAACGAAAGACATTTAGAAAAGTGCACGATAGTCTTTTAGAAAAATCCCTATTAATGTGGTATAATGACAAATTTTTTAATGGTCAACCAGTGAGTGGCTCTGCCTTATGTGAAAAGGCATTGATATTTAATGAAAAATTGAATGGTTCAAAAGAATTTAAAGCAAGTTTTGGTTGGCTCGATAGATTTAAGAAACGAAATGACATACAATTTTCATTGCAAGGTGAAAAATTAACGGCAAACGTTGACACTGCTATTGAATATTGTTTTCAATTTCAAAATTTAATTAGTGAAGAGAATTATAATTTAAGCTTGGTATTCAATGCCGATGAGAGTGGAATTTTTTGGAAAAGCCTGCCGGAAATTGAATTGAGTGATCAGCAAAATTGTCAAGGTATATGTAAAATTAAAAAAAAATATACTTCTAAAAAAGAGGGCTTTTAACGATAAAAGTTAAATTTTATTAAATATTTTCAGTTTTATTAAAACAAAAATTGTTAAATAAAATTTTTGTATTTTTAATTTGTTATCTATCATATTTTAAACTTTTTTATATTTATATTAAATACATACTAGAGAGGTAAACAAAGCAACATAACCTAAAATTGACTATCTGTATCGAATTGAAAAAATCGAATATCAAAATAAACTTAAGGGTCGTTCACTCTCATTGCACAAGACAAGGTTTAGTCATTTTGCCATAAGACACTATGTTCAGACTGCTCCTTGAATAGATCGGAAAATGTACATTAGACTAAGAAAGACAGACAACGTATCTATCTTTCTTACTCCAACGTAGATCTTTCCTGTTGGACAATTTTTACCAAAATTCTAAATTCTTCATGTAATAAATTAACTAAATTAATAAATAAATTATTTTTAATTAATTAAACAATAAAATTAACCCTAATACAATTATTTAAATTTTCCTTATTTACTTTATCTTAAATATTAAAATCTTTATTTTCTTCAAGTTTGTGATTCCAGGCCTTTGAACGACTTTAAGGAGGAAAAACAGTCGCTTTAGTCGATTAAAAATAGAAAAAAAGCCGAAAAACTCGTTTATTTAATTTAGTGATGTCACAAAAATTTTATTTTGCACTTCTCTGATTCTTCACTGATTTTTAAATACAAATTAATCAAAACTTGTATAATTTTGCTAAATAAATAATTATTTAAATACTTCTTATTTTATTTATTCACAGGAAATAAAATTTTAAAAATTTCAACTTTAGAAATTTAACAATTAAAACCACAACCCTTCCAAAAGCTCAATTATTTTCTACAGTATTTAACTAAACATTATCTCTAAATCAATTATTTATATAAATAATTGATAATTTTTTTAAATTTCTTCGAAAATTTAATTATTTAATTACAAAAAATCCAATTTTTCATGATAATCTAAATCGTCCATTTTTCTTTTTAACGATATTCATTAATATTTATTAATATTCATTAATATTTTCAAACATTTTAATTAAGAAATTCGTAAAAATAACTTTTGAAAATTTTTTTGAGAAAGTTAATTGTAAATAATTTCTGAAAAATTCTAAAATAGAAAATTTTTAAAAATTTTACTTTACATTTTTCGAAAGTAATTGAATCTTAAAAAAATTACGATAAAACTATTCTAAGAATGAGTTTTTTAAAAATATTGTAATGTAATTTTTCGAAAATAATTGAAGAATTTGTGTATAATTTAAAAAAATACTATTTAATTTTTTTAAGAATTTTAATTGAAATTTCCGAATATGATAATATTACAAATAATTGTATTTTACAAAATGAGTACGTAATAATAATTCAAAGAATTACTATCAAAACTATTTTAATATTATTTTAAAAACCAATTTTTCATTAATTTTTATTTTTATTGAATTTACATATGAAGATTATTCATTAAAATTTTCAAAAATTCAAATAATTTCAAAATTTTCAATTAAAATTCTTTAAAAGTTATTTTTTAAAAAATTGTACTGAAATACTTGAAGAGATGATTATTTTAGTTTTAATTCAATTTTACAGAATTTCAATTATTAAAAATATTTTAAATTGTGTATGTTAAAAATTAAATGAGGAAAATTACTAAAAAATAAATTTTTAAAGACTTGTCTATATAGTTATGCTTTTCATAACTTGCTTTTTCATTTCAATTTTTATAGATATTTATACTCTTCTCTAACTTTGAATTAGTTAAAAAAAATTAATTTGATAGTTAAAGTCAGGCACTAATTCAAACAGATTATGTAAATAAATTTTAAAAAATTATGGAGTTAATAGAAATATTGTGAAATTCGACTGAAAATATGTAATTGAATTTGTTAAAGAATTTCTTTAGAAACTTTTAAGCAAATAAAAATTTCAAAGTATTTTAATTTAATAATTAATAATTGGATTTTATAGTCACATTTTAATGAATTCATGTTTCTTAGTGCGAAGATTAATAATTAAAATTATTATTAGTTAATTTAAAAAAACGATGTGCACTTCAAATTTTTTATTAAAATTGAATTCTCGCAAATTTTTTTTTTTAATTCTGAAAAATAAAATTGTTGAAATTTTTCAATTCTATTGTTTCAAGATAAATTTATTTTTTCTAAGCAAATAATTGAAAATTTTTGAAATAATTGAAATTTCTTTGCATTCTTTTTGAAAAATAATTTAATTCTTTGAATGAATTTTAATTTAAATTTTTCGAAAATAATGTTAGTTGTCGTAATTATAATTTTATTTTTTAAATATAAAGTCCCACTTAAAGTTTTAAATCAATTTTTTGCTTCTAAAAATTATATTATTCTATTATTATTCAATAGTCATAATTATTGAACTTCTCTTAAATATTTATAATTTCAAATTTCTGAATGTTGAAATAAATTATATTCATCATTCCTTAAACAAATTTAATGTTTATTACTTATTAAGTAAATAATTAATTCTCACTGCTTTCTTTCTTTAAATTGTAATAAAATTCTTCACAGGAATTAAATTATTCAATAGAATTGTAATAAACATGAAAAAGAAAATTCCCCATTTTAATTATAAAAAAGACAAGATTTTTAAATTTATTAAAAAAATTATTTTCCAAATTTCCAATTAAAATTATTATTTATTTATGTTCGAAATCAAATTTAAATTGTATTTAAGAAAACCGGGAAACAATTAGGCCATAACCGGGAATTTTGTTGAATCAAAATAGTAGATACCCTGAAGTCAACGCGCTTACACTTTATTTATTATTTCACTTTTCATTTCTTACTTTTGTCACTTTATTTTATAAACATTTATTTCTTCACTTATTTTATTACTTCATCTTTATCTTGTTGTCTATTATTCAGACCTTCAATTTAATTAAACAAACAAGAGCTTCGTACAATATAAATTTATCTGGCACTATAGCCCTAATTCTCCGTCTTGGTCGGTCCGAGACACACCCAGATTGGCCAGATTTCCTCGTGTCTACCGATTTTATTCATCGACATTACAATGTGAAAATCATTTTGTTAATATTTTCTTATAAACATTATATTTGCATTTTGTTATCACGAAGGGACATTTAGTTACGAAGTCTATTGTAACATGATTATTATTAAAGCATTTAAGTCTACATAAAAATGCAAACACTTTTAAGTAATTAATAATTTTTTTATTTATATTCACATAGGTCAGAATCAAAATACAGACAGAATAACATGTTTATTTTGCGGAAATGCCGACAGTACCTATGCCTTACCATTGTTGATAATTGGAAAATCTTGGAGTTCACGTTCAACATCAAGAACATCAGACAATGTACAACAATTACCAGTAATGTATCAAAATCAATCATCAGCCTACATGACGGAAGATATTTTTCTCGATTGGTATACAAATATTTTTATTCCCTCCGTACAAGAGATGCAGGAGAAAACAAAAACTTATGGCAAAGTTTTGCTAGTTATTGATCCAGCTAAATGTCATCCGCCAAAGGAAATTCTCAACTCAGTGAATGAGAGGTTTCAAGTTGAATACCTTAAGGCTAATATTGCACATCTAGTACAGCCAATGGGTCAAGGTGTGATTGACAAGACAAAAAAAATGTATCGTAGGGCTTTGGTAATAAATTTATTAGATGCAGATGAGAATACTACTGTCGACGAATTTATGAAGGAATACACCATGGAGGATTGTTGCTTCATGCTTTCGAATGCATTTGAATCGGTAACGACGTTAAATTTGAAGAATGCTTGGAATAAACTTTGTGGTGTATCGCCATTGGATGAAGAAAACTTGGATCCTGATGAGAAGATTTTGGATTGTAAAACTTTCTTTCAAATGGTACACAAAATTAAAGGTAGGGAAATTTTATTCTAATTTTTCCCAATCTTGCGTACCTTTAAGAATAAACTATATATTTCAATTGAAAAATTCGATTTTTGACTATATTCGTAATTAATGATCCTTAAAATTAATAGGTTACGAGAATGTTCATCCCGCCAGTGTTAGAATATGGTTAAATGCTGATTTTTACGATCCAGGCTGGGAAATGCTCACGGATGATGAAATTATTGAATTTGTCACTAGCAGTAAGTCAGACGAAGGTGATGACGACACTGAGGAAACAATCAACCAATCAAGTGCTGAGGACTCCAACCAAATAGCAAAATTTAAGGAAAAAATCAGTGATCAATTTACTATCTCTCCGAAGCTACAAACTGAAGAAGTCTCTCAGGATTATGAAGCTGATGATGATAATCTCGAATCGAAAAATATTTCAAATGTTGTAGATAGTGTCGAAATAGCGATTCAAAATTTACACAATTGGTGTAAGAGAAGAAAAGAATATACTGAATCAGATCATTTTCTTTTACATAAGTGGGAGAAAATCGCTCGAAAAACGTCGGAATAAATAGAAAATGAGTTATTTTTTTCAAAGAAGAAACACATTGAACATAATACATGTAAGAAACTTGAAGACTGATAAAAATTATAAATCATAAATTTACCCTCTTATTTTTTATTTTATGTATTAATCCTCCGCCAGACACCTAGGGAGGGTCAATTAAATTTAATTAAATTTTTAAATTGACTCTAGGGTTTCAGTATTTTTTTTAATAACTTTTGTTGTCCTGAGAAGAAGATCAGTACTGGTATTATTTTATATTTTTGTCTGATTTATTTACAAGGACTAAAGCCTTGAACTAAGGAAACAGCCTAAGGAAAGCATATACTTGAGATCTAAAGATAATTTGTCCTTTATTTTTACTTCAAAAATGTACAATCTCCGTTGAAATTGGCAGGTCGGCAGGTTGAGAGAACTAGTAACAATTCTGCTAAAAGCAGAAAATATTACCTATTTTAAAACAGTAAAACAGGACAATAAAAAGGTAAGAAAACGAAGGGTTACTTACCAGTAAGGTTTCCTTGAAGTATTTGGAGAGTTTCCCTGACCCAAGGAAATTACAGCAGGTGAGAACTAATTTATTGGCCCGTTGTTACTCCACGGGAAACCCGAATGGTCAAGAGGTATGGGTATTCGAAGCTGCTGTTCGAATTTCTTTAAATATACTCGAACGAACAGATGATTTTTAGACTTTTACTTAAAGATGAATTTTGTACGAAGAATAACGTTGTAGAAAATCGAGGGTAAATTGAAACAATACTGTGGATGACCGAGGTACACGATTGCTGAAGACAGACTGAGTTGACTAACGACTGACGTGCGATTCTTCAAAATCGTATCCCTTTTATAGGAACACATCTTCCTAATTCTGGAGACAAATCTTCATACATTACACGTGTGCGACATATTCTTCTGTTTCTCATTATACGTGGGCGATACATTTTTTTTTATAAATTTGAAGAGTTCAAATAGAGGACAAATATTTTTCTCTTTTATTTTCTGACAATATATATTTATATATATTTTTTAGTGGTTTTAATAAAAGTTACGATCACGTGACACTACTTTCGAAACAAATTATTTTTAGACAAAATAGTTTGTCAACAATGATTTTATAACATTTAATTTTTTTTTCTTTTCAGATGAGACAAAAATTGCAATTTTCAACAAATTTTTAGAAACAATAGCTCCATTTAATTCAGTGAAACATTCTCTACAATAGTTACTTTTTTAATATTGTTACAAGTATATTATTAAAAATTATAAAAAAACATTGTTTATTTATTAAATAATTTTTTATACCATACTTGTAACAATATTAAAAAAATAACTATTGTAGAGAATGTTTCACTGAATTAAATGGAGCTATTGTTTAAAAATTAATTGGTTTAAAATTAATTAATTAATTGGTTAAAAATGGCAATTTTTGTCTATGATCTTAAAAAAGAATAATAAATCTTGAATAAGACATTGTTAACAAAATATTTTGTCTCATAATTTTTTTTGCGAATAATAAAACAAGATCTTCTAAAATTGTTTATAATTGATATTTATCTTGTTTTTGTATGCATTAGAAATCATTTTTTAGGTTTGACAAATTTTGAGGTTATGTTACGGTCACCATCCTCCTTAAGTAAAAAAAATCATGTTTTGAAAATACTTTTTGTTCCACTGTTGGTTAATGACAAAATTAGATTATAAATATAATTAAAATCAATTATTTAATGATTTTTTTGCTTATTTGTTAATATTATACATTATTTTTACATGTAAAGTGTAATTCCTTCGAAGATGTGCATTCGTGTAATTAATTTTTATTTTTGAGACCGAAAATTAATTTTATAATTTAGAATAGTTTAATACATTTTTGTAAGTTTGTGTTAAATAACTTTGTCATTTACTTTAAGGAGATTTAATCGCAAATAGAATTAACGATACTAATTTACTGAAACTTGGACCACTTTTAGATAAAGCTTTAAAAATATAAAACCCATATTCACGTCCTCCTATACCTACTGTAGCGCCTCTTAGGTGTAAATGGATAAACATATTTTATTGTGTCAAAAATCGGGACAAATTATACAAACTTCCCATCCTTTTCGTACAAATCCAGGATTTTGTTGTGCACTTCAAAGCTTTAAACGTAAATTACGTAAATATTCACCTTCCCAACCGTGGATAGAATGTCAATGTCACATTTCAGACATTTTACCATTTAAAAAACCAGACCAACCAGACTGCAAACTGACTGAGAATTAACTATACGAATTTCAAATCATTAACATTTGAAAGGTACAAGAATAAAAAAATGTTTAATAAACAAAAAAAATTGCACCGATTTCTTTCATTAAGTGATAAATTGAAAATAATTGAAGCTCTCAATGCAGGCCAAACAGCAACATCATTATCGATAGAATATAGAATTTCACGTGCGGCAATTAGTAATTTAAAAAGAAAAAAAGGCAATCTCAAAGATGTCAATCAAGTGAATAATCTCAATGAAATGGCATTAAATAAAAGAAAGGTAATAAAGAAAGTTCATAATGAAGATTTAGAAAAGGCAATAGTAATGTGGTATAATGAAAAACGTTTAATGGGACAACCAGTTAGTGGTCCAACGATTTGTGAAAAAGCATTAATTTTCAACAATCGTTTAAATGGTTCGGAAAAATTTAAAGCAACCACCGGCTGGTTAACTGCATTTAAAAGACGTTACGGTGTTAAAATAACGCAAGAGGACAAATTATCAATTGATGGCGATGCTGCAAAGGAATTTTGCTTAAAATTTCAACAATTCATTCGTGAGCAGAATTACGATAATATGAATTTGATATTTAATGCTGATGAGTGTGGAATTTTATGGAAAAATTTGCCAAAGGCAACAAATGATAAAGACGAAACTTCTGCAGGTATATTGCGAGAATTTTTTATTTACGATACTTTTTTTTTAAAAAATCTTATTCTTTCAAAAAGAAAATCTACTTTAAAATATTAAGGGGCATTTTCTGGTCAAGGATTTAAAGAAATTGATTTTTCTTCCTTGCTTTTAAAATGTTCCTTAGTATCATAAAATTACTGCCCCAATAAATTTTTGAAAAAATATGCAAAAGAAAACAGTTACAGCAGTTGTAGGTTTTGAAAACGGAGAGACATTTTTCTCGAAGTCTACTTTAATTTTTAATTAAATTCTAAAAATTATATTATAATAATCGACATAATCTGTTCTCATCTGAAGTTAACGTTGTTTTATTCCAATATTTCTTGTAATTTATTTTTAATCTAATTTTTATTTTATAGACTTTCTGAGTATTATTAATATTAATTACAAGAAAACTCAAACTATAAAATTGGATGTACAATAAATTTTTTAAATATAATAATTATTTTTCATAATTTTTACGAAATCTAATTATAATTTCACATAATTTTTAACTTGTGAAATGGAAAGTAATATAATGGTTAAAAACGTAATAATTTTTATAAAATCTAATTATTATTTGAAATAATTACGATTTTTCATATTTTTTAAATATCCAAAATTTAAATCCTCGAATTATTATTTTACATAATTTTAATTTAATGAAAGTTTCATTGCTTATAATTTTTATTGCACATAATTGTTATTTAATATAATGTTTATTTTACAAACTTTTCATAATGCAAATTTAATGTTAAAACAATGAAAATCTATTATTATTTCATCAAATATTCTGCAAATTCGGTATTCAGTAGCATGAAAATTAAGATTTACGAAAAGTTTGTAAAATAAACATTATATTAAATAACAATTATGTGCAATAAAAATTATAAGAAATGAAACTTTTATTAAATTAAAAATAATGTAAGATAATAATTCAAGGAATTCAATGTCGGATATTTAAAAAATATGCAAAACAGTAATTATTTCAAATGATAATTAGATTTTATAAAAATTATAAGAAATAATAATTATATTTTTAACGTTTATATTACTTTCCATCTCACAATTTAAAAATTATGTGAATTTATAATTAGACTAAATAGAATTTTTAAAAAATAATTATTATACTTAAAAAATTTATTATACGTACAATTTTATAGTTTGATATTTATTGTAATTAATATTAATAATACTCAGAAAGTCTACAAAAAAATTAGATTAAAAATAAATTATAACAAATATCAATTCTAAATAATGTAATAATTTTACCATTAAATTGTAGAAAATTGTGTTGAATGTGTAGTGTTTTAATTTATTAGCATCCTTAAAAATTAAATTTTGAATAAAATTATTCAAAAATTTTAGAAAATTAATTGAATTTTAGAAGACTTGCAGTTCAAATTTTTAAGTATTCTAAAATTTTAAGCAAATAAAGAACAATAATTAGTTAAATATTGATTTTAGAAAAGTTATAGTTTGAAAAAATTAATTTGGAAATTTTTAAAAAATTAGGTTTTTGAAAAATATTATGTAATTAAAATTTTTTAAAGAAAAACCTACTTGAATTCACAATAATAATTTTAACAAATTGAAACAATTGGAAATTCTGTAATATTTTATATTTTAAAGAATTTTATTTTTGCCTCTTTAAAAAATTGTCTGTAAATATAATTATTTTTTTGTAATTATATCATTTTATGAATTTACAAAAATTATTCTATATAAATTATTCAATTCTCGCAGTTGAATTCTCATAGGAATTGATTTAACAAAAATTTCAGTTACAATTTAAAAAAAAAATAAATATTTAAACCGTTGTAAGAGGAATTTTAGGAATTAATTAAATTTTAAAATGTTTTTAATTAAATTCCTTGAAAATTTAAAGGAAGAAAAAGTTTTAAAATCTTTAAATTTTTATTTTAAAAAATTGTTTATAAAATTATTTTTATTCGAAAATTATTAAAGTTTTTCAATAATTTTATTCAAAAATTCTAAAAAATAATTGAATTTTGGTTGAATTCCAGTTGTAAATTTTAGAAATAATTATAATTCATGAGGTTTTTCATTGAAATTATTTCAAATTTCAAATTCCTCGGGAAAAATAAATATGAATAAGTTTTTAAATTTTTTATTAACAAAAAGTATTAAAGTTTTGAAAAATTGAATTCAGAAATTTCGTAAAATTGTTTCTAGAAAAAATGAAACTAAAATTTTTTAAAAATACTTCTATTTCAGAAAATAATTTTAAAAAATTGAAACAATCGAAAATTTTGCCAACTTTTATTGAAATAAATTTTGAATTTTAATTCAAGTTGCTGTTAGAAATAATTTTGCATTTTCTATACAGTTTGTTCAAATAATTATATTTAATGAAAGACAGCAAGAAAAATTATATTTTGTAAGAAATTAAGAAATTAAGAATTAATTAAGAATTTTCATTAAATTTAGAAAAGCAAATTTTGTCAATAACAATGGGAAAAAAATTCACTGCTGTAGTTTTGCTAGTTTCTTATTATTAATCTAATTTTTTTTTGCTTTTTATAGGTTGGAAGGAGAATAAGGAGAAAGTATCAGTTTTATTCTGTGCAAATGCAGACGGTTCTCATGCACTGCCACTATTAATAATTGGAAAATCGTGGAGTTCACGTTCGATTTCAAGTACATCGGAGATTATTCAACAATTACCGGTCATGTATCAAAATGAATCCTCGTCAAGCATGACTTCGGAGATATTTCTCGATTGGTATACAAATATTTTTATTCCCTCCGTAGAGGAAATGCAGGAGAAGACAAAGAATTATGGCAAAGTTTTGCTACTAATTGACACTGCCAAATGTCATCCATCAATGGATGTACTTAATTCAGTTAATGAAAATTTTCAAGTAATATATATACCGTCTAAAATTACATTCCTAATACAACCAATGGGACAAGGTATAATGGAGAAAACAAAGAGAACATATCGAAAAGCATTTATCACACGTTTATTGAATGCAACTGATGATAATATGACTGTCGATGAATATATCGAGCAACACACAATGGAAGATTGTTGTTTTATGCTTTCAAATGCATTTGAAGCTGTGACGACGTCACATTTAAAAAGTGCCTGGAATAAACTCTATGGTACATCGCAATTAGACGAGACTATCGATAACGATGATGAGACATTGGAAATTAAAGTCTTCTATCACATGCTGCAGAAAATTAGAGGTAAGTACTTTTTTAATCCTATATTTTTTAAAATATTAAGAAAAATTTTCAATATTAAGGAAAAAATGGCCTAAAATCTTATTTTATTAATAATACGTATTCCACATTAATAATATCAGAAATAAAATCTTTTAGGTTTCGAAACGGTTTATCCAGTGACAATTAAAACTTGGCTAAACATCGATCAATACGATCTTGGATGGGAGTCTTTGATTGATGACGAAATTATCGAATTCGTCACTAATCAAGCAAATGAAATTGTTCATAAAACGAATTCTAATGAACAGAATGAAACCTTAGTGTCTGATAAAAAAGGAAAATCAAAAAAAGAAACTGAGAAGGTAGGAGAGAATTCCGAATTAAATGAATTTAATGAAACTGTGGAAATAAAGGAAGAATTTGACAATACGACGGAAAATATTTCAAAAAGTGTTGAAGTTACTATTGGACTCTTACACGATTGGTGTAAAAAAAGGAAAGAGTATACAGAGAGAGATTCTCAACTTTTGCAAAAATGGGAATTACTAGCAAAAGAAGAGTCGGAGAGGAAAAATTGATTTCCCTATTTTCAAAAATTGTACATAGTGAAAAGGTAGATAGGAATTCACAAGACTGATTTAGAAAATGTTTTTTTTAGATCAACACAAGTTGAACAAGTGTTTGTCTACTATTTTAATTTTTGTTCAGTATTAACATAGTCTTGGCTACCTTATGGGTGCCTTTAAATGTGTATAATAGGTGTACATAAAGTATTTATAATTAATCAGAATTTCTTTATTTTGTCCTATGAAAATCATGAGGGAACAATAGGCCGCTTTAATTGAGAAGTTAAAAATTTCAAGGTTTTTAAAAATTATATTTGTGGAAATTTGGAAATTACATTTTGTGGAAACTTCTATGGAAATTTGATGAAGGTATTTTTCCTTCTTTGTGGAAATACAATAATTACAAAAATTTGTATTTAAAAAGGTTAATTATAAGACTTGAAATTAATATTCAAACTAATCAGAATTAACTATATTAATCTCTGGGTTTTCATTCATTCTGTTCGCAGTATGAAGTTAGTTTTTGTATATGCTTTTGTTTTTTTTTCTTTTTCAAAACACTTTGGTTTTTCGATTTGTCAATATCAATTTTTATTGTTTATTTAGAGAAAAGATTAATAGATATTGCTTTTATAAAATAAGGTAAGAAATTTTCATAATGTTGATTTAGAAATTTTATAATTATTTTTTGTTTATATTTTAAAAATTATTAGTTTCTTTTGAAATAAAAAGTTATGAAATTTTCGTTTTTAATTACAATTTTTAACAATAATGTTTTTTCTATTTTAAATTAATAACAAAAAATGTGTAGGAAAAATTTGTATATTTAATAATTACAATTTTTCTTTTTTTATGTATATAAAGATATTTTATATTTTACTAGCTAAAAAAATGCTTGTGTACTTTCTCATATAATAATCATGTCTATTCACAATTCACATTTTTTTTATTAAAGAAAAAAATATTTAATTTCATTTGAAGAATTTCTTTAATAAAATTTAATTTTTTAACTTTCTAAAAATCAATTTATTTTAAGTTTAATCTAGAAATTAATGAAAAAATTTGCATAATTTCTTTTTCTGTATTTAAAAACGAAGAAAAAATAAAGTAATTTAAACTATTTATATTTCTCCATCAATATTTTTTTTAAACTTCCATTTTGTAATTAATTTTGAAAATCATATTGTTTTTACAAAATTTGTAGTATTTTTTTGCATAATTTCTTATTATTATCAAAATTTTTTTAACAAAATCAAAATATTATATTTTTAATCGGTATTGATTAATAGATAATAAGAATTAATTATTTAGTCTTTTTTAATAATAAATTAACTTTAGAAATAGAATTTTAAAAGTTAAGTATTTTTATGAAACTGATACTTGCATCCAGTTACCAGTCCTACTTAATTTTTGAAAATTCGATATTGGATTTAAAACAAAAAATATTTAACATTTAAATTTAATTTCTAAAATTAAGCAAAGCAGGTGCTGGTAGCAAATCAAAATCATGAAAATTTCTTTCATTCTTTTCTATTAAACAATTTAAAGTGTTGTCAAAAACATTTTGTCGGACAAATCGAATTTCTATAATTTCTTTTATTTATTTCTAACAAAATTTGAAAATTATTTAACAAAATGTTAAATGTTATTAAAAAAAGATGAAAAAACTGGAATAATTTCTTAATTTTTTAAACATAATCTTTAATAAAAATTTAATTTTTTTAGAGATAGATGATAAATGTTTTGGCTCAATTAACTTTTTTCTGTAATTTCTTTTTTAAATTTGATACTGAAAATAATTAAGAATAAAAATTGTATTCTTTTAATAGTTGACAAAGATTATTGATTAATTTATAATGAATGAGAATATAAATTGTAATTTTAATTCGTAATCATAATTGTTATAGTTGCTGTTTGATTTTTTGTTTCTTAACTTTTTTGTAATTTTTCTTTTCAAATATTTAAAATTTTTTAATTAATGTATTGAAAATCATCGAATTATTGCAAAAAATTTTATCAAAAAATTTAATAATAATAGAATTCCTTCACAAAATTCCACTATTTAGGAAAATAACTTAAATCTCGGGGAGAATTTTGTTTAAATTTTAAAAAATTCTAATTAAATTCTTTTTGCAGAATTTCTTTGATTTTTTTTGTCAAATAATGGAGTTCCTTTAATAATTTTAATTAAACATTTTAAAAATAATTAAAATTTTATGGAGAAGAATTTTTTTTTAATTGTATTAAAAATAATTGAATTCTTGCGAATAATTTTACTATTTAAAATAATTTAATTATTTTTATTTAGAAAGATTTGTTAAAATTTTAGGAAATATTGAAATTCTTTCGTGAAATTTCAATAAAATTTTTGACAATGTGAACAGTAATAAATAATTTTGTACTTAAAAAGTGATTTTTTAAAAATTTTGATTATGAAATTATTTAAAAAATTTATGTTTGTTAATAAAAAATTTTGTAATTTGTATAACAGTATCAAATTAAATACTACGTTCAGCGCGGTAGCGCGCGTAGCATTTGCTAGTTATTATATACAAAATGATTGAAAACAAAAATTGCGTTTAAATAACAAGTTGAGAAATTTTAATATTTTTCCTGACAAATTTCCCGCTACGCATGCGCTCTACAGATGAGCGATAGCGTAAATAGCGTAATTTTCCCCATGTTACGTTGAAAATAGGTAATTTCGATTGATCACAACTGCGCAAATGCGCTGCTGCGGAAATTCAAGTTTATTTTGGATTTGGCACTGACAAGAGGTTTGTTGAGAAAGTCTTATATATATTTGTGTGCGCGCGTGTGATGAGTGTGTGTCGTGTGTGTGTGTGTGTGAAATTTTTAACATGACGACATTGTCGCACCAAGTTTTTTTTTTCAAATAAAATAAATAAATAATAGAAAATAATGTAGAAACAAAGGACAATGAAGGTATAGAAAAAAAGTTGGACCAATAAATTTCACAGGGTACGTGCTATATTATTGTTTCTATTTCTATTTAGAAATTATTTTCCATATAACGAAGGAGATTTAATTATAATATATATCTGAATGACAACAACACAGAGCAGACGAACAAAGATTTTGGGTTATGGCGACCAGCAGTTCTGATGGTTCTTGTACAGCACCTGCTGATTTTCAACTATCGTCCGAACTCGAAGATGTTTCCGATCGTCTTAGTGTTAATTTATTAAAGTGCTCATTATGCCATAACAGTCGACGAATTTTCTATTGTAGACAATGCATACAAAATGGGGATTTCGTTCATTCTACTTCTGTTTACTCGGAACGGTGAGTTTATTTATTTATTTATTTATTTTTAGTCTAACGCGCATTAGAGTTTAGAAAAAAATTTACCGTTTTTATTATTTCATCCTATATTTTCCTTTTTTTCGATCTTTTTCGCACAACTGTGTATTTATTATTGTTATGGTAATAAAAATTGTCAATTTTTTTTATTAATACAATTTTTACTACATAGGTGAATAATAATAATTAGTATATCAAATAATAATCGTGGGAAAATTAAAAGTTCTATTTATAAGATTAATATTGAATTAACATGATAAATTTATTTTCTTTTGGCAGATTTGCGGATAAACAGATACGACTTTTGCGATTAAAAGCGGCGCGAGCCCAATTAGAGGAAAAATGTGTGAAAGCTTTAGAAAGACACAAACAAAAAGATAAATTGGTGAGTTAGTAAACGTCGCATTGGTTTTAAAAATTTGCTTTTAATTCTTAGTTATTTAACAAGAATGAAAAAAATTTATTTGTTTCAAATAATGAATTTAAAATTGAATTTATTTTAAATAAATTTTGCTAATAATCTGATAGAATTTTCTTTTTCTTCTTATAAAAAACCATTTTCTAAGAAATTAAAAATAATTTAGTTAAAAATCGTAATTAACAAATGGAAACAATAGGAATTTTTTCCTAATGGTATTAAAATTTTTGAAAAGAAAATTTCGTTTTATAAATAAATGAATTTTGGAAATTTTTGAATAAGAATAGATGTTAATTATTATTTTTCTTTTTTCAAAGAAGAATATACATTTATTAACAAATTTTGATACGAAATAGTAATTTTACAAAAATTTTTTTTACTTTTTCGAAATGAAACTTAGTTTTTTGTAAACAATTTGTGATTGAGAAACAGAAAATATGCAAAATAGTTTCTATTTCTAAATCATGGTGTCTTTTATTTTCATTCAACAAAATTCCCGGTTTTCTTTTCTCAAAAAATTTAAATTTAAATTTGATTTCGAACATAAATAAATAATAATTTTAATTGAAAATTTGGAAAATAATTTTTTCAATTTTTTAAAAATACTCTTGTCTATTTATAATTATAATTGGAAATTTTCTTTTTCAAGTTTATTACAATTCTGTTGATAATAATTGAATTTCCGCAAAGAATTTTACTATTTACAAAAATAATTGAAATCCTTCCAAAGAATGATATTATTTATGAAAATAATTTAATTCCCATGGTAAAAAAAAAAAAAAAAAAAAAAAAAAAAAAAAAAAAAAAAAGTACTAATAAAAAAAAAAAGTAGTGATAATTAATTATTTACTTAATAAGTACTAAATATTAAATTTGCTTAAGAAATGATAAAAATCATTTATTTGAACATTCAGAAATTTCATTCAGAAAAAAAGTAGTGATAATTAATTATTTACTTAATAAGTACTAAATATTAAATTTGCTTAAGAAATGATAAAAATCATTTATTTGAACATTCAGAAATTTGAAATTATAAAAATTTAAGAGAAGTTCAATAATTATAATTATTGAATAATAATAGAATAATATAATTTTTAGAAGCAAAAAATTGATTTAAAACTTTAAGAGGGACTTTATATTTAAAAAATAAAATTATAATTACGACAACTAACATTATTTTCGAAAAATTTAAATTAAAATTCTTTCAAAGAATTAAATTATTTTTCAAAAAAAATGTAAAGAAATTTCAATTATTTGTTTAGAAAAATTAAATTATCTTGAAACAATGGAATTGAACATTTTCAGAATTTAAAAAAAATTTTGCCACAATTCAATTTTAATAAAAAATTTAAGTCCATATCGTTTTTTTTAAATTAACTAATAAAAATTTGAATTATTAATCTTCGCACTAAGAAACATGAATTCATTAAAATGTGACTATAAAATACAATTATTAATTATTAAATTAAAATACTTTGAAAATTTTATTTGTTAAAAAGTTTCTATAGAAATTCTTTAACAAATTCAATTACACATTTTCAGTCGAATTTCACAATATTTCTATTAACTCCATAATTTTTTAAAATTTATTTACATAATCTGTTTGAATTAGTACATGACTTTTACTATGAAATTATTTTTTTTTTTTTGAACTAATTCAAAGTTAGAGAATAGTATAAATTTCTATAAAAATTAAAATAAAAAGTAATTTTTTTAAAAACAAATTAAAATAATAAAACTTTTTTTAATTTTAGTGAAAAAATTCCCGGCTTTGTAAATTATTACCGATTCATTCTCGGTTTTTCCCGGTTAAATGAAATTCCCGGTTTTCCCGTTTAGTAGACACCCTGTAATAATCTTAGTTTTTTTTTAAACAATTTTCTAACTTTTATCAAAATGATCGAATTTGGCAAATTTCAGGAAAATAAATATTAGAAATTTACAGAAAATAAATATTAGAAAAAAACTGTTTTTTAGAAAACAGATTTGATTGGAAATTGGCTTTTTTAGACCAAAAGGATTAGAAAATATTTTTTAGAAAAAGTAACTACAACAAGAATTCAATTAGTTTCATATATAAAATTTTTCACAGAAATTCAATTATAAAAACTTAATTATTTACAATAGAATTTAAATTGAAATTCTCAATAGAATTTAATTATTTTCACAAATTTTCCATAAAACTCTTCAAAATAATTAAATTATTAAAAAAAATGTTAACATTTAAAGCAAATATTAAATTGATTTTCATATTTCAGATTCAAAATTATGAAAAGTTACAAAAAAGCAATATAAAATGTTATTAAAAAAGAATTATTTTTAAATTAATTTTAATTTTTTATGAAAAATATTTTTATTTGGTGAAAACATTTTTGTTATGTGTAGATTAAAATTCCTGAGTTTCATTGCATTTGGTTTACTTACTCCGAAGAAATTTTTTAGAAAATAAATTTTTAGAAAACTATTTTGATTTCAATTCGTTTTTCTTAATAATAACAATAATGTTTCTAAATATAACAATAATTTATAAGTAACTATTTACAATTTTTGAAATTATTTTTATTTTTAAATATAAATGTTTATTTGATCAATTTTAAAATTACTCGAAATTTCATGAAATTATCATGTAAACAAGTGTATTTCGAAATTATTCTAGTTTCAGGCGATCTTTTTGTGAAATAATTGAATTTTTGAGGAATTTTCTAAAAAAAATATTTTAAATAATAAATTGAATTAGAGAAGATTTATTAGTAATAAATATTAGTTCGTATTAAATTAATAAATATTCAAAATTGTATTAATTATTTTTCTTTATTTTGTTGAAATATTTTTCTTTATGTTTAAGCAATGTGATTTAAATACCAGTAAGGAAAGAATAAAGCTTCTACAGTTATTGGTGAATGAAACGAAACAGAGTATTAACAGGGGTACGTTGTTTTTTTTTCTATAATTATTATAATAAGATATAAACAAGTATTTTACACACATACATTTTTTTATATATAAATAATAAATTGTATAAATGGTTAATTGAATCAATTTATAAGTTGTTGGAAAAACTTAATTTATAAATTTTTATTGCAGACAATCAACGTCTGAATGTTTTGAATGAAGTCAATTCACAATTGGCATTGCGGCTCCCGAGGCACGAGGAGAGAGTCGAGAAAATAAATCGCTACGTAGTTCAATTAAAAGGCAAACAGGAAAAACAAAAGGAAACTGTTGAACGAAAAAGGCAACAATTAAAGAAAGTTATTCGAATCGCTGCCAAACAATTAATACAATATATTTTTCCATTAACACAAGTTGAACCCAGCAGAAGGTAAGCGTTCAATTATTTTCATAATTAACATTTCCACAGGAATTGGATTATTCAAAGCACAATTTTTATAACATTTTTAGAAAAAAATCAATTTAAAAGATTTTTATAATTAATTAACACATTAATTTAATTTCAATTATTTTCAAACACAATTTTACGAATTTTTCTTCTCTACATATTTTTTCATTATGTATTTATTAACTATTTAATTATTTATTAATTTTTTTGATTTTAGTTTTGTTATTTTATTTTTTATATTATTTTTTTTATTTTATTTCTTAGGTATTTTTTATTTTCTTTCTTATTTTTTTATTTATTTCTGTCTTTCAATTAAACTTTTGTTTTATTACTAAAAGATGAAAGAGAAGTGAAGCTAAAAAATGTCGAATATTTGAAAATAATAAAATTTATTAGAAAACAATTAGGAAATAAATAGTTTTTCGTAATAGAATTAAAAATAAATGTAATATTATATTTGTATTAAAGAATATTTTATAGTTTGTGCAGTAGTGAAGAGGAAAGTTCGTGCACCGATTGTGTAACGACCGCTTTGGCCGATGCTTCGGGAACATCGTATGTGCGAGGACGATGGATTAACGATACTGAAAATAGTTTAGAAATACATCATCGCATTGTGGCACCAACTCTACCTGGATCTGGTGATTATAGCGCGTATTCCCTTTGGGGTAAGTAGAACAAAATGAACCGTTTTTATACTTGCGTATTCATTTTTTCCTCCTCTTAGTCAATTTTTTATAAATGCTTTGTAAATGCAAAACTTAATTAATTAATTATTAATAATTATCTATATAAATAAAGTTCGTGATCCGGTAATTTGTTTTCAGTTTAAAGTTGTTGTTTGCTTTTTTGTTTCTTAATTTTTTTTTTATAATTTCTCTTTTCAAATATTTTCAATTTTAAAATTAATATATTCAAAATCATCGAATTATTGCAAAGAATTTTATCCAAAAAAATTTGAAAATAAAAGAATTTTCTTCTAAAAATGTTATTAAATTCTCGTGAAGAATTTTAGTAAAATTTCTAAAAATCCTAATTAAATTCTATTGGAGAATTTCTTTGAATTCTTTTTAAACTAATGGAGTTTCTTTAAAAATTTTAATTGAAAATTTTGAAAGCAATTTGATTTTATGAAGAAGAATTTTATTAAAACTAATTGAATTTTTGCGAAGAACTTTATTACTATTTATAAAAATAATTGAATTGTTCCGAAGAATTTATTAAAATTTTAGAAAATAAATTAATTTTATGTTAATATTTGGAGATTAAAACTCTTTCGAGAAATTCTCTAAAGAAAATTATTCTATTAAAATTGTTTTGAAAATAATTAAATTTCTGCAAAGGATTTTACTATATTTATAAACATAAATAAATTATTGCAAAGAATTTTACTATTTATAAAAAATCATTGAAATGTTTCGAAGAATTTATTAAAATTTTGAGAAATAATTAAATTGGTATGAAGAATTTTATAGAAATAATTGAAAATAATGAAATTTTTTTCTCTTTTTTTATAAATATTTTGACAATAATTGAATTATTTTTAAAGAATTTAAAATTCTTGTTGAAATAGAATTTTATGGAAATTTTTGAAAGTAATTAAATTCTTTCGTGTAAATTTTATTTAAATTGGATTAAAAATAACTTAATTCCTTTAAAGAATTGTAGTATTTATAAAAATAATTTGTTTCGAAAAAATTTATTAAAATTTTAGGAAATAAATGAAATTTATGAAAATATTTAAATATATTTCAATTCATCCGAGGAATTTAATTAAAATTATTTTGAAAATAATTGATATCGTGCAATGAATTTTACTATTTATAAAATTAATTGAATTCTTGGGAAGAATTTTACTGTTTATAAGAATAAATTAATTATTTCGAAGGATTTATTAAAATTTTAGAAAAAAATTTATCTCTTCCGAGGAATTCAATTAAATTTTTTTTTTAAATTAATTGAATTGTTTAGAAGAATTTATTAATATTTTAGAAAATTATTGAATTCTTTCGAGAAATTTTATTAAAATTTTTAAAATATGAACAATAATAATTAATTTTGTACTTAATAAGTAAATTTTTTTAATTTTGACTACGAAATTATTTAAAAAATTTATATTTAAAAATTAAAAATTTTGTTATTTGCTTAACAGCAACAAATTGAATTTGATTAATATTTTACCACAATTAAATTAAAAATAATTGCATTCCTTTGAAAAATTTTATTATTAATGAAAATTCTTATTTTAGAAGAATTTAATTCTTATTAAAAAATTTTTAAAATCCTGATTAAATACTTTAAAAGAATTTTTTTGAAATTTTTTCAAGAATCTATTTTCTTTAATAATTTTTATTGAAAATTTTCAAAGTAATTAAACTTTTTTGAAGAATTTCTTTCAAGTTTTGAATATAATCGCTTATGTTAAAAATTATAATGAAATATTTTATTGTTGAAGTTCTTTAAAATTGTTTTAAAAATAATTGAATTCCTATGAAAAATTTGATTATATATAGAAATAATTTAATTCTTGCAAAGAATTTTACTATTTTTAAAGAAATAATTGAATTGTTTCTAAGAATTTATTGGAAGTTCGGTAAAAAATTAATTTTTTCGGAAAATTTTATTAAATAATTAGAAAAAATTGTACTTAATCCTTCAGTCAATTTTATTTTAAAAAATAGACATAATAACATTTTCATAAACAAATTGTGTCATTTTTTTTATTTTTAAAGAAAATAATTTATATATTTTAGAAGAATTTTCTTAAAAATTTGGAAAATAATTGAATTTTTAAAATAAATTTTACTGACAATCTTAGAAATAATTGAATTTTTGAGATTAAATCACTTTTAGAATTATTTTTAAGAGAATTGAATGTTGGAAAGACTTTACTAAATAATTAAATTGTTTAAATGGATTTCTGCAAATTTCAGAGAATAATTATTCTCTGAAATTTGCAGAAATCTTTGCAGAATTTGCAGAATTTTTTCGTCAAA
This sequence comes from Leptopilina drosophilae, assembly GCA_032873175.1. Classification (NCBI taxonomy): domain Eukaryota; kingdom Metazoa; phylum Arthropoda; class Insecta; order Hymenoptera; family Figitidae; genus Leptopilina; species Leptopilina drosophilae. The sequence continues at coordinate 41,550,922 of CM065484.1, forward strand.
TTTTATTAAAATTGTATTGAAAATAATTTAATTTCTTGTGAAGAATTTTACTATTTGTGAAAATAATGTAATTCTTCCAAAGAATATTATTATGTCTGTAAATAATTGAATTCTTGCAAAGAATTATTTAACATTTTTTTTGAAAATATAAACAAGAATAATTAAATATTTACTTAATAAGTGAATTTTTCAGAATTTGATTATGAAGTTTATTCAAAAATAAAAATATGAAAATAAAAAAATTCATAATTTGCATTATACCTATATTAAATTGAATGATTTATTTTTTGTTTAGTTGCTGAAAATAAGGATGCAGTGCCGGGAAATAATAAAGAAAATTCAATGCATAATCCTGCTTATAATATAAGTGCAGCCCTCACGTATGCCACGCAATTAGTTAATATTATTGCGTACTACATTAATGTGAAATTACCTTTTAAACTCGCATACAGGTTAGAAAAAGATAATATTTCATAAAAAAAAATGATTATTGCTCTTAAATTCAAAAGTGAAAAATATAAAAATTTGTTTAACTCTTCGTCAGTTCTACAGTTTGTCTCAAAGTAAGAAATATTTAATTTAAATATTTAAGTAATTTTTTTTTCAATAAATTCTGATGGACATTTAAAAAAATTTTTTTTTGAATTGTATTACAATTTCGGTAAAATTTATGATGATGAGGAATTTTAATGCGACTGACAGAGGGTTAAAAATTTATCTTTTTATAAGCCAATGTTAATTTTTCTTTTTCCATTTTCAAATTTCAGTGAATTTTGCGGAAGTGAAATGTCGGATCAAAAATTTGCGAGAAAAGTAGCTCGACTAAATAGTAATGTTTTACATTTGTGCTTTACACAAAATACAGATACGACAGTTTTACATCCAATGCAAACACTGCAAAATCTCATGCACTTGCTCAATACTGAAATCACTGATCTCGGCAGGTTCGTATTTTTTGTTACAATTTTTTTTTTTTTTTTTTATTGGAATTTCTTTTTGGAAATGCTTATTTCCTTAAGGAATTTACTTCTACGAATTGTTTTTGTAGAATTGGCCCCGTGGAAATTGATCCAATCGAAATGGCGCAATTGAATAATCAATTAATACCAGATTTGGAAAAAAGTGACGACTCCGCCTCGGACGAAGAGGAAGACGCTTTTAATTGGGAATGGGAGGCTGTAAGTAAAGATTTTTATTGATGAAATGAAAAATTAATTAGCAGTCATAAAATAGGAAACGTGGGGAAATTACACCCAAAGTTTATAGTAGAAAAATATCAAGTTATTAAAAATATGAAATTGTCCTTTATTTTTCTTTTCTCTTTTTAAAAAATTCAAAAACAAAATACAAAAGGAACTGTGAAACTTTTAAAAATAATTAATTATTTTACCCAGTTATTTATTTTTATATTTAAATTTTAAATTATTGAATTCTCATTGATGAATTCTGATAAGAATTGATTTAGAAAGAAATTTTTGTAAAAATTTAAGAAAATAATAACAAGTGTTAAAAAAGGATTTTTTAAAAGAAATAATTAAATTTCAAAAAGTTTTGAAATTAAAATCTTTGAAATTTTAATTCCTTTAAAAGTATAATGATATTTAAATACAAAAAATTATTACTTTGTTAATTTACTTGAAAAATTAAAAGTTTTGAATAAAATTATTCGAAAATTCTAAAAAATAGTTGAATTTTGGAGGAATTTCAGTTCAAATTTTTGTAAATAATAAAATTTCAAAAGCTTTTTCGAATCAAAAGTATTCTAATTCATAAGGACAGATAAATAACAATAAGTAGTTGTTTAAATATTTACTTTATAAAAAATATAAAAATGATTGAAATTTGAAAAATTTAATTCAGAAATTCAGAAAAAATTAGGTTTTTGAAAAATTGTAGTTAAAATTTTTTAAATTGATACTAATCGAATTTCCAAGAGTAATTTTAAAATTGAAACAAATTAAAATTTTGTCAAATTGCATTCAAATTTTTGTATTTCAAGAAATTTTATTTTTTTATTTTAATTATTTATAAACTTATGTCTATGTTTTTGAAGAACTGTAACAAAAATTCTAAATTTTGGTGACTTTTCCCTTGACCTCACAATCTTTGAAATTACCATGAATTCTAGTAAGAAATCTTTAATTTTTTCTATTTTTGACAAGAATTTCTTTTTAATCAACTTTAATTCTTGACATTGTTTCTAATTTTATTTAAATATTTCAAAATCAATTTGAATTTTACAATAGATGCGTTTATAGAATTTTCACAAATAGATTAAGTTCATTAGGTTTCAGTTTGAAATTTTATAAAATTTCAATTTTCAATTAATTTAATTATAATTTTAAAGAACTTCGATTTTTAAAAAATTTTAATTATTCAAATTCATTTGAAATTAGTTTCATTTTGTAATATATATTTAATTAATTACTAAAAATAAATAATTTATAGAAGAATTTTAGTTAAAAATACTTGAAAAAATTAAATTTTGGTAAAGTTACAAACATTACAAATGATTGCAGAAATTCAATTATTTCTAAAAGTAATAAAATTTTTCGCAGAAATTCAATTATGATCAAAATTGAAAAAAAAATCTCAAAATTTTAATTATTTTTATAAATAATAAAATTCTTCTCCGAAATTCAATTTTATAGAAAAATTGAAATTAAATTCTTAGGAAACGCATTTAATTATTTTAATAAATAATAAAACTCATCGCAGAATTTTAATTATTTTTAACACAATTTTAATCGTATTTCTTTTGAAAAATGCAATTATTCTTCAAAACTTTTATCAAAATTTGAAAAAAGAATTCAATTATTTAAAAATTTGTTAATAAAATTCTTTATGAGAATTCAATTTTATGAAATATTAAATTATTAAATTATTTTTTTATTTAAATCATTGAATTTTTGTCGAATTTTCTAAAAAAAATTGATTTAAGAATTAATTTTAGTTAAAATTTTAGATAATAATTGAATTTTTGAAAGGGTTTTAAATTAAAATTTTCTAAAATCTGATTTTTTCACCCTTTTAACTATTTCTATTTAAATAATTGAATTTTTGTCGAATTTTCAAAAAAAAAAATTTATTTAAAAATTAATTTCAATTAAAATTTTAGATAATTGAATTTTGAAAAGGTTTCAAATTAAAATTTTAGAAAATTTGTTTTTTTACCCTTTTAACTATTTCTATTTAAATAATTTAATTTTTGGCGAATTTTCTAAAAAAAATTGATTTAAAAATTAATTTTAGTTAAAATTTTAGATAATAATTTAATTTTGAAAGGGTATTAAATTAAAATTTTAGAAAATCTGATTTTTCACCCTCTTAACTATTTCTATTTAAATAATTGAATTTTTGTTGAATTTAAAAAAAAAATTGATTTAAAAATGAATTTCAGTTAAAATTTTAGATAATTGAATTTTGAAAGGGTTTCAAATTAAAATTTTAGAAAATTTGTTTTTTTTACCCTTTTAACTATTTCTATTTAAATAATTGAATTTTTGGCGAATTTTCTAAAAAAAATTTATTTAAAAATTAATTTCAGTTAAAATTTTAGATAATTGAATTTTGAAAGGGTTTCAAATTAAAATTTTAGAAAATTTGTTTTTTTACCCCTTTAACTATTTCTATTTAAATAATTAAATTTTTGGCGAATTTTCTAAAAAAAATTTATTTAAAAATTAATTTCAGTTAAAATTTTAGATAATTGAATTTTGAAAGGGTTTCAAATTAAAATTTTAGAAAATTTGTTTTTTTACCCCTTTAACTATTTCTATTTAAATAATTGAATTTTTGGCGAATTTTCTAAAAAAAATTGATTTAAAAATTAATTTTAGTTAAAATTTTAGATAATAATTGAATTTTGAAAGGGTATTAAATTAAAATTTTAGAAAATCTGATTTTTCACCCTCTTAACTATTTCTATTTAAATAATTGAATTTTTGTTGAATTTAAAAAAAAAGTTGATTTAAAAATGAATTTCAGTTAAAATTTTAGATAATTGAATTTTGAAAGGGTTTCAAATTAAAATTTTAGAAAATTTGTTTTTTACCCTTTTAACTATTTCTATTTAAATAATTGAATTTTTGGCGAATTTAAAAAAAAATTGATTTAAAAATGAATTTCAGTTAAAATTTTAGATAATTGAATTTTGAAAGGGTTTCAAATTAAAATTTTAGAAAATTTGTTTTTTTTACCCTTTTAACTATTTCTATTTAAATAATTGAATTTTTGGCGAATTTTCTAAAAAAAATTTATTTAAAAATTAATTTCAGTTAAAATTTTAGATAATTGAATTTTGAAAGGGTTTCAAATTAAAATTTTAGAAAATTTGTTTTTTTACCCCTTTAACTATTTCTATTTAAATAATTGAATTTTTGGCGAATTTTCTAAAAAAAATTGATTTAAAAATTTAATTTAGTTAAAATTTTAGATAATAATTGAATTTTGAAAGGGTTTTAAATTAAAATTTTAGAAAATCTGATTTTTCACCCTCTTAACTATTTCTATTTAAATAATTGAATTTTTGTCGAATTTTAAATAAAAATTGATTTAAAAATAAATTTCAGTTAAAATTTTAGATAATTGAGTTTTTAAAGGGTTTCAAATTAAAATTTTAGAAAATTTGTTTTTTTTACCCTTTTAACTATTTCTATTTAAATAATTTAATTTTTGGCGAATTTTCTAAAAAAAATTGATTTAAAAATTAATTTTAGTTAAAATTTTAGATAATTGAATTTTGAAAGGGTTTCAAATTAAAATTTTAGAAAATTTGGTTTTTTTACCTTTTTTACTATTTCTATTTAAATAATTTAATTTTTGGCGAATTTTCTAAAAAAAATTGATTTAAAAATTAATTTTAGTTAAAATTTTAGATAATAATTGAATTTTGAAAGGGTTTTAAATTAAAATTTTAGAAAATCTGTTTTTTTCACCCTTGTAACTAACAATTCTTTGAAATTTTGAAAGGGTTTGAAATTAAAAGTTTTGAAAATCTGATTTTTTCATTTTTTTAACGAACAATTCTGTAGTTCTGATATTATTTTTAATTTTTATTTTTTAACATATATATTTAATTGAAGTTTCTGAATAGTTCGAAATCTTTATTAAAATTGAATTTAAACAAATGAATTTGAAAATTCTCAAAGAACTTTTTCAAACATTATTAAAAAATAATAATTGATTTAAAGAAGAGTTTTGGTTAAAATTTTTAGAAAATAATAATATAATTTTACAATTAAAGAGATTCGTAAATAAATGTAGCATAGGACATTTTTTTTGGAGTTCTTGATAATTTCTACGCTAAATCGAAATATTCTTTAGGCCCAGGGAAGAAGTGAAAATTTTGTCTGGAAATTAGGGAAAAATAAAATAAAGTGTTTGTGGCAACCTTGAAGAATTTTATTTTATTTTATTTTTTATTTTATTTTGAAGAATTTTGATTAAATTTCAAAAAGAAAAATTTGTAAATCATCAATAACCGTTAAAGTTGTTGTAGTTATGTTGTTTCACAATTCACATTATTCGTTTAAAAACAATTCTTTTTGTAAATAAAATAAAACTTTTTTTCTCATATTTTTGAAACATTTTAAGGTACCAAATGTCGCATGTCCCGAGATGGTGGTACCTATTCCGGGTTCAATGGCCAGCCAACAATCGTCAAGTATGCAAGTAAATCAAAGTGTTGCGGGCGGACTTGTGACGAGTGCCGCTGCCAGCATCGCCTCCATCTGGAGAGGATGGACCACCAATAAATAGACTGATCACTCCAATTTTCATAAACCAATATAATATTGCATCCTTTTCTCGCCCATTCATTTTTTTTCTTTTTTTTTAATAAAATGAATGGAATCATTTTTTTAAACTATACTAAATAATACCAGAATATTAATAAGAGATATTTTGCTGCATAATATTTAGAAAAGAAAAAAAAATTCTCTTCTTTTTTGACAATGACTATCAGTTAAACGTAAAGAATAATTTACGTTTTTTTTTTATTTTTTTTTAATTATTTAAATGTTCATTTATTATAAATACGCATAATTAAAGACATGTTACAAATTCCAAAATATTTTTAGTTAAAAGTTTTCAGTAGGTACTAAAGCAAAATTTTACGTTTTTATTTTCTTTTTTCAATGTTTTAGTGAAACTAAACTATAAATTTTCAAAAGTTGGAGAAATTAGATTTTTCTAATTCGAAATAAAAGAATTCTTTTCATAAAATGAAAGTGAAGATAAAAATATATAAAATATTTAAAATTCCTCGTTTGCGAAACATTCAAAAAGCTTTTTTACGGACCAAGAAATTTATATAAAAAATAATAAGAAAACATTCGAATTTTAATTTTATTATTATACAGTCTAATTATAGTTTTATAAATATAATTTTAAAATAATCGTCGAAAATTCATAAATTTAGATTTTCTACTCTCCTTCCGTCTTTTTTCTCGTAAAATTTAGAAATTTTAGATATACTCGATAAATTAAGAATTTAAAAATTTTATCTCAGCGCAAAATTTTTATGTTCTATTAAAAAAAAATTAGAAAACGTCATATTTCACACAAAGAATTTTCTAATTTTCTTACAAAATTTGATTTAAAATGATTCAAACGTTTTTTCGAATTTATTTTTTCTCAATTCAATTTTTAAAGCTTTGTTTCTGCATAATTTTTGAAAAATAAAAAATTCGAAAAAAATAATTTGTTTACAAGAAAGTAATTTTTACGACTTGAGCGAATTGTAATAAATTTTCCCTTTCGCTGGCTTTTTGAAAGTGGAGGGAAAAATTTTATACTGTTACTAATAAGTTTTTTTTCTAATTCTTCTTTTTCAAATATCGATGCTTTAAGAAAACAATGACCACAATAATAATAGCATATGTTAATAATAAAACACAAAACAAAACGAGTGAAAGTTTTACGCTAGAAAGTACCGGAAGTTTGGAAATTTTCGTTTTTTTTTCTAAATGAATGGACTGACTTATAAATAAATTTATAAGAAACAGAGAGAAAGAGAGAGAAACAGTGATATTGTGTATAGATTTTTTGAAGAAAAAATACAAAATTTATTTAACTTTTTTTCAAATATTAAATATTTAAATATTAAATAAGGCTGTAATTAAAAATTTCACGCGAACTTTTTTCGTCTTCATACGCTTTGTAATGTAAAAAATATTGACGTCTTGTTTTTTTTATTAATGAAACTTCATGTCCGATTTAAATAAAATTATTTCTGAAATTTTATCGAAAATCGAAAAGAAAGGGACAAACAACTCACTTTTCAAGTATTCTTGAAAAAGTTAATAAAAATGAAATAAAAAATATCTAAAAAATTAAAATTAAAAAATCAGGAAACATTGCAAATGAGAGAAGAATTTTTGAAAAAATTTCAGCAATGATTTTATTCCCCCCAAAAAAAGTAGTTATAAAAAAACAAATAGTAACTCTAGTGATTTTGATATTAGTTTAAAAACAAAACAGAAAATTAAAATCAAGTTCAACAGAACTTTTGTATAGTTAGCTAATTTTTAAACCGATTTGTGAAAGAAAAAGAATGTGATAAATATTAAATTCAATTTACGTAAGGAAAAAAAATAAATGATTACCAAGTCAGATATTGTATATAGTTTTCCATGATTTTAAATATAATTAACGAGTACGATTTTTTAAAAAGGCACAAAGTTTGTATAAAAAAAGAATTATGTTTTTGTGCTCAAAAAAAAAGAAAAAAAAGGAATCTTGTAAATAGTTTATAAGTGAATGAATATTTTTTTTTCTTTTTTTTTAAAGTTAAAATCTCCCTCTTCTTCGTTACTTAAAACATAGTATGTGAAAAATGAGTGAGAGCAAATATGCAAATTTTTAAATGAATGTAATGATAAAGGGTGGCTATGTTTTATCGGAACAAAGTTTCAATGTGATAACTACGAAAAAAATGTGTTTTTTTTAAATAAGAAAAATTAAGTTATTACGTGTTGTAATAAAAATATATACATATCTCGAGAATATTTTCACATGTGTTAAATTATTATTTTGTAAAATGTCTTTTTGTATTTTGAAATTTTTTTTAATACTCTTAATTCTTTCTTTGGATATGACGCCATACTTTCTAAAATTAAAAACTTTTCGATTGAAATTATTAATTATTAATTGAGGGGTTGGGTGTTATAAAGTACATGTGTTCAGGTAATATATTCGCTGTTTGAATTGTTTTTTTTTTAATAAAATGTCATAAAAATTATTAAAATTCTTGCTAGAAATCTTAATATTTATAAAATATTTATAAAAATAATTAAATTGTTTTAATAGAGTGTCTACTAACCGGGAAATCTGGGGAAACCGTGAATTTAATTTAACCGGAATTTTTATACAAAATCGGGAATTTTTTCACCAAAATTAAAAAAAGTTTTATTATTTTAATTTGTTTTTTAAAAAATTACTTTTTATTTCAATTTTTATAGATATTTATACTCTTCTCTAACTTTGAATTAGTTAAAAAAAATTAATTTGATAGTAAAAGTCAGGCACTAATTCAAACAGATTATGTAAATAAATTTTTAAAAATTATGCAGTTAATAGAAATATTGTGAAATTCGACTGAAAATATAAAATTGAATTTGTTAAAGAATTTCCTCAGAAACTTTTTAACAAATAAAATTTTCAAAGTATTTTAATTTAATAATTAATAATTTAATTTTATTGTCACACTTTAATGAATTCATATTTTTTTGTGCGAAGATTAATAATTCAAATTTTTATTAGTTAATTTAAAAAAAAAACTATATGCACTTCAAAATTTTATTAAAATTGAATTCTCGCAAATTTTGTTTTTAATTCTGAAAAAAAATTGTTGAAATTTTTCAATTCCATTGTTTCAAGATAATTTAATTTTTCTAAACAAATAATTGAAAATTTTTGAAATAATTGAAATTTCTTTATATTCTTTTTGAAAAATAATTTAATTCTTTGAATGAATTTTAATTTTTCGAAAATAATGTTAGATGTCGTAATTATAATTTTATTTTTAAAATATAAAGTCACTCTTAAACTTTCAAATCAATTTTTTGCTTCTAAAAATTAAATTATTCTATTATTATTCAATAGTTATAATTATTGAACTTCTCTTAAATTTTTATAATTTCAAATTCCTGAATGTTCAAATAAATGATATTTATCATTTCTTAAGCAAATTTAATGTTTATTAAGTTATTAAGTAAATAATTAATTATCACGTTGCTTTTTTTTAAATTGTAATAAAATTCTTCACAGGAATTAAATTATTTTCATAAATAATATCATTCTTTGGAAGGATTTCAATTATTTTTTGTAAATAGTAAAATTCTTTGCAGAAATTCAATTATTATCAATAGAATTGTAATAAACTTGAAAAAGAAAATTTCCAATTATAATTATAAAAAGACAAAATTATTTTTAAAAAATTGAAAAAATTATTTTCCAAATTTTTTAATTAAAATTATTCTTTATTTATGCTAATTAAATTCTTTTAAAGAAATTCTTTGAATTTTTTTAAAAATCTATTTTCGTTAATAATTTTGATTGAAAATTTTGAAAGTAATGGAATTTTGTGAAAAATTTCTTTCAAGTTTTTGATGTGAAAAATTAAATTATTTAGGTACTAGTTTTTAAAATAATTGAATTTGATTAATATTTTACCACAATTAAATTAAAAATAATTGCATTCCTTTGAAGAATTTTATTATTAATGAAAATAATTGAATTCTTGTGAAGTATCTTATTATTAAAATTTTTTTAAAATAACTTATTTTCTTTAATAATTTTAATTGTAAATTTTGAAAGTAATTAAACTTTTTTGAAGAATTTCTTTCCTGTTTTGAATATAATCGCTTATGTTAAAAATTATAAGTAAATACTTTATTGTTGAAGTTTATTAAAATTTTTTTTGAATATAATTGAATTCCTGTGAAAAATTTTATTATTTATAGAAATAATTTAATTGTTGCGAAGAATTTATTAGAAATTGTAGGTATCATTTTTTTTTTTTTATTTTTAAAGAAAATAATTTAATATTTTAGAAGAATTTTCTTAAAAATTTGGAAAATAATTGAATTTTTGAGATTAAATCACTTTTAGAATTATTTTTAAGAGAATTGAATGTTGGAAAGACTTTAAATAATTAAATTTTTTTAAATGGATTTATGGAAATTTCAGAAAATGATTGAATTCCTTCGTAAAATTTTATTAAAATTGTATTGAAAATAATTTAATTTCTGTAAAGACTTTTACTATTTGTGAAAATAATTGAATTATTTCAAAGAATGTTATTATGTATGTAAATAATTGAATTCTTGCAGAGTTATTTAAAAAATTTTTTGAAAATATTAACAATAGTAAATTAACAATAGTAAATTAACAATAGTAAATTAAATATTAACTTACTAAGTTAATTTTGCAGATTTTGATTATGAAGGAAATTACAGTGTTAAAATAAAAAAAAATTTGAAATAAAAGTTACAAAAATGTAAAAAAAATATTAAAATATGTATATAAAAAAAGTGTTTTGTATAGTGAAAGATTTATTTTAAAGAATAAAGATAATATTTTTAAAAGGTGATTTTTATGTATACTTATGTTAAACGTAGGACCTTATCCTACGATAAGTATAATCACCTTTTAAAATGGACATATTTCTATATATATATATATATATATAAATGTATAGGTTCCTTATCCTTCGACCAAAAGTTATGAAAGCAATAAATATATACACACAACAAGTCCCATAAGGACTTGAATTAATAAAAAATAAAATAAAAAGGAATACATAAAACCGGGAGAACCGTAATCGCTTCTTCTTGTCCCCAAATCACTTTCTCCATTTACGTGCACGTCTTATAGGTTTTCTGTTTCGGCATACATAATATTCTACCTATATATAAATTATAATGAAACAAAACATGTTTTATATACGTTCACATATATGATAATCCACATGATTCACTGGAAAATCCAATTTTGAATTTTATACATAAACTTAAATTTATTCTAACACGAATAATACTTGGAAAAAAATGGAGGAGGGAGAATAAATTACATCTCAGGGAAAGGAGAGGGGATTTTTTGTTTTGATAATATTTTCAAAATTAAATTACTATTCAAAAATAATTATTTTAATTTTTATTGAGTAATTTCGTTAATATTTTATTTTTATTATATTCATTAATTTTTATTTACACTCACTAGAGAATTAGATAAATAATAAATTATTATAAAATAATAAATAAAATAAATTATTTCATTAATACTATTTTTTAAAAAATAAAATAATAATTTCTGACAGATTAAAAAAAAAACACTAGAGAATTAGATAAATAATAAATTATTATAAAATAATAAATAAAATAAATTATTTCATTAATACTATTTTTTAAAAAATAAAATAATAATTACTGCCAGACTAGAAAAAAAACAATAGCACAATTTTGTGAATGAATCATTTATATCCATATAGAAATGGTTTTTATTTTTTGCCGAGTGTGAGCAGAATAAATAAATGAAAAATAAAACTTTTAAGCCACTTAGTTTAAAGAGTAAAAAATTAAAAAAATTTTGTTAAAAGTTTTATTTACAGAGGCAAATCGCCTATGAAAAGGGAATTATGGAAAAAAATTTGAAAAACAAGTCTCGTGAATAAAAGAAACGTCAATAACTTTTTTCTTTTTCCAGTAACTGTCATTTTTGACTTCTTCTTTTTTTTTTTTTTTAAAAAGGTGAATAATATTTTTAAAAAATTAAAATAATAGTAAATAATAATAATTAAATAATAAAAAGTAACAATAATTAATATTTTAAAAAATTAATAATATTATTATCATTATCTTAAATCAATGAAATTAATCGTAATTTCATTACTTTTATGTACATAATTTTTTTTAGACAAAGATGTAAAAGACACTTTTTTATTTTGAAAAAGAATCGAGAAAGAGGAATCAAAAAATTATTATTAAAACAAATACTAATAATTATTAGTGGAAAAAATATTTTTTAATGAAAAGCAACCAATTGACTAAAAATGACTATCTATAGTAAAAAAATAATTTTTTAATATTACCGGAATTATTCACGAAACGATTGTCAATAAATCCTCATTTTTTCATAGTTTTACTTTTTCTCAATTCTTATTGAAGAATTTCAATTTTAAAAAATTACTGATTTTCAAATATTACTAATTATTCAAAAAATACTAATTAAAAAAACTACTAAAAAAAATAATAATTAGTAAAAAAATTATTACTAATATTACCAAAAACTAAAACGAAAAATAACTAATTATTAATAACATAAAATTTACTAAAAGCTAAAAAATAATTATTAATAATTGTACCTACTATTAAAAAAGCAAGTATTTAATAATAATAATTATAATATTAATAGTAATTTTAATAATAATAATAATAATAATAATAATAATAATAATAATAATAATAATAATAATAATAATAATAATAGTATCTGATTATTAGTGGTAAAAAGTGAAAAAAAAATTTTTTTGTACGAAAAACGAGACAAATTGTTAATTGTAAAAAAATATCAAAAATTTATAAATTTTTTCTTGAAAGACAATAATTCAATTAAAACATATTTTGTTTTCCTTAAAAAGCTGATATTTTTTTTAGCATTTTTTTTTGTATCTTTGAAAATAGTTTAAAAAACATTTTTTTTATTTCATGCTCTCTTTTCTATTTCGTGGATCAAAGACGAGTATTTTTTGTAAAAAATTTCATGAAAAAAATTTTTTTCAAAGCAAATACAAAGATTTTTTTTTTTTGTTTCAACTTTTAATATACACGCATTGGTCACCTGTAGAAAAGAAAGAAGATCAGAATACATATATAAATTAAAATTCTTAAAGCAAGTCCTTTTATGTTTAAAATATGCGCTACTAAACTCACCGGCCTATAAGTATATGTAAACTCAAAGACATAAACATAATAGGTTTCAAAGTTTCGTAAGACTTATAATTTTTTTTCTTCTTTATTATTTTCACATTAGTTTTTCAAATACAATTTTTTATTTTCATTTTTCATTATTTTATTATTTTCTAATTATTTTATTAACTTTTTTTAAATAATTTATTTTTTGAACATAAAATATTTATTTGTCATTATTACGAAATAAAAAAAACTAAATTATTACTTAATTTTTTATAACCCATTTAATTTAAATATTTTTTTGTTAATAAAAATTTGATTTCTATTTGAGAAAAATAATTTTTTTTTAATTACATGTAATATACAGAATACAAAAAATTATTGGAAACAAAAAAATTATCATTTGCCTTATTTTAATTATTAATTGTTTATTTACTGTAAATAATTAAATAATTACTTGTTTCTTCTTTATCATTATTAAAATTCGTAATTTTTATCTAATTAGAATTTTTTTTTTTTAATTTTTCGTCAGCTCGTTCAAATATGTAAATAAATTATTTTAATTTTCTGTCTTATTTACTGTTAATAACTTGTTTATTGTAAATAATTAAATTTTTATTTCTAAAAAAACGAATAGAAAAGATATCTTTTTATTTTTCTAAGCTATAGTTTAAATATGTAAATAAACAAATTATTTGTGTTTTATTTTTTATAAATTAATTATTTGTTTATTATAAATAACTTATGTGTTTATTATAAATGAACAATTAATTCAAACAGTTATTCTTATTTACTGTGAATTATTTATTTATTTGTTATAAAAAATTAAATTATGACTAGTTTCTCCTTCATTATTAATTAAATTTTTTAATTATAAATAAATGAATGAAAAAAAGAAATTAATATTTTTTAAGTCCGTTGAAATATGTAAAAAAAACAAATGTAAATAATAAATAAATAATTTAAATAAATAATTAAATAATTTATTTAAATAAATAATTTGTGTCTTATTTATTATAAATAAATAATTTGTGTCTTATTTATTATAAATAAATAAGTGCTACTTTTCTTATTTGTTTTTAATTGACAGCTTATTATAAACAATTTAATTGTTACTGTTTTTCTCTTTATTATAAAAATTTAATTATAAATAAATAAATAAGTTAATTATTTCTATAAATAAATTACTATTTATTTTCTACTCATTATTATTTTTTTTTTATTTTTTTACTTGATATTTATTATTTATTTTCTTATTTTGTAGTTTACTTATTTATTTATTTATCAAAAAAAAAAAAGAAAAATCTTTTATTCGTTTTTTTATAAAGTATATTTTATAAAAATATAGTTTTTTAAAAAAAATATTCGCCTTTAATTTAAACCATAAATTTTCAAAATTTGATTAATAATAATAATAATAATAATAATAATATTATTTATTTAATATTAATTATTTAATATTACACAGGAATTTTCGGGCGAAAAAAATATTAAGAATCACAATTTTTATACATTAGTGCATAAACACATATATATTTCTTCACAAGAATGATTTCAATGCGCGCACGCGAAGAAAGCGCGTAAAAAGCGTCTTTTTTCCACATCAAATATTAACAAATCCTTGGGAGTTTTACCAAGAAAAAAAATGATTCTTTGAACAAAAAAAAAAAAGGAAAAGAAAAAGAAGAAAAATATTTTCGTATACATATTTAGTGAAAAAAAAAGTTAATTATACATGCGAGACAAAGTTCGGCGTATTATATACTTCTTTGTAAATAAAAAAAACCCCACCAATATTTTTCTTCTTCTTTTATTTTTTAAAGTTCCTGCTCCACTATGGCATATATATAAAAGAAAGCCTACAGTTTGCTGACTCGTTAGTTTCTCAAGTTCGGCTGTGTGGTCAACATTACAAAATAATAAAACCTCTCATTTTACATTTTTGTACACATAAAGTCAAGAAGAAAATTTGGTTTTCTTTTCCTTTTACAAAAAAAAAAAAAAAGAAATTCTTTGTTTTTGATTTTTTAAAAAGGATTTTTTCCTTCCCTGACAATAATGAAGTCAGTAATTGTGTTATTATTGGTGGTATCGATGGTATTTGCTGATACAAAATACAGCACAAAATATGACAATGTGGATGTCGACAGAATTCTTCAAAATAATCGAATTCTCTCGAGTTACATTAAATGCATATTAGACACTGGAAGTTGTACATCGGAGGGTCGTGAACTCAAAAGTAAGCAAATTTTTTTTACAATATTTAACAATTATGTCCAATTAAAAAGAAAATTAATTTATAAAAAATTTTTACAAAATTTGTAATTTTATAAAAAAAAATTTTTTTCTTTCTCTCATTTTCCTTCATTTATTGACAATATCTTTCTATATTTTTTTTTATCAAACATTTATTCACAAATTAATATTCTTTCAATTTTCCGCACGCGATTTTTTAACTGAAGAAAACTTTTCTTTTGCGGAAAGAACATTTTTTTTATAAAATAATAAAAAAGTAACAGTAATAATAATAATAATAATAATAATAATAATAATAATAATAATAATAATAATAATAAAGTAATAATAATAAAGTAATAATAATAATAATAATAATTAATTTATAATATTATTAATAATAATATAATTATATTAAAAAAAGAAAACATTTCCCGCGCGTCATTTTTGACCCAAAGAAAAAATTTTTTTTATATTTTCTATGTAAAATAATAATAATTATTATTTAATTTTTTATATATAAAATAATGACTGATAATTATTACTATAACAAATAGTTAATAAACATTATTAATGAAAGTATAGAATTGCGAATAACAATAAAAAATCTAAAACTAAAAATAATAATTTTTTCTACACGTCTCACAAAAAATGGAATAACAATTTTTTTATTTAATAATAATAATAAAAATAATAAAAATTAAAGAAAGTGAATTTAAATTGAATTTAATTATTTTTAAAAATAATAATAATAATAAAAATAATAATAATAATATTTAGTATTTAATCATTAATAATGATTAAACGATTTCTCTAAAAAAAAGTATCGTAAGGGATTTTTATAAGAAAAAAAAAATAAAAACCCCTTCATTTTCAAAATAAACAAAATAAAAAATAAAGTAACGAAAAATAAAATTTAAAAAAAAATTTATATTATTTTTAAAAAAAATTTTATTATTTTTAGAAAATTTTTCATTAATTTTTTTTTACAGTAAATAACAATTTCTACATTAATTAACAATTTTTTTCTACCGTCATTTAGAGTAAACAAAAATCAAAACTAAATAAATGGGACTTAACTGTATATATAAATAAAAAAAGGGCCTTTTTAATAGTTTTTTTTTTGAAAAATTTTTTTTTTGTTCCCATGATTACGAGAGATGTTTTCTGACTTGGTTCCTTGGGACACGGGGTTCAATACACTTTCACGATTGCGTAATAAACTTCTTTGAACTTTCTCGTTCGGGTGTCGAATACACACACATTTATATACTCTTACTATGAGTAATCTTATTTCCAAGTTGTAATTCGTTTGTAACACATCGACAACGACATTACGTGTATATATCATTATCAATGTCTATATATATTTAAATAATCGCGTTAGGAAAGTATTCGAGAGACACTGTGCATTTTAATTAAAAAAAAAAAAAAAAAATCAGAAAAAATTTTTCCATTTCTTTTTTTTTTCTACTTCTTATATGTGTAATACTCGTTATACGACCTACTTTCATTATAAGTTAAATTAAGCAATAAAATGATAAACAAATAAAAAAAGACTGTAAATTATTTATATTATTCTTGTTAAATGTAATTAATAATTAAATTATTGCTATGGCAATTATTATTAATATTTATCATTATTATTTTTATTATTTATTATTATCATTGTTGTTGTTATTATTATTATTATTTTATTTTTTTTTTTTTTTATTATTATTATTATTATTATTATTATTCTTATTATTATTTTTATTCTTATTATTATCATTATTATTTTTATTATTATTATTATCATTGTTAATATTATTATTTTTATTATTATTATTACAAGTTGTTTATTATTAAATAAAAAAACGAAACGGACGTTAAAGTTTATTTAACAAATTGTTTATTATTATTTTTTGTTATTTTTTCATTTTCATATTTGACATAATTAAATCAAATCTAACATTGAAACATATAATTTAAATAAACAATATAATAGAAAACAAAAAAAAATTTCACAATATTAATAATTTTAATATATTTTTCAGTATATTTATTTTATTAAATTTATTTTATTAATAATAAAATAAAAATGTTAATAATATATGTTTTTAACTGTTTTCATAATTTTTTCAAACACCCCTGTCATGAATATTGTGTAAATATTAAAAAAAAAATATTACATACCTCCGTTAAGATAAATTGCAAAAGAAATGTATACAAAGTCCGTGATATTGTTGCTCATTTTGAAAGTCAAATACAATGGCCACAAGTTGTAAAAACAAGAAGCCACGAATATTATTTCAATTTATTGCACTTCCTGGAAAAATTTACAACCTTAAAAGGCATTAATACGAATTTAAAATTTTATATTATTATATTTAAGTAAAATTATCTGTCTTTTTATCGTTTCCAAGACAAGAACACATGGAAAAAAGAAAACAAACAAAAAAAAAAAAAACAAATCTGAAAAGATAAAATTTATTTAAATATAAATTAATATTTGCACAATTAATAATTATTTAAACGAATAATTGTTTTAATTAAAATTATTCTTCAAATCAGTAAACTTGAATAATTTTTGAAAAATTTCTTTGATTATATTTAAAAAGTTTCAAATACATTTCTTTACAATAATTCAATTTTGCCAAATTTCGAATATGCGGGAAATTCTTCATTTTAAGAAATATTAGAAAATTAAAAAAATTGAAATAATTTAAAAAAGAATTAATTATATTTTTTCAAAAAAATTGAATCTACAGAATTATTATAGTGAAATATAATAAAAATATAATGCAAAATTATAGTAATAAAAGTAAAATTTAAAAAATGTGTTAACTTTAATTTAAAATGTATGAAAAATTCAACTTTTTAATGATTTCATTATAAAATCTTTTCGAAATTCTATTATTTTTAAAAATTAAGGCCAGAATGCTTCCAAAATTCAATTATTAACTAAAATTTTAAATAAAATTCCCTTTTACATAAACTTTTTTTTTTAAATTCTACAATTCAATTATTTAAATAGAAAAATAATTATTTTTAAAAGTAGTAAATTTTCTTAAAAAAATTCAATTATTTGAAAAAATTGTAATAAAATTCGTTGCAATAATTCAATTATTTTCATAAACAATAAATCGATTATTCGATAATTTCATTTTTTAATCAATTTTTGTTAGAAAATTCTAGAAAAATTCAATTATTTAAATTAAAAAATAAATAATTTATTGAATAATAGAATATTTTTGTTAAAATTTAATTCTCATAAAGAATTTTATCAAGAAACTTTGAAATAATTCATTTCATTCGACAAATTTTAATAAAAGTTTTGAAAAATAATTGCATTTTTCGAGAAAAAAAATCAAATGAAATTGTGTTTTCAATAATTAAATTTTTATATTATTCATGAAGAAATTTGAATTTTATTAAAATTTTTTAAAATTTAATTCTTACGAGGAATTTTTATTAAAATTGTATTGAAAATAATTGAATACCTATACAGAGAATTCTATTTTTTAAATAAAAATGATTTAGTTTTTCCCAAGAATTTTGATATATTTGACAAAATAATTGAATTGTTTCTAAAAATTTACTTGAATTAATTTAAGAAAATAATTGATTTCTTTCAAAATTTTGGATACAAATTCAAAGAAAAAATTGATTTTTTTTCAAGAATTTTTATTAAATTATTGATTTGAAAATACTTAAATTTCTTGCAAAGAATTTCACTTTTTCTAAAAAATAATTGAATTATACCAAAGAATGTTATTATTTATAAAGATAATTTAAATTTTGCTAAGAATTTATAAAAATTTTTGAATATAATTTAAATTTTGCCAAGAATTATATAAAAAAATTTTGAATATAATTTCATTTATGCGAAGAATTTTATTACTTTTGAAAATAATCGAATTTCTGCGATAAATTTTGCCAACGATTTTATAAAAATTGTCGAATAATAATTTTATTTCTGCGAAAAAATTTATTACTTTTGGAAATAATGGAATTTCTGCGATAATATACAACTTATCCAAAATTCAATTTTTTCTGTCTTTAACAAAAGTTCTTCCATTATTTTTAATAATTAATTAAACATACATTGAAAAATTTAACTAATTTCATAATTTTAATTGTTAAAATTTTTCAAAAATATGTTTTTATTATTGTCATTATTGAAATAAAATATTATAAGTTTCTTTTTTCATTTAAATCAAGTGAAAATTAAATTAGTAAAAATAGAATAATTTTCAAAGAAACTAATTTTTCTCTCGTTTTTTCTTTCAGGAACACTACCTGACGCTTTAGTGACAAGTTGCCAGAAATGTAACGAAAAACAAAAAACAACTGCTGAAAAAGTAATTAAACATCTTAAAACACACAGACCACAAGATTGGAATAGTCTCCTTGCAAAATACGATCCCAAGGGTCAATACAGAAAGAATTACGAACAGCATAAATCATCGCAAGCCTAAAACTTTGGAAACTGCGCAACAAAAAAACACTCTTTTTTTTCAAAGCACAAAAAGTTTGTTTTTTACTTAAGAACAAACAAAATGTAATTTAAAAATGAAATAATAATTTCAGATTTTTTCACAACAAAAGAAATATTTACTTTTATAAAAAGTTTTATTTTGTATTTATAATAAAAAACAAGAAAAAAAATTGTCGTTTCTCATTTTTCTTTCATCATAATTTTGATTATTTAAATAATACATTTCTTATAATTATAAGAAAATTAATAAAAAATTAGGTAAATTACAATTTTATATAAAATATATATAGACTATATATTATTTTGTTTATAAATATATATATAGAATATACATAAGTTATATAGTGTTTTTTTCTCATAAATTTAAACAATTGCTAAATTAATTATTTAAAAAAAAAAATGCTTACTTCTAAATTTACTGCAATTAAATTATTCTACTCGTCTCTTTTTCACCAGTGATCCAAGCTGAAAAGAAAAAAAAAGAATATTAATAACAAAATTGATTAATTGACTTTACTTTTCTTATACGTATTTAAAATTTTTGAATTTTTATATAGTATCAAGCCTCTAATCGATCTTTTTGGTTAAAACAATGCGCTAGTCGATTAAAAATAGAAAAAAAAATTATTTCCCTCTCGTCTCACTGATTTCTAAATTCAATTATTCAAAAACTTGAATAAATATTTAAATCTCTTCTTATTTCTTTTTGCACAGGAAATGAAATTTAAAAAAATCTTTGAATTTTAATTTAAATTTTTTATGATCAACTTACGAGATCTGAAATTGCAGGTAAATTATTCGTCTGATCACTGATTGCAGTTTCTGGTTCACGTGTTTCCTTTGGTGCAGAGGTTTTCTTCATATTTCTATGTTGTGGAAATGTTGGCATAAATTTCGGATCACAAGCTAAAAAGAAGAGCAAAAAATCAGACATTTAATTATTAAATTGCAAGAAGTAAAAAAAAACATGAGCCAAATTATAAATAAAAATTTTATAGACAAAAAATTAAAAATAATTTTTTTAATTATAAAAAAAGAAAGATGTATTTACCAAGCTTTGTACATGATAATTAATTTTTAAAAAAGTAGGAAAAAGTAGCTATCGAAAAATGAAATTTAACGACTCAATATTTTCGATAATTTCCAAATTAAATGAAAAATTAAAAAACAGAATAAAGTTAGAATTTTTTTTTTATTTAATTTTTTCATATTTCAAAAAACAAAATAATTTTACTAAAATAAGTAGTTAAATATACTTATTTATTTTTCCATAGGAATTAAATTATTTTAAATGTTTTCAATGGCATTTTATAGAAAATTTGTAAATATCTGAATTTAATGTAAAATTTGAACTAAAACTCATTTTTTTAGATCAATTTTTATTAGAAAATTCTACGAGAATTCAATTATTTAAATAGAAAAATAAATAACTTATTGAATAGTTGAATGCTTCTTAAAATTGAATTCTGATGAAGAATTTTATA
This sequence comes from Leptopilina drosophilae, assembly GCA_032873175.1. NCBI lineage: Eukaryota > Metazoa > Arthropoda > Insecta > Hymenoptera > Figitidae > Leptopilina > Leptopilina drosophilae. Next base: position 41,572,032 of record CM065484.1, read on the forward strand.
AAAAAAAATTTTTTAATAATTGAATTCTTTTGACGAATTTAAATAAAATTTTCAAGAATAATTGTATTTTCCGAAAAAATTCATTAAAAATTGAATTTTATAAAAATTGAATTTCTGCGAAATGAGTTTTATTGTTTATGAAAATAATTGTTAAAATTTATTATTTACAAAAATAATAAATAGAAATAAAGTAAAATTTGATAAAATAAAAATGCAATTATTCCGAGAAAATTTTAAGTTCGTACCAGGAATTTAATTAAAATTGTACAGAAAATTATTGATTTCTTCAAAAGAATTTATCACACTTTTTAAAAATAAGTGAATTATATCAACAAATTTCAGTAAACTTTCTGAAAATAATTTCATTCTATCAAGACATTTTATCCAAATTTTATTGAAAATAAATGAGTTTTACGGCACAATTTTATAACTTATCATTTGATAGTAATTAAATTCTTGTGACGATTTTCATTTAACATTTTTTTCAAAGATAATTAAATTCTTCTGGAAATTTTTATGAAACTACTGAATACTAAAAATAATTGAATTTCGAAAATGTTTTGAAATTAATTATTAAATTTCTACGAAGGATTTTGTAAAATATTTGGAAAGTAATCGAATAGCTACGAAGAATTTTAATAAAAGTTTTGAAAATAACAACTGAATTGTTACGAAGAATTTCGTTAAAAATTTTCAAAATAATTAAACTTTTTCAAGAAATTTAATTAAAATGTATTGTAAATAATAATTAAACTGTAATAAACAAATTATGTAAATTTTTTTTTAATTATTAATTTTCCTTTGAGTAATTTTAATAAAATTGTTAAGAATAATTGCAGTTTTTGAGGAATTTATTTAGAGTTGTATTAAAAATAATGGAAATCCTGCGATGAGATTTATTATTTATGAAAATAATTGAATTTTTGCAACGAATTTCATAAAACTTTGAAAATAATTGAATTTTGGAGAATAATTTGATTATTTATGAAAATAATTGAATTCGTGTGAAGAATTTTATAAAAATCTTTTTAAATAATTGTAATAAAAAAATGTAAAAATTGCATTTCAAATAATCGAATTCCCGAAAAAATGTTATTTATGAAAATAATTGAACATTTGCGAAGAAGTTTACAAATTTTTTTTTTTAAATAATTGGATTCTGTTGAGAAATTTTTTATTAAAATTGATATCGAATTTAAAGAAGTGAAAATTCTTAAACCTAGAAAAAAGCCGTTTATAGTGTCAGAAATCTAAAAAAAAAAGTATCAAAAGAGTAGCAAATCGTTAAAAAAAAGTAGTAAATAGTAGATTTTAATAGACGAGTACAAGGCCTGATATTTTGTTTTGTCTGTCTTGTAATAAAAAGAAAAAAAAACTTACGCAACGGAGCCTCCTTGAAGTAACTACTTTGTAGGCATTCCTCGGCAGTCGCACGCTTTTTGGGATCGTACATAAAAAGAAAATTAAGAAGCCTAAGACCAGCGGCACTTAGCCATGGAAAACGTTGCTTTAAATTGTTGTACGGCTGTTGTTTTAACGTGAAATTTTGCAATGCCGGCAATGAATTGAATTCCGGCCAAATAGCTTCACTCGGTGTACCAAGTAAATCGACAATCAATTCCAATTGGGCAATTTCCGAACGTCCCGGCAATAGTGGCCGATGTCCCAATAATTCACCTGAAAAAATTTTAATTCATCCAAAATTTTAAAAATCAATAAAAACCAATTAAAATAAATTACAATTTTCTAATGAATTCTTTTAAAAATTCCATTTTCTTAAAAATTGAATAGAATTTAAGAAAATTTTGTGAAAAACTAATAAAATTATTACTATTCAAGCCTTTTTCATTAAAAAATAAAAATTTTTCTGAAAATTGAAACAATTGCAGAAAAAATATTTTTTTACTTAAATATTTTAAAAACTGTGTAAATTGTATTATTTAAAAATTTAGGTTTTAGGAAAAGGAAAATTTAAATTTCGGTTTTTTAAAAAAAGCCAGGGGAAGAATTTATTTCATTTTGTTGCCGCTAGGTGTCGAATTTTCTATTCTCTCGATAGTGAGATGACACTCTAAGGGTATATATTCTCAAGATCAAAACTCATTAAGTATGTATAGAACAAAATAATTCTTAACGTAACTTTTTTCTCGAAAGGGTTGATTTAGTTCGACCCAACAAAAATATTCAAAAAATAATAAATTACAATGATTCCTTTATTAATGGGATGGGTTTTTCCAATCCACAAAATCGATCATAGGCTCAAAAATGATATTTACTTAATAAAGTAAATATTTAATAATATAAATACAAAGGTATAGCAACAAAACTTTTTAATAAAAGGGAACAATTTATATAATTTATGCTTCAAGAAAAATTTTTTCCATTTGAATACCTAATACAAAGTTTTATAAATTAAAATTGATTTCAGAAAACTTTTAAATGATCTAGCAGTTATTAAATAATTTGGAAAAGAACTCAAAAATTTACTGTTAAACGATAATTAACTAGTTTATTATTTAAAAAAATAAATAAAAAAAAACATTGAAACGAGAATTTTAAGAATCCGTTGAATTTAAAGGAAAAATTCGACAAACTAATGGAATAAAATTTAGTCCAATGTTACAATTTCGTATTTTAAAAGAAAAAGATAAATTTTAAATTTGTTTCTATAGAAGCGTAAAGAATTTAATTTTCAATTTTTGTTGAATTTGTTGAATTTGAATATAATTTTTTTATTAACAAAAAAATATATTCTTTTTATTCAGATACAACATTTAATTGTTTAAAATGTTGAAAATTAAATTCTTAACGCTTTTATGGAAACAAATTTAAAAACTTCTATTTCTTTTAATTAAAAAACGAAATCATGGCATTGGACTGACTTTTAACTTGACTGTCTGTCAAATTCTTTTTAAGAATAAAGAAAAAGAAGATAAATTTAAAATAAAAGTAACAAATTTTAGAAAAATTAAAAAAAGAATATTGTTACACTAATTTCTTTAAAATTATGTTCATCATTTTAATTTCATCATTATTTTCTAGTTTTTTTTTAATTAAAATTCTTTTTTAAATCAATTATTTTTAAGAATTAATAATTTTTATAAAAGTTCATTGAGAATTTTCAAATCCATTTGCTTACAATTCAATTTTACTAAATTTCGATTATACTGAAATTTTTCCATGAAAAATATATTAGAAAATAAAAACTGAAAATAATTTAATAAAGAATTCGATTAAACTTTTTCAATAAAAAATAATTTACAGAATTATTAGTTAAAAGTATGAAAAATTCAGGTTTTTAAAAGATTTTAATATGAAATCTTATCGAAATTCAGTTATTATCTAAAATTTGAACTAAAATTCATGTTTAAATCACTTTTTATTAAATCATTCTACGAGAATTTAATCATTTAAATACAAAAATAAAATAATAATTTATATCAAATAATATTTTTGTAGAATACTTCTTAAAATTAAAATCTTGTAAAAAGATCTATCAAAATTTTTCTAAATATTTGAATTCTTGTGACGAAGGTTAATAAAATTTTAAAGAATAATTACATTTTTCGAGAAATTTGATTAAAGTAATTGTATTAAAAATAGCTGTTGAATTAGGTACTAAAAAGAATTTTATTTTTTTAATTTTTTGTTTTTTTATATATATTTTTTTATTTTTCAATTTTATTATTTTTATTTATTATTATTATTTTATTTTATTATTAAATTAATCGAATCTCTGTGAAATTTTTATTTATTAAAATAATTAAATGTTTGAGAATTAAATTTCAATAAAATTGTTAAAAATAATTGCATTTTTCGAGGAACATATTTTAAATTGTTTTAAAAATATTTTAATTCTTGCGAGGACTTTTATAAAAATCTTCTTCAATAGTTCATTTTTCTTTAGAAACAGCTTCATTATAAAAATTGTATTTTAAATAATTGAAATCTTGTGAAAATGTTATTATTTATGAAAATAATAAAATATTTGCAAAGACAGTTATAGAATTATTTTTATATAATTGAAGTCTTTTCGAAACTTTTTATATTAAATTCTTTTGAGAAACTTTACTGAAACTATATTAAGAATAATTTAAATTTTTGGGAAGAATTTTATTAAAATTTTTGAAAATTGAAATTTTTGTAAAGAATGGAAATAAATAAATAAAAATAAATAAAATAAATAAGTAATTATCTGCATAGGATATTATTATTAGCATTTTTTTAAAGAGTTGAATTATTTGGAAAAACTTGATTACAATTTTTTTTAATAATTGAATTCTTTCGCGTAATGTTATTAATTATGAAAATTATTGCAACCACAGTAAGAATTTTATTAAAATTGTATTCAAATTAATTGATTTTTCATAAAGAATTGTATGGAAAATTTTGAAAATAATTAAAATTTGTCCAAGAAATTTAATTAAATTTTTGCAAATAATTGAATTCCGAAGGAGAATTTTAATATTTATAGTGATAATTGAAATTTTGACTGGAAATTAAAAACATTGTTGAACATAATTGAATTTTTGATAAGAATTCTATTGCTTTTGAAAATTAACTAAATTTCTGCAACCATTTGCCACTTTTCGGTTTAATTAGCATTTAGCGGCACAAAAACTTCAAAGAGCATTTAGTTAAACAAAAAATTGAATTAGATTCATATTCCCGAAAAAATTTCAAGAAGAATCGTATAGCATTCTTTTTTGACTAAGCTTTTTATTCCACTGGCTTTTCAATAATCATTTTTATTGAAAACGTCGAAACGAAAATAAATGTAAAAAAGTTTCTCTTTTCGAGAAATTGGAAAACAAATTTGTTTCCAACCTAAAAAGTCCATCATTGCCAAATGATCATTACAAACGAACACTAAAAAACGAATCTTTTAATTTGTCATCTGAAAAAACTTAAAAAATTTCGATTAAAAGGCAAAAAATGAAAAACAAATTTGCTTCTATTGAAATTAAAATGTAAAAAAAAAGATAAAACTGAAGGAATTAATTACCTAAAATACAACCAGCTGCCCACATATCAACGGACGTTGTCTGCGTTTTTGCCTGCAACAATAATTCAGGCGCACGATACCAAAGAGTGACGACCCGCGGCGTCATTGCCTTGTGCGGTAGTCCAAACCAACGTGCCAATCCAAAATCGGCAATTTTCACGCAACCCTTATCGGTCATTAATAAATTTGACACCTTAAGATCGCGATGAACAATAAAATTATGATGTAAATATCTCAATCCTTTCAATACTTGTAGCATAATGCATTTGACTTGACTCTCGGAAAATGGCGCTTGCATATTATCCAATAGACTTGCAAGATCCTGTTCGCAATATTCCATTGCGAGAAATATACTCTCGAGACTTTTACCAACGACAACTTCCTTTAAATGTACAATATTTTCATGACGACAGGACAATAATACACTTATTTCACGTAGGCCACTAACTGGTAATCCATCTTTTTCATGTTCCATTCGTACTTTCTTCAATGCAACAACTTTATCGTTTTTTGTATCGCGAGCACGATAAACAATTCCATACGTTCCCTCGCCAATTCTATTTAGTTTCTCAAATTCCGAGACAAATCTGCATTTTCCCAGCTGCAATAAAATAAAGTACAATAAATGTAATAAAATGTAATAAAATATGAGCTGAGAAAATATTTTCAATTATTGTCAATTTTTTTTCTATTTTTATATCTTTAAATCGTTGAAGAAATTTTTAATTTCAAAAGAGTTTTTTTAATTTTCAGGGGAACAATGAAGGAAGAAATATAATTTTCTTTCGAATTCTTATTAGCAGTGAAAAATTAATTTTTACGTTTCATTTTCAAACATTTGACATCAACGCGAATTCCACCCAAAATATCACATTTTTTTTTATTTATTTAGATTTTCTTTTTAATTTTTGAATTTTGTTTAATATAATTAATGAAAATGAAAAAATAAATAATTTTATGCCTAACAAGAAAACTTTCCTTTTTTCGTTTGAATTTTGAATCTCCATTTTATTAGCTAAATTTAATTAAATAAAACAATATTCTTTTACAAAACTTTTAACAGCAAAAAATTGTTGTCTTTATACAAGTTTTCAGTTTTTGTTAAAAAATTATCGAAACTTACTTGATTTCAAAAACAAATAAAATATACAAATTCTATAAAAATAGAAACTTTCATTTTGCATCTTAACTTCTTATTTTCTATTTGAATAATTAAGTATAAAAAATATACATGTGTAAAATAAAATTTAATTTATAAAAAAGAAGAAAAAAAAATTATTTTATTTAAAAAGCAAAAGAAAATATCGCTAAAAAAATTAAAGTAACTAATAAAATAAAAAATAAAAGCAATAATAATGATAATATTAATTAAATAATAATAATAATAATAATAATAATAATTAAATAATAATAATAATAATAATAAATAATTAATAATAATAAATAATTAATAATAATAATAATAATTAATTAATAATAATAATTAATAATTTAATTGATAATTTTTTAACAAAAACTGAAAACTTGTATAAAACTATAATATTTTGCTGTTAACTTAAAAACTAGAAAAATATCACAAAAAATATACAGAAATAACTAAAAAAATGAAAAATAAGGAAACAAACTTTAAAACAAAAAATTGCCAAAAAATAACAAAAGAAACAAAAAAAACTAAAAGAATAATTTAAAATAACTTCAAAAAACAAAAACGGAGTAACAAATAGAAACTAACCTTATAAACGAACAAAATAATTAAAGAGAAAAAAATTATTAAAAACAAAAATTATTTTAAAATAAGAAAAGAAAGAAAAAATAAATGAAAGAATAACTAAAAATATGTTTTAAAAAATTAAAAATTGGAAACAATTTGAAAAGCAAAAAAAAATATAAAAAAAAACCCAGAAACAAGTAAAAAACGTAAAAACAATCTTTAAAAATCAAAAAACTTTCTAGAAATAACAAAAAAGAAAAAGAAAAAAATAGTGAATAATTGTAAATAACATTAAAAATCCAACAATAATTAACAAATCGAAAAATAACAAAGAAGGCAATTAAAATAACAAGAGAACTGAAAAAAAATGGTATACAAAAAGTATAAGTTTTCCAAAAATAATAAAAATTTAATAAAAATTAATATTTGAAACGAAAAATAACTTTAAAAAGGGAAAAAATTAACAAAGAAAACCAAGAAATAATAAAACAAAAACCTTAAAATACGAAAATTTTTTTAGAAATCACTAAAGAAACATCAAAAACTAATAAAATAATTTAAAATAACTTGAAAAAATTATATAACGAAATATGAACTAAAAAATAAGTCTTAAAATAAAAACTTTTCTAAAAATAACTAAATGTAAAAAAATAAAAGTTTGAATAATAAAAAATAAATTTAGAAAATCTAAAAATAATTTAAAAAACTCAAAAATAATTTAAAAAAAAATAAAAATTTAAATATTATTACAGTTTTACAATTAAAATTTCAAAAGAAAATTTTTGCAATCATAAATTACGACTGAATTTGTGATTCAATTTCATTTTTAAAACAGAATTATACTCGAAAAATCAGTTTTTAATTGATTTTGAAAAATTCTGAAAAATAAAAATTGGTCGATTTTTTCGTTTATTTTTTCTACAGAAAATTTAAAAATCTTGATTTTCGGCTAAATTTATAAGATTTTTTCATTTTCCATCTAAATAATTCTCAAAAAACAAGTTTTTAGAAGAATTTTGAAATTTTTCAAAATTTAAAAGATTTTAAGACTTCTAATATTTAATTATCCAAAATTTTAAGTGAAACTCAAATTTAAATTAATTTTTATTACAAAGTTTTACGAGTATTTCAATTATTTAAATACGAAAATAAATAATTTATTGAATAATTCAATATTTTTGAAAACAAAATTCTCCTAAAGAATTTTATTATTATTATTATTATTGAATTTCTGAGATTTTTATTTCAAATTTATTTTAAATTCTTGAATTCTCAGGAAAAATTTTCTTGAAATAGTAGATATTGAAAACAATAATTGAATTTCGAAAATGATTTGAAATAAACTGAATTTCTACGAAGAATTTGACTAAAAAATTTTTAAAAATTACTTGAATTATTACAAAAAATTTCAATAAAATTCTTGAAAATAATTCAATTCTTACGAAGAATTTTATTAAAAATGTTTTAAAAATAATTGAAATTTAAGCAATGAGTTTAATTATTTATGAAAATATTTCAATTTTCACAATGAATTTTACAAAATTTTTTTTTAAATAATCGAATTTCCGAGAATACTTTTATTATTTAGGAAAAGAATTAAAATATTACGAAGAAATTCTAAACGTAATATTTTAATGATTTATATTAATTTTGAAATATTTAAAGTAAAATTATTCATTCAATTATTTGTTGGTAATAATTTTACGATAGTAAATTCTTTGAATTCCTTTGACCTGTGGAAACCTTGTAAAAATAACTATAAAAACGAAAAATAATTTATAAAAAGGGAAAAAATGTAAGAAATGATTTAAAAAAATGTAAAAAAATGAAATACTGTGAAAAGAAAACTTACAACATCCTGTTCGGGAATTTCCATCGGTTTTCCCGAAAGAAACGATGTCAAAACTCCTCTTCGTGTTATCGGTGCTGATGGATCAGATCCAGCGTCACTTGTTCCTTTATTTTCAACATCATTATTATCCGGTGATTTTTTAACCACAACTTCTTCTAGAAAATTAAAAAAAAAATCATTTAAGAAAAATAATTTAATATCCTCCCTTTTTTTAACCTCCACAAGTTTTTAATAATTTTTCCCATCATTAGGGAAATTTTGTAAATTTTATTTATTCACTACTTTCCAAACAGAATTTATTTTCGACGTTAGGCAAAAAAATATAATATTCAAATTAAAAGTAAATAAAATTTTCTAAATGGAATAAAAATATTTGTTATATATCTTGATATTATAAACGCTATAAAAAGTATACGAATTCGAATTTATTTAATTTAATAACGTAAAATATTAGTAAGAAAAAATGAAAATTTCAATCAAAAAAAATATTTCGGAGCAAGAATCAGGTAAAGAAATTGATAAAAATGTAGCTAAAAAAGTTTAAATTATCAATAAGAACTACACGAGGAAATTAATATTATTATTTAATACAAAATTAGTTCTTTTTACGAAAGAAAATTGTTTATTTATACGCGGAAACTATGGAAACATAACCTCGACAAGAGGTTATGTTGATACCGCAATAAGAAAACTTACCTTTCGTCATTATTTATAACAAAAAAAATACACTTCCAATGAGATTCTTAAGTAAAATTGCACTCAACGTGTTGTAACATTCAGATATAAAACCGTTGTGTGAAAATAAAACAAAATAAATAGTTTTTTTTATATATATAAAATATAGAAAACAAATTGCAAACGTTTTACGAGTGACGAAATCCTCCGCGAGGATGTTTTTTGGTTTTAGTTTCAATTACTGACTGTAGTTGGCGTTGTGATCGCGACACTAGTGTCGCGTTACGGACGAAATGCGAACATTTGTGTTTTTGGCGCGAGAACATGAAACATAACCTCTCTTTTTGTTTGACATGTCATATAAGTCATAAAAAGACGTGTGAGTGATTTAACAAAAAAGTAATATTTTTAAATAACGCACAGTGCTGGATTATTAATATTTAGAGAAAAAGAATGACGTCAGTTACTGTTTCAATTGAAAGTGAAACTACAAGTGAGAATTTGTTATTATCCGAGGACGAAACTGATGAGATTAAGTTGAATTTATCGGATACTAATAACGATGTTTCACCACCATCGGAAGAAAGGTCAGTATTTTATTTTTTTGTTCCCATATTTCTTATTTTCTGTCTTTTCATTTATTTAAATATGTATTTATACATTTATTTGAATTATTTTACTATCGAATTTATTTATTTTTGTATTTTATATTATTTCATCTCTATTAACTTATATTTTATTTATTTGTGTATATAATTTATAATATTTGATTAATATTGTTTATAACGGAGTTCCGTATTTATAATATTTTCTTGTATTTCTTAAACACAAATGTTATTTTATTGAGTAAGAGAGTATAAAATATTGATAGTGTCGTTTCAATATCGAAAGAAATATTTTAATCCAAACGATGAGACTTACAATATTATTAATGTATTAATTTTATTTTTTTGAAAGTTATTAAGTCTGTAAAAAATAAGGAAACTATTAAAAAAACAAAAAAAACCAAGTGAATTAGAAATATTTAGTAAATAAACTATTTATGAAGAAGAAGATTGAAGAAACTAAAAAATTAATAACAATATTATTATTTTTAATATTTATATACGAAGAAAAAAAAATTAGAATTAAAATTATTATTTTATGTATATTTACACTAAAAATCAAAATTTAAAAATAATTATTCTTGACACCTTTTCTTATAATAAAATAATAAATAAAAAATTGTTTAATATTTAGATAAATAGTAAAATTAATATTAATAATTGAAATAATTTAAATTTTAATTAAGTAATTTTAATCCATTTTTATTTAAATATTAGTACAAAATAATAATAATTATTATTATTAGTACATACGAATCAATAAATAATTTAATAAATTTGATAATAAATAAATAAAAATAAATTAATAAGATTTATGTTCCAGAAGAATTAAAAAATAAATAATTACAATTTTTTTGTCCCCATAGTTCGCAAACCAATGAAACACAAAATAAAGAAGAAAATAACAGCATGAAAAATGGTGAAATATTATTTTTACCTAAAAATGATGACTTTATCGAAAGTGTAGAAATAAATGCAACTAATTCAACAAAATCGAGTGAAAATTATCAGAATAAAAATGAAAATTTACAAAATTTAAAAAAATTGAGCGATGAAACAAATTTAGTTTCTGAAAATAAAACTAATGGAAAAATTCAAAATAATTCACTGGATTCTCAAAAATTGACCGACGAGAATAAAACTAATGAAAAAATTAATGAAAACTCACAGGATTCAGAAAAATTATCCAACGATAATGAAAGTAAGGGAAAAATTCAAGAGTCCGAAGAAAATTCACTGCCTTCACCAAAATTATACGAAGAGGAAGAAAATAAGTCGAAAATTCGGGAGAATGAAGAAAATTCACAAGATTCTGAGAAGAATTCAAATAATTCCAAAGAAACGGAAAATAATGATGAAAAAATTGAAGAAATGGAAATAAATCAATTTGAATTAAATAAAGATAAAGATGATAATGACGACAACGATGATGATGATGATGATGATAATTTTCAAAATTTTAAATTAAATAAAAAATCGTCGCAAACGAGTGGAAAAAGATTTACCCTCATCGATAGTGATTCAGAGGATGATAATGATATTTTCATTTCGAAAAAGTCGAATAATGATGAGACAAAATCTGTCTCTGAATTGTCAACAAATTCAAATTCAGAAATAAAATCGAAATCTAGATTAACAAATATTTTTGATTCTGATTCCGATGATAATGATGATGATAGTAATTCGAGTAAGAGTATTGAGAAAAAAAAATCCGTAAGTTTGTTTTTTCTTCGAATTTTATTTATTAAAATTCAAGGGGGCAAACAAATAATTATTATTTCTTTTTTTTAAAATAATTATGTCAAATAGTAATTGTAGTTGTATATTATTTTCTAATCATAACAATTTATTTTTGATAAAAATTTAATTTTCTTTTATCTTTCCAGGTGATAAAGGAGAAAAAAAATTCATTATTGGATTCTGATTCTGAAAGTGAGTCTAGAAAATCATCAGATGATGAAAATGATGAAATATTCGATAAGAAGAGAAAAAATTCGAAAAAGGTATTTTTGACGGTATTTTGTAGTAATTTATTTCTTTTATAATTTTGAATTTGAAATAATAAGAAATATATCCAAATTTTTCTGCAACGAATGTTAAAATTAACATTTTTTTTAAATAACTATAAAAATAAATGAAATCTTTCAATTCTTACTAGAAATTCTATAAGGATAATTTTTTTTAAATAATTAAATTCTTTCGCAAAATGTTATTAATTATGAAAATAATTGAAACCTTTGTTACAATTTTCTTAAAATTGTATTCAAAATAAGTGAATTCTTATAAAAAAATTTACACAATTTTGGCAAAATAATTGAAATTCTGCCAATAATTTTATTATTTAAAAAAGAATAAAGTTCTTTTTAAAAAACTTAATTAAATATTTTTTTTAAAAAGAATTTTATTGAAATTTTTGAAAATAATAACAATTATACGAAAATTTTTATTAAAACTCTTTGAATTGTATTGAACGAACTATCAATTTTCCCTAAAAATTTTAAATTTAATTTAGTTAACATTTTTGAAAATACTTAAATTATTATGAAAATATATCAATTTTCGTAAAGAATTCTATCAACATTCTTTAAACTAATTGAATTTCTGCGAAGAATTTTATTAAAATTCTTTAAAATAATTACATTGCTGAAAATTTTTTTGTAAATTAATGTAAATAATTAAAATCTGGATAAAAATTTTATAAAAGTTGTAATCAAAGTAATTGAATTTTTATAAACAATTTTACCAAAATTTTTCCGAATAAATAAAATTCTGCGAATAATTTTATTATTTTGAAAAAGAATTAAATTTTGTCAAAGAATTTAAATAAATTTTTTTCTTATAATGAATTTTATTGAAATTTTTCAAAAAATTTTATTTAAACTCTTTAAATTAATTGCTTGCGAAGAATTTGATTAATTATAAAAATAATTCAATTCTCATAAATAATTTTATCAACATTTTTCAACGTAATTGAATTTCTGCGAAGAATTTTATTAAAATTATTAAAAATAATTAAATTCTTGCATAAAATTTTTATAAATTATGTAAATAATTGAAATCTTGATAAGAATTCAATTAATATTGCACTGAAAATATTTTGATTCTCATGAAGAATTTAATCAAACTTTTTCAAAATAAATAATTCATTTTTGCGAAGATTTTCATAAATCTTTTAAAAATAATTGAATTTTTTGAGAAATTTTATTGAAATTGTATTAAAAATAATTGAATTCCTGACAAGAATAAAAAAAATAATTAGTAAATTAGTTAATCATTAAATTTTTTTAAATTTGAAACCGAAACAAATTTCAAAATCAAAATTATAATTTAGAAACATAAAATTCAAAAATCTTTTTTAATAAAAGGATAAAAATTTATTTCAACTAATTTAGAATTTTATAAAAAAAAGCTAAATTCCCACCTGGCCATCCTTGTAGTGTTGGTGTAACATTTAGAAATCAGGACAAAATTTCTGCGAAGAATTTTATTAAAATTATTAAAAATAATTAAATTCTTGCATAAAATTTTTATAAATTATTTAAATAATTGAAATCTTTATAAGAAATTAATTAAATTTTTGAAAATAATCAACTTTTCTCGAGGAATTTAATTGAAATTGTATTGAAAATAAAATTCAATTCTTGTAAAGGATTTAATTAAAATTTTTAAAATTAATGGAAATCTGCGAAGGATAAAATTATATTATTTTAAATAATTGACTTCCTTCAAGAAGTGTTATTAATTATGAAATTAATTGAATTTTTTTCTACGAATTTTATTAAAATTGCATTTAAAATTGGAGAGTTTTTATAAAAAAAATTTATTAATTTTACCAAAATTTTTAAAAATAATAAAATTCTAGCGAAAAAGTTGACTAATGTGCTTTAAAATAATTAAATTTCTTCAAATTCTCATAAATAATTTTATCAAAATTTTTCAAATTGAATTTTTTTTATTTTTATAATGAAAATTTTTATTATAAATTGCAGGTTACACAAGCAAGGAAAGATTTAATCGATTCCGATAATTCGGACTCTGATAACAATTCAAGTAACAAAGAATATTCGACTGAAAATCGAGAAAATAAATCAGAAAAAGCACAAGAAAAAAAGAGAAAGGTATGTTTTTTAAAAATAAATCAATAATGTTATTGTGTAAATGTTAATAGATACTATAAATCAAAAAGTAATTAAAAAATATTTAGAAAACGAATAATGAAAATTATTTGAATATTCAAAGTATTTGTTTTAATATATTTTTATAATTTATTAATTATTAGTTTCATTTTATATGTAATATATTTTATTTTTATATATTTTTTTTGCTTTATATTTTATGTTATATTTTAATTTCTTTGTACCTTTGTTTGTTCTATTCTATTTTGATTAATTTTTCGATTTTCTTATTTGTCACCAAAATAAAATTCTATGTTGTAATTTTAAAAATATTTTTTTCCTGATTTTGTAATTCTTTTAGGGATCAGAGAGAGCTTCGAAAGATGCTGCGATGCAACAAATTTACAGCGAGTCACAAAGACTAGTGAGAGAATCGGAAATTTCTCTTCCCTATCATCGGCCGAAACAACGAACCCTTCAAGAATTTCTTAATCGAAAAAAAGTCACTGCAGCTCTACCAAAAACATTGACAACGGCGGCGAAAGTAAAAATGTTCGATGACATTATTATGTAAGTTATGCAAAAAAAAAAAACTTTGCAACACTTTTTTCATTATTTATATTCATTTTATTTTAATTTATTATTTGCAATAAGTTTAGTTTTTCTTTATTTACATTCATTTAAAATTTTATAAATCAAAAAAACTTGTTTTACTTTAAAACGTTTACTTTAAAGGTAAAAAATTGTTCATATTTAAATTAATTTTTTTTCTCTTTTTTCACTAGAAAAGCCGTCGAGGAAAAAGAAAAAGAAGCCGAGGAATTTTACAAATCCTCCGATTCAGAGGATGAAACCGAAGAATGTGTGAAAAATTCCGAGAAAATCAACGAAAACACACCAATGGATTGTGACATTTTTCCCCCATCAAACATTATTAATGAAAATCAACCCAATAACAGTGAAGCAGAAAATATCGCAAACAATGATACTTCAAATATTGCCAACAAAACAGACGAAACAAAAAATTGTGATTTTTTCGAAAAAAGTAGAGAAAACGAAAACCTAAATGATAATGAAGTGGAAAATGATAATGAAAAAGAAAACGAAATTCCTTCCGACGAGAATAAAGAAAATTCACAAAAATCCAATGTCAATGAAAATATTTCTCACGTGACACGAAAATTATTTACTAACGAAACGGAAAATGGGGAAAATTCTAAAAAATCTAACTCCGATCAGGAGAAAATTAAAACAACAATGAATGATAATAATTCAGAATCAATGGAAGTTGATACAAATGATTTTGAATTGCAATTTTCGGTTAATGATTTTGACACCGAATTAAATATCAAGGATCTTGAATTTCCAAGACCGAAAATTTCCAATGAATTACAATCACAAAATTCAATAAAAGACAGTGAAATTTCAAAAAATTCTCCCATCAGTGAAAATTTGTGTCCTTCAAATTCAATTTTTATTGATGAAAATCCTCCAATTCAAGTAAATTCCACAACTAATTCAAAGACAATGATTGCTTCAAATACTTTGAGTAATACAAAATCGATAATCGATTCAAATTGTGAGGCTAATTCAGAAACTGTGATTGATTCGAATTTGTTGAATGATTCACATTCGATGAATGATTCGAATTCTGGTTTTGAGGACAATTTAGTTGATGATTCGAATTTGTTAGATTCTCCTTCTTCGATTGCTGAGAAAGAGAAAACGGAAAATGAAGATCTTGATGATGTAATTTCAAGAGGACACGTTCTCGGATTACCGCCACCAAGCGAGGAGGATAGAATTATAAAAAAAAATTTGATTAAAGAAGAACTTTTGTCCCGATTTCTCAATGTTACACCAACACTACAAGGATCGCCAGGTGGGAATTTAGCTTTTTATTCTGAAATTCTAATTAGTTGAAAAGACTTTTCTTCCTTTTTTAAAAAAAAGATTTTTGAATTTTATGTTTCTAAATTGTAATTTCGATTTTGAAATTTGTTTAGGTTTCAAATTTTAAAAAAATTTAATGATTAACTAATTTATTAATTATTATTTTTATTCTTGACAGGAATTCAATTATTTTTAATACAATTTCAATAAAATTTCTCAAAAAATTCAATTATTTTTAAAAGAT
This sequence comes from Leptopilina drosophilae, assembly GCA_032873175.1. Taxonomy (NCBI): domain Eukaryota; kingdom Metazoa; phylum Arthropoda; class Insecta; order Hymenoptera; family Figitidae; genus Leptopilina; species Leptopilina drosophilae. The sequence continues at coordinate 41,588,132 of CM065484.1, forward strand.
TTATGAAAATCTTCGCAAAAATGAATTATTTTTTTTTGAAAAAGTTTGATTAAATTCTTCATGAGAATCAAAATATTTTCAATGCAATATTAATTGAATTCTTATCGAGATTTCAATTATCTACATAATTTATAAAAATTTTATGCAAGAATTTAATTATTTTTAATAATTTTAATAAAATTCTTCGCAGAAATTCAATTACGTTGAAAAATGTTGATAAAATTATTTTTATGAGAATTGAATTATTTTCATAATTAATCAGTTTGAAGTTTGAATAAATTTTTTTTGAAAAATTTCAATAAACTTCATTATTAGAAAAAAATTCAGTTAAATTCTTTGACAAAATTTAATTATTTTCTAAAATAATAAAATTATTCGCAGAATTTTAATTATTCGGAAAAATTTTGGTAAAATTGTTTATAAAAATTTAATTACTTTGAATACAACTTTTATAAAATTTTTATCCAGATTTTAATTATTTACATTAATTTACAAAAAATTTTTCAGCAGTGTAATTATTTTAAAGAATTTAAATAAAATTCTTCGCAGAAATTCAATTAGTTTGAAGAATGTTGATAGAATTCTTTACGAAAATTGATATATTTTCATAATAATTTAAGTATTTTCAAAAATTTTAATTAAATTAAAATTAAAATTCTTAGGGAAAATTGATAGTTCGTTCAATACAATTTAAAGAGTTTTAATAAAAATTTTCGTATAATTGTTATTGTTTAAAAATTTCAGTAAAATATTTTAAAAAAATATATTTAATTAAGTTTTTTAAAATAATGTTATTTTAAAATAATAAAATTATTTCCAGAATTTCAATTATTTTGCCAAAATTATGTAAATTTTTTTAAAAGAATTCAATTTATTTTGTATTATTTTGAATACAATTTTAAGAAAATTCTAACAAAGGATTCAATTATTTTCATAATTAATAAAATTTTGCGAAAGAATTTAATTATTTAAAAAAAACTATCCTTATAGAATTTCTTGTAAGAATTGAAATATTAAAAAAAAATTTTTTTTATTCTACCTTTATTTGCAAAAAATCAATTATTTAAAAAAATGTTTAATTATATTCTTTAAGAGAATTAAACTATTTTCAATACAACTTCAATTAAATTTATTTAAAAAATTAATTATTTTACAAAACTTTTTCACAAAAATCTTCGCTGGAAAAATTTGATAATATTCATTGGAGAAATTCAATTTTTCTTAATTATTTGGATAAAACTCTTTTAATAAGAATATAAATATTTTGAATATTTGTTTAAATTAAATTGCTCGTACGAATTAGCTTATTTTTAAAGATTTCAATTAAATTTTTTTACAAGAAATTTAATTATTTTGATAAATTTTTTCATAAAAATTTAATTATTTTGACAAATTTTTTAATAAAAATTTAATTATTTTCACAAATTGTTTTATAAAAATTTAATTATTATTTGAAAGTTAAAATTATAAGAGAAAGAAATTTTATTCTTTTGAAAAAATTGCATAAATTTGTTATATAAAAATTTAATTATTATTTAAATTTTAAAATTACGAAAAAAAAGTAAATAAGAAATACTATAAAAGAAATATCTTTATTTGCAAACAATTTGGTTTAATGAATTTTTCGTTTTTTTTTTTAAATTATAAAGTATTAAATTACAATTTCATTAGTTTTAAAATTCAAAACAATAGAAAGAAAAACATTAGCAAAGAAAATTGCAAACGAAAAGTCGAAAACTTACTTCAAACTGCTATCAGATTACTGAAACACAATGATTATTATTATTATAGAAGAAGATTATTAAATTAAAAGAATTAATTCTTTCGATTTTTATAGGAACGACAATTGAATTATCTGAGGAGAAAGATCACAAGGGTGTGAGAAAATTAGTCGATAGATTTATACGCCATTCAAACACTCATAAAATTGAGGAAACTCCGGATGTTACAGTAATGCACACGGAAGTAACACCCGAGGGTTTAAAAATTACTGAACAGGTACTGTAAAATCCTCACTAATTTCTAACTTTTTTTTGTTGAAAAGAAACATTTTTTTAAATTTACCATTTTTATTATTTTAATACTATTATTATTATTATTATTATTATTATTATTATTATTATTATTATTATTATTATTATAATTACTAATTACTATTTAAACTATGTTTTGCTTGTTCTAATAATGAAAATATCTTGTCACCTATCGCGGGAATCGAACCCACGATCTTTCTTATTCTAGATCCGTACATTAACCACTAACCTACGAGACAATTATTTTATTCATCATCTAGTATGAAAATAGTACTTAATTAAGTTCATTTGGGTGTTTTTTTAGGTTCTTCCTTATACAATTTCGAAGCCAGGCGAGGAGTCGGAGTTAAATAAACCAGGAGCGAAATTACATCAATTACGTGAGCAATTGCAGCAGCAAATATTTAACAAGCGAAACGAGGAATGGCGTCAAAAGGAGGAAGAGGCGTCAAAATTGTTCGAGGGGGAATTTGACGATGAAGAAATGGAACCCGAGGATAAGGAGGTGGAGGAAATTGACGAGGAGGAGAGTGCCGAGAGTGAACCCGAAGAGAATGATGTCATCATAAAGGAGACGAAAAAGTCTAAATTCGAGTTTGCTGACGATGAGGCAGAGGTCAGTGACGAGGAGAATCAGTTTAATGACGATGAGGACGAAGAAGAAAAAGAAGAAGAAGAAGAGGAAGAAAAAGAAGAGGACGAAGAAGAAGAAGAAGAAGATGCAGAAGAAATAGAGACAGAGGAAAAAGAAGTTGAAGACAACGAAGATGGAGAAACAGAAGATTTCAAAAACTCTGACGAAGAAAACGAGAATGACAGTCAACCGAAGAAATTACGACGCATCACCACCGCATTTCAAGACGATTCCGATCAATCCGATTCAGAGGAAACAAAAAATCCCCCAAAAGTGACAAATCCAAAATTCCAACGGACAAAAACTGACGTCGACATGTTTGACGACTTGAGCGACGATGGCGGCGGCGACGACGATAACGACGACAACTTTCCAAGTCCAATTGAATTAAATCCCATGAAAGACGACTCAGAAAGTCAAACACAAGAATCAACACAAAAGCATTCAAATTTAATCACTCCCGCAACTCAATTGTCAATTTTCCAAAAGCAATTGTCCCCAGAGCACAGCAATAACGAACCAACATCACCTTCAACCCAAATGGACAATTTCCCAAAGAAATTATTCGCCACACCACTGACAAATTCCATCAATGATGACGAACTCATGGATCTATGCTCTGGCAATTTTGCCCCAACTGCAAACGATCAACCTTCATCGTCCCTCATCAAACCACTAATGAATCCATTGACAAATCCAAAAGTCACCGAGTCACAACTCTTGGAACTTTGCTCCGGTAGTTTCGCCTCGGAAATTGATGACAATTCCCAGGATTTGAAACTGACATTCGATGAGACATCGAAAAGTCCTTTTAAAATGGAAACAGTCGAGAGGAATAATGGAAAATTACAAGAAAGAAAGAAAACAATACGTATCGTTTTTTCGGATGATGATGAAGACGAAGGCGCCTCTTCGGAGGCGAAGAACAGAAAAAAGAAGATCACCAAGTTGGTTTTGTCTGATGATGAAGAAGACGATGTAGCTGAAAAGGAAGAAGAAGAAGAGGAGGAGGAAGAAGAAGAAGAAGAAGAAGTAGAATCGGACATAGAGAATGAGGAAGAAGCGATCGTTGACTACGATTCCGAAGAGAACGAAGTCCTAATTCCAAAGGGAGAGATCGGACAACATGTGGCGAAGAAATTCTTCGAAGCCGAGGCGGAACTGAGCGAAAGTGAATGGGGTTCGGAGGATGAGGACGAGAAAGATTTGGACAAATTGGAGAAAGAAGCGGGGGACGATGATGAATTTGACGAGGATCAAGTTCGTAATCAATTGGGTAAAATTCACGCCCGACAAGTGCAGGACGACGATCAACGTGAAGTGCGACTATTGCAAGACATGCTCTTTGAGGACGGCGATCTGCACACTGAAGGCGCGGGGCGTGAACGTAAATTTCGTTGGAAGAATATTGACAATTTGGCATGGGGCGAAACTGCTGGAGCGAGTGCAAACGATGGCGAATTAGTTGACGATATTCTCGATGAGCAAAGTGAATTGGAATTGCGTAAGCATCGCTATGAAAAGGAGAAATTTCTTCAAAAACAAAATATCGATTCACTCAATGATGATAATACAAATGACGATTTTAATGATAGTGAAATTTTTAAATATGGATTAAGAGTTGTTAATACAATCGTCAAGAATGATAGTCTCATTAGTGAGAGTGAGAGTATCACAGTTAAAAAGACAATAAAACCATTGGCACCGAGTATTATTCCCAGTCTTTTGGAAAAATCGACACTCAACAAATCACCCTCGACGAAGGTGAGAGAATTTGTTTTATTATATTGTAACTAGTTTTGTGAGAACAAGATTGTCACAGATCGGGAAAAAATTAGGGAGAGTCGGGGATTTTTATTGAATTAATACTGGAAGGAAGTAATTTTATAGAATTCGTATGAAAATTATTAATTTTTGTGACATTTTTTGTTCGCCTCATAAAACTATGAAATTAACCCGAATTTTAATACGTAAATTCTTAGGAGTTCAATTATTTTAAAAAATATCAATAAAATTCGTGGTAAAGTTTCAATTTTACTAAAAGAAATTATTATTAATTCAATGATATTCAATATTCTACTATTTTAATAAAATTTTCCAATGGAATTCAATTATTGAAGAAAAATTTTGATAATATTCTACACGCACATTTAATTATTTTCACGAAAAAAATCAAACTTTCACAGGAATTGACTTATTTAAAATAGAATTTTTATATTTAATTTGAAATTTAATTAATTGAAATTTAATTATTTTCAGAATTCCCTTCTTTTTAAATATTTTAATAAAATTGTTCGTAAGAAATCACTTATTTTGAAACACAATTTCAATTAAATTTTTATGAAATAATTCAATTATTCTTTTTGATATTAATAAAATTCTTCTCAAGAATTCAATTATTTCTGAATAAATAATTCTTCAAAAGAATTTAATTATTAAAAATGGATAACAAAATTATACTGGAAAATTCAATTATTTTGAGTCACTTTAGTAAAATTTTTTTGCAAAATTCAATTATTTTCATAAATAACTATATTCATCACAAGAATTCAATTCTTTTTAAAAGTATTAAATTTCTTCTTGTTAATTCAATTATTTTGAAAAATTCTAATAAAACCTTTCGCAAGAACTCAATTAATTTTGTAAATAATAAAAAGCTTTTTAGGAATTGAATTTTTTTAAATTAAATTTTAATAAAATACTACACAGATATTCAATTTATGTAAAATATTTTAATAGAATCCTTTGGAAAATTGAGTTATTTTTAAAAACTTTTTTAAATTCAACGATTTTTAATCATTTAAAAAAATTTGCAAACAGTATTCAATTGTTTAAAAATTTTGTTGTAAAAATCATCGTATGAATTCAATTTTTTTCATGAATTCTCATGAATTTAATTATTTAAATAAGAATTTGCATTAAATTAGTCAAAAGTAATGAATTATTTAAAAATTTTTTTTATACTTCGCAAGAATTTAATGACTTTTATAAATATTGAAATTCTTTCATAAATAATAAAATTCTTTGTAGAAATTCAATTTATTAGCATTAAAATAAGAGAAAAGTAAATATTTTTTATCAAAATTAAGAAAAAATTAGGAAAATGGAAAATAAAATATAGAATGAAATTTTCGTCAGTTTTATTTAGTTTCTAAAACGTTGGTTTTTGGTCGTGGTTTTTAATTTTTCTGTAGCTACTTTTACTATTTTTACCAATAATTTATTTTTAAATAACTTAAAGCTTGAAAAACCATCACAAAATTATAACTTAAAAATTATTTAATAAGTAATTTTACTTAAATGTTTCAAAATGAAATGAATTTCAAAAGACTTGCGTTTACAATTTTCATAAATTTTCTTTTATAAAATATTTTTTTCAAAAATTAATTTCACGTATCTCAATCGCGAAAATTTCAATTTTTCATTTTTATTCTCACTTCTAATTTTAAAAAACTTCATTAACTATTCTTTCAAGTTAGATTTAAATCTGTTCAAAAATTCAATTATTTTCAATACAATTGTAATAAAATTTCACGAAAGAAATAATTGTTTTTAATTTTTAAGAAAGAGTTAAATTTTGCAGCAAAAATTTTAATAAATATTTACAGTATGATTATTAATTATAATTATTAAAAACATCGACATAATGAATAATTTTCTAGAAATTTTAATAAATTTTAATTATTAAATTTTTAATTTCAATTATTACGAAACGCGATTATTTTAGAAATTTAAAATAAATTGTCGTTGAAATTCAATTATTTTGAAAATTATCAATTAAAATTATTAATGAAACTTCATTTAAAAAAAAAAATTAAACCAAATTGACCGAAGAATTTAATTAGGATTATCAACCATTTTAATAAAATTCTGCGCATGCATTAAATTGTTTTTATAAATAATAAAATTCTTCGAAGGAATTGAATTATTCTCAAATTTTTTGATAAAATTCTTTGCAAGCGTTCAATGATGTTCAATTCATTAATTTTAAAAAAGGAAAATATTTTATAAAAAAATATTAAAAATGTTAGGAAACAAAAAAGCAAACAACTGACTAATTTGGTCAGGGAATTTAAAAAATAGTCTGGAAAACCTGGAAAAGTCTGGGAATTTTGAAATGCTGATGTCTTAGCAATCCTGAATTGAATCTATTTGAAATTATTTGAATTTCTGATTGATTTAAAGAAGATTATGAGTTAAAAATTTTAGAAAATAATAATTTATCTAAATGGTGAAAATAATTTTGAAGAAGTTACATCAGTATCAATATTTTTATAATATAAATTAATGATTTTATCACTCGACTATTTTAATTAATATAAAACATGAAGAATTATTTTCTTATGTTATCAAATTGTAAAAAGTTTGAATTTGAAATTTTTGAAAATCTTAATTTCTATGGAAAAATAATTACCAATTTTTTTTTCAAATAAAACTATTAATGTTTTTCGAATAATTTTATAATTAAAGAAATTCGTAAATAACTGTAATAGAACATTCCTTTGAGCATCTAATAATTTTTAAAAATAAATTAGAATATTCTTTAGGGACAGGCATAGAGTGAAAATATTGTCTGAAAAGCAGACAAAAGTCAGCTGTAAAAATAAAATTTTTATGTTAACTGATGGCAACCCTACAGAAGAAGTCGAACGAATTCAGTGCAATTTTTTTCTTATTTTTTGCAATTTAAAAAATGAATCCATAATTTTTTTGTTCTGTAAAAAACAAAATTTCAACTTCCGACCTGTTGTATTTTTCAGCTTCCAATACGTGGCTCATTTCTTGCTCGCGGTGATGCGACTCTGGCCAGAATAGCATCCATAATCGATGAAAAGGATAAGGTGATTCGTGCTCCATTAAACGGTAGGAGATTTGTTTTTGAACACATAAGTCCCTCGGTTAAGAATGCTGAAAAAATTCAAGACGAAGATGAATCTTCACCGTCAACGTCTACGATAAAGGTAAATAAAATGAAAAAGAAATACATTTCATTCCTAAAAAAAAAAAATTTACAAAAACGAAAAAAATTCTAAATTAAAAAAAAAATATTTTACTAAAACGAAAAAAAGTTTACATATATATATTTTAAAAAAATGTAAAAGTAGGGTATAATAATAATTTTCTAAAATTTACAGTCCCGAAAACGAACATCGACATCGGATTCGACACCAAAATCGATTAAGAAAATGAAAGTTAACACAGAATCGACTGGTAAAAAGTTATTCAGTTAACGTCGATTGTAAAAAGTTGTTATTTAATTCTCGGGTTTAAATTTAAAAAAGAGAGCTTGTATATATGTTTTATAAATTATTACGTAACGAACTTGATATATATATATATATATATTTTAGTTTTATTATTATTTTCTAAAAATATTATTGTATTTCTACTCTTTAAATTAAATATTGATAATATCAATAATAATTATGTTAAAATAAACAAAATAATAATTATATTAATGCCTATTGGTTGAAAATACTCGATACTCGAGTTATTAAAAAAAAGTGAAATCATTTGCCTACGTATATGGCAGGGGTTTATGTTTAATGTAATTCTAGCCAATAATGCACATCCTGGCCTACGGCAATTGTTCTTCCTGCTTTGTGATCTATATAAACGTGGCGTCATGACAAAGGTGGGTCATTTAATTATAAATACAAGTATATTTGCATAAATTAAACATGTTTTTACTTCTAAATTCTACGCTAATATTTGCAAAATTTTCATTTAGGCAAAATGGAAACTTTTTTTTATATTAGTTATTCTTAATTTTATTAATACGTTTTTAAAATTATTTTTAGAACTGAGAAACAGTGGCGAAACTTTAATAGTTTGGAAAATGGACGAAACAAAGACAAAAAGAATTTATTAGAAGAGCTTTGTCAATCACGGAATCTGTGAAAGTTCTTCATAGTAGATGATGAATAATTTACAAAAATTTATATATACAACTTGCTCGTTGTAAAACACGAATCCCTTACCTACTTTTTAACAAAACAAAAAAAAATGGAAAAATACAGCATAGACTTTTGGGGTCACACTGAAATTTCCAAATCACAATAACTACTTTTAAAATTAGAAATGCCTTCAATTATTCCACGATCTTGAATTCAAAAGATTTGAAGTATTAAAGTGATTTATGCCCTCATTTTTAAAATACATTATGTATCGTTATTTAAGTCACTTACATATCCTGATTTAATACACACAAAGTAACTCTAACGTATTTTCTAACTTCCCATATTATTTAGGGGAGATTGGGATATTGTGGGCCACACACATACATATGTCAGTTTCCCAAAATTATCACTTACCTAAATAAAATTTCAGTTTTACCAAAGAGTGCACTTTTATGATTTTTAAAAATTTTGGAGAATTGTAAGCCACTGCCTAAATTAAGTTCAAAATCAAAAATACGAATGAAATATATAAATGGTTTGGAATTTTTAAAAATGGTTTATTATTAGTTTAAAATTAGAAAAGAAAAATTACGAAAATGAAACTTTTCTGAATCATACAATTTGGACAAGTTAAATACGCTCTACTAATTATACCAATTATAGAATTGGTTTTGTTAAATTACTATAGGTTTGAGTGATTTTAATAATATGTACTTGCATTATGAAATTAAATAGCGAAAAACAAGCAATAAATATACTTTCCCCAAAAAACGTGGCCCACAATTTCCCAAATGCTTCATTTTACAAAAAGCTTTGTATTATTTATTCATTTTAACTCTTTAATGGACAAGTTTTTTGCCGTTATTATAAATATATATAATGTTTAGTAAATTCGATTATTCTGTTATTCAATATGAGAAGTATTTTTTTAAAACATTTTCCACCCCTTCAAACCATCCCTAAAGTATGTTACTACCCTAAAAAAATTGATAATAGATTTTGTAAATAAAAACCAGACAACGGTTCCGGGACCAAAAAATAATAATTGGAAAAGAATTTGAATAACATTTGTCAATTCTGAAACAACATCAATACATTATTTTGACTTTTTCTGAGTTTTCCCCGATTGTTACAATCTTCATAATTTTTTCATAGATTTTCCGACTTTCCCGTCATGGTTTTTCCTCATTTTCATCACATTCGCAGGGGTATGAGAGCAAATAAAGATTACTACTCTTTATTCCTAGGCTCAAAACCTGTAAGAATTTATAATCAAATTCTTTGAAACGACTCAATTATTTTCAAAAAATTTTCAATTATTTTCATCAAATTCTGGCTTCAAAATTCAATTATTTAACAAAAAAATGATAAAATTCATCCAAAATTCAATTATTTTAATGAATAATAAAAATTCCACAAGGATTTAATTAATTTAGAATAGTATTTTCAAGAAAATCAATTAATTAAAATAAAATTTTCATAATGTTTATTATTAATGTATTATTAATATTATTATATTTCACAAAAATTAATTGTTTAATACAGTGTTTATAAAATTCTTATGAAAAAATTAAATTATTTTCATAAATACTCAAATTCTTCTTAGGAGTTCAATTATTTAAAAAAATATCTGTAAAATTCATGGCAAAGTTTTAATTTCAGTAAAAAAATTATTATTAATTCAATGGTCTTCAATATTCTACTATTTTAATAAAATTTTCCAATAGACCTCAATTATAAAAGAAAAATTTTGATAATATTCTACACGATCATTTAATTATTTTCCCGAAAAAATATAAATTTCCCAGGAATTGAATTATTTAAAATAGAATTTTTACATTTAAATTAAAATTTAATTATTTTCAGAATTCCATTATTTTTAAATATTTTAATAAAATTGGTCGAAAGAAATCTCTTTACTTCGAATCACACTTTCAATTCAATTTTTATGAAATAATTAAATTATTCTTTTTAATATGATTAAATTTCTTCTCAAGAATTCAAATATTTATGAATAAATAATTCTTCGAAAGAATTCAATTATTAAACATAAATAACAAAATTATACTCGAAAATTCAATTATTTTTAAAAGTTATAAATTTCTTCTTGTTAAATCAATTATTTTGAAAAATTCTAATAAAACCTTTCGCAAGAACTCAATTATTTTTGTAAATAATAAAAAGGTTTTTAGGAATTGAATTTTTTTTATTAAATTGTAATAAAATACCACACAGTTATTTAATTATTGTGAAATATTTTAATAGAATCCTTTGGAAAATTGAGTTATTTTTAAAAACTTTTCTAAATTTAACGATGTTTAATAATTTTAAAAAATTTTCAAACAGAATTCAATTATTGAAAAGTTTTGTTCTGAAAATCATCGTAAGAATTGAATTTTTTTCATGAATAATAACAAATTCTCAGGAATTTAATGATTTAAATAAGAATTTGTATAAAATTAGTCGAAAGAAATGAAATATTTTAAAAAACTTTTTTTTAAACTTCGCATGAATTAAATGATTTTTATAAATATTGAAATTCTTCCATGAATAATAAAATTCGTTGTAGGAGTTTAATTTATTAGCATAGGATTAACAGGGTTGCTACGAATTCAGCATTTTAAAATTCCCTGTCTTTTCCAGGTCTTCCAGACTATTTTTTTTAAATTGTCTGACCAAATTAGTTACTTGTTGTTTACTTTTTTGTTTCCTAACATTTCAAACATTTATTCTTTTTAAATATTTTCAATTTTAAAATTAATCTATTGAACATCATTGAATACTTGCAAAGAATTTTATCAAAAAATTTTAGAATAATTCAATTCCTTCGAAGAATTTTATTATTTATAAAAATAATTTAATGCATGCGCAGAATTTTATTAAAATGGTTGATAATCCTAATTAAATTCTTCGGGCAATTTGGTTTAATTTTTTTTTTAAATGAAGTTTCATTAATAATTTTAATTGATAATTTTCAAAATAATTGAATTTCAAGAACAAGTTATTTTAAATTTCTAAAATAATCGCGTTTCGTAATAATTGAAATTAAAAATTTAATAATTAAATTTTATTAAAATTTCTAGAAAATTATTCATTATGTCGATGTTTTTAATAATTATAATTAATAATCATACTGTAAACATTTATTAAAATTTTGCTGGAAAATTTAACTCTTTCTTAAAAATTGAAAACAATTATTTCTTTCGTGAAATTTTACTACAATTGTATTGAAAATTGAATTTTCGAACAGATTTAAATCTAACTTGAAAAAAATAGTTAATGAAGTTTTTTAAAATTAGAAGTGAGAATAAAAATGAAAAATTGAAATTTTCGCGATTGAGATACGTGAAATTAGTTTTTGAAAAAAATGTTTTATAAAATTCCCTGACATTTACAGGTTTTCCCTTACCGAGAAAAAATTTCCTAACAATTCCAGGTTTTCAAGGTTTTTCCTGACCGTAGCAACCCTGAATAAGAAAGAAGTAAATAATTTTTATAAAAATTAAGAAAAAATCAGGAAAATGGAAAATAAAATATAGAATGGAATTTTCGTCGCAGTTTTATAAAGTTTCTAAAACCTTGGTTTTTAATTTTTCTGTAGCTACTTTTTTACAACTTTTTTTAGTCTGAAAGCTACTTTTTTGAAATTAATTATCGAGTCCAAAGCTGAATATTGAAACATGGCATTTCCAAACGGTATATCTATTTGTCAGTAAAAATATTCGTTTGACTATATGAAACAATCCCATTATCCATTAATAGAAACAAGGCTCTTTTTAGAAGAGAAGGTTAGATACGGAAAATTTTTTTTTTTGATATCCTTAAATGTGTAATATGGCCTTTTTCTCCATATATACATAAACGAAGGGGAATCCTTGAGACACTCACTTTCTGTGATGGAAGGATGGGTGGATGCAAGAGGTGGAAGAATGAAAAGCTTTGGCGTTGACGTAAGGGGTGTGGTGGTTTGTTGGGTAAGCCGATTAGAACATCATGGTAGTTGTTACGTCCAAGTCCCTTTCTCCCTCCATATACCGAGACATTGGCAACAGAGAAACTCTACTATGCGGTTGAAGTGCAGGCGCACTAGTCAGAGACACATTAAAATCGCATCAAATATGTACGACCAGTACACCCCATACCGGCTTGAATCCTGTGCCATGCTGGCAAAAGCATAAGTACAGCTCCGAGCTATATCCACGAACATAGGCAAAAAAAAAGCCTTGCTCTTCCTTCAACACTCACAAATATCCATATCTACAAGTGAAATACATGTACCTTAGTCGAGCATTGATGTTTCCTCGATATTCCATACTTTTTTGAATCATCTAATCTAACTTCAAGAAAAAGAAGTACTTTTCCAAACTATGCGTCTGAAATTGATGAATTTGAATTAAATTCACTTCTTCTTTGTTTGAAATCCTATTCACATCACTTGCTACTATTTGGTCTATATTTACTTTCTGGTATACATAAATTTTCAGTTATACTATTTCTTGAAAAAAAAAACTTTATTTCCATACATATCTCTTGTTTTTCCCAAGAAAATTAAAATGACTTTCTTTTTTTCTTCTCCATTATAACAATGATTGAAAATAATTGTGTAGATTTTGTTCATCGGAAAAAAGACCTTTGAAGAAAGGTTCTTGAGGAGCCGATGAGTGCCTCTCGTCCAATTACAGCGTGATTGTCCGGCCTCAGATGCTCCCTTGAGGGGTGAAGATTAACCACGAGAAACGGCTAAAGGCACGCTCACAACCACAAAGGTAAACTCGGCCGTTAATAGTTTAGAGAGAGAGAGAGAAGGGTGGGGGTAGACCACCAACATTACACTATGATGCCTAACAGCGGAATTATTTACAATTAATTATTGAATGTATTCGCCAGTTAATTAGCTAAGTAGCTCAAGAGATTATATATATGTAACGGTGTGACCACTCGGCAGGGCTTTATACCGAACATATTCAATTCCAATCCCCCTCTAATGCATTGTTTATCGTTGTAAATGTTAATCCCCCCACAATGCGATGAAATAATTTCGAAAAACCGCAGAGATATTAAAATATGTGTTTTTATTTTTACATATATGCAAAAATAAAAACACATATTTTAATATCTCTGCGGTTTTTCGTATTTTTTTTGTCCCATCGAATTTTATAATTAACGAAAAAATAATGTGTTCTACTTTGTAAATCCAGATTAATTATAATAGAAAAAATTTATTTCATTTTCGAAAAATAATTTTATATATATATATATATATATATATATATATATATATATATATATATATATATATATATATATATATATATATATATATATATATATATATATTTATGGTTGATTCTTCACTCAGTGGGCACTTTTCCTTCCCCACTGTTCCCTATTTAATAACTTTAATAATTATTTTCTAATCTGCTTCAAAACTTTTTCATAATTAATATTCAGCATGTGTCTTATTAGTATTTTAATTAAAAAAATTTTTTATTTTAAACGAAAGTTATGACTTAATTGGAAATGACCCAAAAGTGCACTTTTCTCGATTCTCCACACAGAAATTATGAAGTTTAATATGGTTTATTTCACAAAAAGTCTATTTTAATCTTGTTTTTATTTCCTCCATTCGAAAATTTATATCAAATATAGTATATGCCTACTATTTTCATTGAACGAAATTCACAGTTTTTTCCAGTTATGGCCTAATTTTTTCCCGGTTTTATTTTCTCATAAAATTTAAATTTAAATTTGATTTCGATCGTAAATAAATAATAATTTTTATTGAAAATTTGGTAAATAATTTTTTCAGTTTTTAAAAAAAAATCTTGTCTTTTTATAATTACAATTGGAAATTTTATTTTTCAAGTTTATTACAATTCTATTGGTGATAATTGAATTTCTGCAAAGAATTTTACTATTTACTAAAAAAATTGAAATCCTTCCAAAGAATGATATTATTTATGAAAATAATTTAATTTCTGTGAAGAATTTTATTACAATTTAAAAAAAGCGGTGATAATTAATTATTTACTTAATAAGTAATAATAAACATTAAATTTGCTTAAGAAATGATAAAAATCATTTATTTGAACATTCAAAAATTTGAAATTATAAAAATTTAAGAGAAGTTCAATAAATATAACTATTGAATAATAATAGAATAATATAATTTTTAGAAGCAAAAAATTGATTTAAAACTTTAAGAGGGACTTTATATTTTCAAAATAAAATTATAATTACGACAACTAACATTATTTTCGAAAAATTTAAATTAAAATTCTTTCAAAGAATTAAATTATTTTAAAAAAAAATGTAAAGAAATTTCAATTATATCAGAAATTTTCAATTATTTGTTTAGAAAAATTAAATTATCTTGAAACAATGGAATTGAACAATTTCAACAATTTTATTTTTCAGAATTTAAAAAAAATTTTGCCACAATTCAATTTTAATAAAAAATTTGAAGTCCATATCGTTTTTTTTTAAATTAACTAATAACAATTTTAATTATTAATCTTCGCATTAAGAAACATGAATTCATTAAAATGTGACTATAAAATTCAATTATTAATTAATTATTAAATTAAAATACTTTGAAAATTTTATTTGTTAAAAAGTTTCTAAAGAAATTCTTTAACAAATTCAATTACATATTTTTAGTCGAATTTCACAATATTTCTATTAACTCCATAATTTTTTAAAATTTATTTACATAATCTGTTTGAATAAGTGCCTGACTTTTACTATCAAATTAATTTTTTTTAACTAATTCAAAGTTAGAGAAGAGTATAAATATCTATAAAAATTGAAATAAAAAGTAATTTTTTTAAAAACAAATTAAAATAATAAAACTTTTTTAATTTTTGTGAAAAAATTTACGGTTTTGTATATAAAAATCCCGGATAATTCCCGGTAAGTGTTTATGTTTTTTTGAGCATTTATTTTTTTATCACACATCTTTAAAAATTGTTTTGTAATATTATACTTAATTGTCGTTTAATATGCTCCTTAAGAATATAATTTATTTGTTTTTTACACTATTTTATATTATTAATTGACAAAACATGACCTTTTTAATCATATTATTTAACCTTTAAACGAAATTTTTAAAAATTGTTTATATAAAATTAAAAGATGAATTTAAGCTCAGATATGTACAAAATAATTATTTTCAAGCCTATCATTAATATAAAGACCTACATATAGAAAATTTTCAAAAAAAATTAATATTTTTAAATAAATGTTCCCGTGCGGTTAAAAGTTACCCCTTTGCGGTGAATCACTCATATAAAAAGATTTAAAAAAATTTTTTGTCTCTGTATATATAAGACAGAATATATAGGTACGTGATTTTTTGTGACTTATATAATACTATACTTGATAAAGAATGTTCGAACAAAGGGATTCGATGCATATTGACTTTTTAGTCTCAACTTTTCAGCATGACATATAAGAAGACAACTATTATAGAATCGAAAGGTTTTTTGATAAAAAATTCACGTAACAGAGAATGGAAAGTAAATTTCATCGCTGTATGATTACTTGGATATGGTATGTATAAGTGCTTATAATTATATATATAAATCACCTAAGGCGATATATATATATATATATATATATATATAAACGTTTTTTAACACTATTACACATGTACGAATAAACCCGACGTCCTGTGGAAAAATGGTTTATTAATTTTTCATACGAATAGAGAAGACTTTTACTGTACTTTAATGTCCTACGTCGCATTATCCTATCTTACCCTCGATTCTTCCCCTTCGTCTTCATTCTTTGCTTTGCTTCACGAAAGGGTACTAAAAGTTATATGTATTTTTTAAAATCATTTTTTAAAAAAATTAAATTAAAAAAAAAAAAAAATTTTAAAATTTTTATTGCACATAATATATATAATTTTAATTAATATAATTAGAAGAAATTTCTAACTGAAATATTGATATTAGATTTATATCTAATAATATATATTTTTAAATTTGTGACGCGCTCTGAAGAAAGGTACCTAATAAGAAGCAAAATATTTGAGGTTATGTTTTTAATTTTTCAAGTAAAAATACAGAAAAAAATCAATTATTGATTAAAAATTATTTATCTTCAAGGCTTCAATACATCCAAAATATTCAATAAAAATTAGTTTCAAATTCAAATAATTAAAAATAAACTTCTAATCAAGAAAAATCTAACACGACCCTAATGCTATAATTCGTTTGCTTCTTAGGTACACCTTATTCCTTGGAGCGCGTCACATTTATTGATATTAGAACAGGAAATGTATCTTTCAATAGTAATATAGGAATTATTATAGACAATTTAAAAATTGTCTGACTTAGAAATAAATTATGTAAATTTAATTTAAATTGTTAAGAAATGTTTAAAATTATAATAACTACATTAATTGATGAAAAAGGCAATCACTCTTAAATTAAATGCTTTAATAAATTAGTAAAAATTAATAAAAACCTAATGTACGCTTTTTAAATAATCCAATTTTTCACATTCACAATCAAATAGATTTATAAGTTTTTCACTATAGCGTTTTTGAACTGACTTCGGAAAATGCTTGAGAGTAGCAACTATGAAAAAATAAGATGTGCGACTATAACCTTTCAAAACGAAACAATATTCCAAACATCTTTTTTTTCACTTTGAAAACGGTTTTACGGAGAATATTATAAATTTTTTATAAACTTATATTCAAAGATTATTTATTAAAACAATTTTTCAAAATGTAAAATTTAATATTTACTAGTATTAGTGCTTTTTAACCCATAACTTAATCTAAAATAAAGTTATACATTTATATTTTTCAATGCCTAAGCTAATAACTTTATTTTTAAAAAATAAAATGTCATTGAAATAAAATTGCGAGCTTAATTTAAAAAATTTTTAATAGATTATATACTTTGATTTTTTTGGTACCTTGACCATGTTTATACCCCGATTAAAAAATATTAATATTTGAAAAAGTTACAGTGATTTTTGTAAGTGGGTCGACCCCGTGGGCTTTAAAGGGTTACATAACCTAAAAAAATATTTACGTCTGTTTAAATTTAAAAAAATTTAAATGTATTAAATTTTAAAACAAAAAGGTCTTTTGGTGGATGATATCTTGGCAACTTCGTTAATAGAAGTCTCCATTCTGACCATATTGGAAATTTATTAATGTTAAATGTCAATATACGTTATTTAAAATTTAAATTTTAAATCACTTGAAAAAAAAAACGGATTTCCACATTGAATCCCAGGGAGTGAAGAAATTCTGCTCAATTTTCGCATAGTGGTAGCAAAAGGTGAAAGGCTGCAGTAGCAGCAGCAAGCAACCCCCTTCAAGGGGGTATTGGATGCGTGATGCGTATACAATTGTTGACGGCCACCAGCAAAATTGTCCGGGTGCGCGTCGAGGGGGCCGGGTATGCAGTGTGTGGGTTGTAGACACGCGCCACACTTTCCTCGTGGAAGGAGTCAGGCCAATGAAATACAGTTGTGAATCCAATGGAGGCGGAGTTAAAATTTCCTCTACAGGAGCCTCGATATTTCTTGCGGGGGTCTTTATTCAAACGGCGTCTAGCCACCGCCGCATAAAGAACGGCTTTCTTTGATGAACATCATCATCATCATCATCAGTTACCGTCACACCTGATATGGCTACTTAAGAATCTCTCTCTGGATAAAAAAAATAAATTACAAAAAGATTAACAAACAAAAAAGGAGACAATGTTGCACAGTACATTGCCAAGAGCATTCCTAGCACCGGGGCTCAATTATTTCGCCGGCTACTATGGTGATCAGCTTCATCATCCCTATGGACCAACGTCCTATATGAGCATTGGTGCCGAGGACTACGCCAGAATTGCCATCGATCAGCCATCCTTGGGATCTCCTTGGGAGAATTCTCGATCATCAACACCATGTCCCTTGGATCTGTCTCTAAAAGCAACTCCAAAAATCGAGGAATGCGAATCTATTGAGGTGGACGATGAAGAGGATCGTCTGCAGAGACACCAAAGGGGCAGGTATCCAATTCTTGTGGATGACGATGAGGAACTTGTGGTCGACGATACGTATGATAAGAATAAGGGTTTGTCATCCCCAACACCAATCAGAACACCCTTGGTTCTAATGGATCAAAAGTACCACCATCATCATCATCATCAAAAAATTCTAACACCTCTTCAGACCTATCAACAGCAATTGCTCCTAACACCCCAGCATCACATGCCCAGTACTCAAAATACTCCAATTCATTCGCCAATGACACCGCCAAGCACACCATCGCCACCCCAGTGTCCCAGAAGACGTCATCGCGACACCGACGAAGACGACCCAACAACAGCGACAACCCCCCGTTCATCAACAATCGACAAACATGTCGCACTGCCAAGAAAGAAGAAGCACGCCCGCCGTTTGAAATTCGACGAAGACACAAGCAGTCCCGTCTCGGGTACAGTGATCCTAGGTCCCGACGAGGCTGTCGTCACTGGCGACATCGATCCGGCCTTCAACATCGTCGAAGTCACCGACGAGGCACGAGCTGAATTGGCAAAAATTGAAAATCGCCTCGGACCATATCAGTGCAAACTCTGCCGGCAATTGCACGACGATGCATTTCAATTGGCGCAGCATCGTTGCTCGAGAATTGCACACGTTGAATACCGTTGTCCAGAGTGTGATAAACGTTTCTCATGTCCGGCTAATTTGGCATCACATCGTCGTTGGCACAAACCACGAGCATCAAATGGAACATCTTCTTCTTCTTCTTTAGCGACTGCTACCGATGTTCCATCATCAAACGCCGTTGAAGTCACATGCACGAGATGCGATGCTAAATTCACAAGACAAGCGGCATTGAGAAAACATTTGGCCACCCAGCATCCTGAATTGGTCCAAAATACCAACGGTACCGGTACCAGTATCGGTAACAGTACCGGTACCAGTATCGGTAACAGTACCAGTAACAGTAACAGTACCAGTAACAGTAACTGTAACAATAACAGTAACAGTATCAATAACAACAACAATAATATGACCAATAACAATAATAATGAGAATGGATTGGAAATGAAGACCATCGGTACGGTGCAAATTGGAAATAGTCCAATTAACATCGAAATGCCCTGACATCATCATCATCATCATCATCGTTTTCCCGCGAGACCCCTGCCTAGAAGACCTGGACTCTATTGGAGATTTGGCATGGATCTTCTGTGAAAAATTTACTAACAATTGTGAGTAGACTCTTGTGATCTTTGTTCATATATATAAATGTAAATCTTTCTTTTTATTCTTAACATATTAATCAGCCAAATTGTTTAACCCCAAAGGGAAATGTTTTCTATCACTCAAAATTTCGTCTCTTCTTTTCTAGACTCTAAATACTTTTTCTCATCTTATGGAAATTTCTCCTGAAAACAAATTTTTCACTAACATCATTTTCTTGGCTATAAACAAAATCTTGCGGTTATAACTTCACAGTTTTCTTGAAAGTATCAAATGGATAGTAAAGTATATAGATCAAATTGATGCCAAAAATCTGGAACAATTTTTTGTTTGATCCACATTTTTGGCATCAATTCGTGGCCATTTGATACTTTTAAGTTAACAGTGTTTAAATTAAAACTTTAACCCTCGGAGAACGTACCTCTTTTTTAGACCATTTTTCAAAGCTCAAAGAATTTTAAACTGCTCATCTAATCAAACTAAATTTTTTTTTAAATATAGTTTAAACTCTAATATAGTTTAATATAGTTTAAACTTTAATATTGTTTAATATAGTTTAAACTTTAATATTGTTTAATATAGTTTAAACTTTAATATTGTTTAATATAGTTTAAACTTTAATATTGTTTAAAGTCTGTTTCTACTTCAAAATCCTCATTAAAAATATTAAAGAAAGAAAAAAAGCATTTCGTTAAAAAGCGTGCGGGGTCAAAAAGACTCCATATGTTCTCCGAAGGTTAAAAATATTTAGATAATCAAAAGATTATGTAGATTTTTGGTTAACAAAATTTGACTTAAGAAATTTTTTATTCAACACATTTTTTATTAACATCATTTTCACTTTATTAAATTTTTACTTAATGAAATTGTTTAGTTAGCAAAAATGCTTGCAAAACAAATTTTCTCAGAATTTCAAACTAAGCTAATATGTTTGGGTATAGCTATAAATATTTGATATCCAAAGTTTTGATTAATCAAATGTTTGGTGAGTAAAAAATTTTACAAACCAAATTTATTTTGATTAATTATATATTTTTTCTTAATTAAATTTTGAATTATAACTAAATATGGTTGGTTTGCAGAATTTTATTATCCAAATTTTAAATTAACTAAATGTGGCCATTGGTTTGCAAAATTTTCATTTTCAAAATTTTAAATTAACTAAATATGGTTGGTTTGCAAAACTTTCATTATCCAAATTTTTGATTAGATAAATTTTTTGAAAACTATAAATTTTCTCTCAATTAAATTTTTAATTCCTCAGTATGTTTGGTTAGCAAATTTTTTGTTATCCAAATTTTTGATTAACCAAAAACTGTTTGTAGGAATATTTTTTTATGCAAGAAAAAAGAAATAATAAAAATGAATATAAACAAAAAAAAAAAAAATAGTTTCTCAAGAATTCTTTTGTGAAGAAAAAAAGAATAGAAAACATAAGAATGAATGGAAAAAAAGTAGGATTTTTTTTACCGCAATTTTTAATTTATGGAAATGAAAAGTTGATGGAAATGTTTTTCTATATATTTTTTTGGCAAATTTATATACGCACTTAGAAATTTGTCTTAAAATAAAAAAAGTGTCCCTTTAATAGAATCGTCTACTATTAATAAAAAAATAATAAATATTTATTATTAAAAAAATCTTTTTTTTTCAAAAACAATTGTTATTTAATTGAAGAATTATTATTCAATATTATTTCTTGCGGTTTAAACTATAAACACTATAGCTTTTCGTAATTAGACAATTTGTTCACATAATTAAACAAATTTTTCTTCCTATTCAAGGAATTTTTTTGAATTAAACTATTTTTTATAATTAAATTTATAATAATTAATTTATAATAATTTCTAATCATTAATTATAATTAATATAATCAAAGAACATGTTTTTAATTAATTTTCACTTTCAACAAATTTTTTTAAATAAAGAAATTTTCACAAATTATAATTAATAATAAAATAATTATATAATTTATAATAATTTTCTAAAAATTAAAGAAAATTAATTTTTTTCATCAAAGAATTTTTCACTAATTAAAATAATTTTTCTATATGATTGATGAAATTTTATATTGAGTAAGGAAATATTTTTTTAATTAAAAAACTTGTTTCTTAAAAAAATGTTTCTTTCATTACACATAAATATTTCTTGATTGCAAGAAATTTTTTCTTATTTGAACAACTTTCTATATCGAACAAAATTGCTTATTTTATCCGAAAATTGTTTTTCTGTCAGGAAATATTTCATTATTCCAAGAATTTGCTTGCAATCGAGAAATATATTTCTCTATTAAAAAATTGTTTTTTAAATGGAAATTTTTTTAAATGGAAATTTTTTTAAATGAAAATTTTTTTTAATGAAATTTTTTTAAATAAAAATTTTTTTAAATGAAAATTTTTTTAAATGAATTTTTTTTTAATAGAAATTTTTTTAAATGGAAATTTTTTTAAAGGAAATTTTTTTTAAATGGAAATTTTATTAAATGAAAAAATTTTTTTTTATGGAAAAATTTTTCTTTATTTAAAAAATTTTTTTGTTTATTTAATTTAGATTTTTAATTGAAAAATTATAATTGAAAATTAACAACATTTTTTACACTTAGATAAATTTTTTAATAATGTAAAGAACTTTCTTTTAACTCAACAATTTTCTTTATAAAAATGAGTATAAAAGATAAATATTAAAAACAAATACTTATTATAATAAAAAAAATCTTTTTTTAAATAATAAAATAATTTTTTTCCTGAAATTGAAAAATTTTTCTGTGTCGAAAAATTGTTTCATTTTTTATTATAATCATTAAAAAAAAATAATTTTGTTTACTCTTCAATAAAAGACAATTTTTTAATCATGAAAAATAATGATTTATTCGAAAAATGTTTATTTGAAAAATTTTTGGCAGTTAAAGAATTTTTCTTTCATTAAAAATTGTTTCTTCTTTAAACATTTTTTTTTATTTCAACAATTTTCTTTAATTAAAAAGATGTTTCTTCAAAGAAAGAACTTTTTGTTATTAAAATATATTTCTTGAATCAAAGAATTTCTATTGAATCAAAAAACATTTCTTAGGTTTTATTAACACTTATTATTTTATTATCTTATTTTTTTAAAAAGTTTTATTTAAAAAAAATATTTTTCTTTATTTAAAAAATAAATATAATTATTTTCCATTAATTGTTATCATGTCAAATAGAATCAATTTTTTTAAATCAAATTTTAAATTATGTTCAATTTATGAAAAAACAAAATTTAGGTCCAATTCATTAGAACACTGATGGTTATATATATATTAATATATATAGGTAGTCAACTTGTTGCATTCCGTTACTGACTATACATATTGAACATATAACATCAAACCTTTTTTTCAATTAAATTTTGTTTCCTTGGAAATGAAAAAATTATTTTTCAAAAAATGCTAGATTTCTTCGAAAAGTTTGAGTGACGAAATTTTTACATAGAAAAAAATTTTTTTTTTGATAAAAATAAAAAAAAAATTTAAAGATTTCTCTAAATGTTTTTATGAAATTTAATACTTAATAAACAAATTGGCTGAATATATGAAGAATATATATATATAATGATAATAAATAACAAAAATTAAAAATATTGCTCGATTGTGGTATTAAATCTAGTCAGCGATCTAGTCGTATTAATAAAAAAAAGTATCTTCTAGTCGATAGCGTCTTTAGATCAAAATATTTTCGATATATAGCTTTAAACATATTCTTATCCGAATTTTCCGAATGCTTAAAAACAAATTTTTTTCCGTACAGCGAAATAATAATTAATTTAAAGTTTTCCCCTTCGTTCAATTCTAATTTATTGCATATCTTTTCTGTGTATATTTACATAAAAAAGTATAACATAAATTTAAATAGAAAAAAAGTTTATTAACAATATTCTCAAATTTATAAAATTTTAATTATTAAAAAAGCAAGGAAAAAATTCTAAAAATTTAATATAATAATTTAATGTTAATAGCAATATTAATAATTATTTAATAGTTATTATTTATAATAACTATTTAATAATTATTTATTAATAATAATTATTATATATAATTAAATAATTAAAAAAAAATGAAAGAAGCATAAAATTTCCCTAATAGCTATATAGAATCTATATATGATCGTTTTGCCAAAGATATTTAATCGTTGATAAATCTACCAACTTATTTACTTTGTAAATTACTGTATAAAAATTGGCTTTTTTCTATATAGATCGAAAATATTATTACCGAATAGTATTCGTTTAAATAATATATAAAAAAAAATGAACAGTTTTAGAAATTGTGAAATCAATGTAAATAGCTTAGATATAATAGTGAGGAAAGAAAGGAAAACACGAACAATTTTCATGTACTTTTAGCATTAAATGTAATAATCCTTTCATGTAATATAATATTTATAATTCTAAGAAGAGCAGATATCTCAATAAAAGTTCTATATTTTTCAATAAACAAATATAAATATTAAATATTTTTTCTCTTTATTATATTAAAAAAAAAATGAAGTGATTCATAAAAATGTGTTACTGAATAATTTTACATAAAATGAACAAACAAATAACGAAAAAGAAAAATAAAAAAGAAAAATGAAAAAGGAAATTTATTTTAAAAGAAGAATTTTCCTTTTAATTGAAAAAAAAAACTTACACCAATTTCTTTTTGGTAAAATGAAAGCGAAAAAATAAGAAAAACTAGAAGAAAACTAAAAAAGAATAGAGAAATAAATTCATGGAATTTGAAAAAAAATTAATAGAATATTTTTTTAAAGCCGGATGCAAAAACCGTCTATGTATTTTGTAACCGTCAACGCAGAGCTAAGAGTGCGGCCCTCTCGAGAGCTCGCTCATTAATTTCATTGGCCACTTTTCAAGGTCGCGCAACTGCGATTGGTCCTTGTGACACGACCTTGAAAATCAACCAATGAAATAAATGAGGAGGGATCATTTTTATAAAAAAGGCGACCTGCATAAAATATTCGCCTATAATTATAAAAAAAAATTTATTGTTACATTATCAGAAAAAATTACTATTCTATTTATTTATTTATTCGAAAAAAATTATTATATTTATATTAATTATTGCTCTAGAAAAGATTAAAGAAAATATTTTTGTTTAAAAACGCGTTTAAGAAAGTAAAAAAGATTCGTATGGTAATAAAAATTGTTCGTGTATATAATTAATGGTACAATAATGTAGTTTTTAGAATAACGTAATTTTAGTAAGTTAAAGAAAATTACGCAGCTGGACAAATATTTTCTCAAATGGAATTATTTTCTTTTTTCAAAAATCCGCATGCTTTTAAAAAGAATTGAAACCGCGCTCGGAAGAAATTAAGAAGCAAAAAATTTTAGGTTATGTTTATAACTTTTATCGTAGAACTACAGAAATAGAATCAATTATTATTAAAAAATTATTGTTCCCACTTTCATTGCATCTAAAAATATTCAATAAAAAATGATTTTAAATTTATATAATTAAAAAGGAAGTTACCGTGAAAAGAATTTTAATACAAACATAACCTATAACTCGTTTGCTTCTTAGGAACATTTTTTGACAGCGCGTCATATGTTTACAATAATATGAATAATATTTATTAAATATTATTAATAATTGTCATTAATGATTATTAATAATTATCATGAATGATTATTAATAATTAGCATTAATGATTATTAATAATTAGCATTAATGATTATTAATAATTAGCATTAATGATTATTAATAATTAGCATTAATGATTATTAATAATTAGCATTAATGATTATTAATATTTATTACTAACATATATGAGTAATTAACATTAATAATTATTACAATAATTAATAATTAATAATATTAATATTTAATTCAACAAGATTTACTGTTATTTATTATTAATTATGTTTACTAACTTGTAACTAGTTATTCAATAAATGGAAATAAATTAATTATTAAAGAAAATAATTCTCGTGTGGGAAAATTTTTTTCCACAGGATGTAAAATTAATAAATATACATGTTTCAATATGAATATTTAAGTATATATATATACATATATACGAAAAATAATTCAAATTCATACAGCTGGTGCATCAAAGAATAATTAAGCATATTAGTTAGTTAATATAATTTAATTAATAAGAAAACAACAAAAAATTAATTAAATTAATTAACTAATTAAAAAATTATAAATATGAAAAGATTTCTAGTCATTGATTTTTTTTTCTAAGGGGAAGGGGGTAAGATAAATTATTTGATTTCAACTTGAGAATCAGTGCGACGATTCTATATATGTAAAACTATAAAAAGTAAAAGCATCGTATATGTATATATATATATAGTCGTGATAATAATCTACGTAGACGATTATGTATTCGTGTAGATGTAACTATATTTATATTTCTAGTCTATTTCCATAACTGAAGAATTTTCTATATGTACACAGAATTGAGCGCCGATTAGAAATAATAATATTTTATTCGAGACATGTATTGATTTTTATTATCTAGTCGCGTTGACCCTCCACATTGCATCTTGCTTTTAACTATAGATAAAAGTCTTTCAAACATGATCAATAATTTTTCAATCTGTTCATTTTCTTCTTCTAAATATGATTGATTTGTATAATTTTTTTTCCACTTTTTTGTAATGTAACAGATTTTTTGATTTTAAACTTAAAAAAAGTCTTAATTTTCAGAATTTTTATTTTTAGCCTTAAAAAAAGTCTCGAATTTTTATTTTCAGCCTTAAAAAAATAAAAGAAATATTGGTTTTTAATAAAAAAAATTCATTACAAGAAATCAATTTTGAGTTTAAAAAATTTCAGGCTAAATGCAAGATGCGAGAAGTTAAAAGAAAAATAATAAATCGAATTCATTTTTCAAGAAACTAAAAACAATTAAAAAGAAAAAATCTTTCCTTATATATGGATAATAGTTAATATTATAAGATGTGTGCAATTTTCAGTTCCAATTATGTTTTTAGTTTGCGTTCTATTTTTCATTCTACTCGCTAGAATGAAAGAGTAAAAGTCTAGTCCAAAGAATCTAGTTATTTAAATCACGACTCGAATTCGTTTATTTAGTTTAAGAGAAAAAATTGTATTTTGAAAAAAAGTTATTTAATTTATCGCAATTTGGAAATTTTTCAAAAATAAAACATTTTTCAAAAATAAAACATTTTTTAAAAATAAAACATTTTTTAAAAATAAAAAAAATTTTCGCATGTTTTTACAATTTTGAAAACACTAAATTCATGTCTTCAAGTTTAAACTTTTCAAAATCTTATTAATATTACAAAATATTTCAAATAATTTTTATGACTTCAATTTTTTTTTGATAAATTAAATTACTTTTTTTTTAATTTCTTTAGTGAAATATTTCGGAAACAATGTAAAATTGTATAATTTTGCGAAAATTTATTTTTAAGAGAAGCAGAATAGTGTCGACTGCGCAAATTTTTATTTATAAGTACCTATATTACGCATTTACTATATTTATATTTACATTTAGTAAAAGAGCCTTTTTTAAATTTGACAAAACAATTTTTTTAATGTCTATAGTTTTTTCGGGAAATATGCAATTATTATTTTTTATACTTTATACATTAAGTGGGGCAAAAAAATATATTGTATAGAAAGCATTTTTGATTTTAACATATATATATATAATTATATCTATTATATAATTATAGACATTGCGTTTCATCGAAAAATTATTATTCTGTAAATTTAGAATATGACTCGTCGTAAATTATATTGTTAATTGTTAGGTATAATAAAATGGTTGCACATTTTTTTTTAACTTCATTTCGAAAGTTAATTATAGGCGCACTAATTTTTTATAAACTATTATTTATATAAAACAAAAATATAAAATCTATCAATTTTTCTTCTATTCTTTATAGTCTGACTATAGATCGATTGTTTGTAAAAGAAAATCACTTTTTGTAAAAATTGACTCCGATATTTTAATAATTTGACTAAAATGAAATTTCATATCGAAATTCTGCAATCCTCCATAAATATGTAAATTTTTCAAAATTGTTTAGTTATTTAATTTCAACAGTTGCGACATTTCTTTTTGAATTCATATCGTTTTTTGCGCTTTTAATCATTTTTGTTATTTTCGAGAAAACCTTTTTTTTGTAAATATAATGAATGTGACTACCGAATTGTAAAAATGTATGATATGGTTTTGCGGTCTTAGAAACGAAATAATTTTTCTGTAATTATCAAAAAGAAATAAAAAGAAGAAATCTATAATAAATAAACAATAATCGCTAAATCGTAGAGCACATTTTATTGTTCAGAAAAAAAAATTCTACTACGAATATTCTATGTAAGCTGTTCACATGTGTAAATTTCCTTATCGAAATACAAACGTCTTTACATTAAAACTTTTGCATTATTTTTATTTACAGATATTATACCCTCTTTGAAATATTATTTTTTACATTCTAAAGTTTTTTCTAATTTACAAAAATAATAAAATTGCTTTATTTTAAAAAATGTACGCAGTCTACTTTTCTATAGTTAAAATTTGTCATTCTTATCTATTTTAACAATAATAATAATTAATAATAATAATAATTTAATTTTCTTGACGTTTTTAAATTTTAGTTTCTTTCTTCAATTCTTTTTAACTTAGATACAAAAGAAGTTCCTGACTGAAAATTTAAAAGCGTATTTTTTAAATATAATAATTTTTTTTATATATCTAGACTATCTAGAGAAAAAGTAAAACTTGAACTTATTTTAACAAAAGAACAGATTCGACAAAGAAAATGAATGTTAATAAAATGAAAAAAAGTTTTTGATAAAAGTATTTTTTACAATTAAATAAAAAATTTGATAAGAAAATATTTTATTCTAGAGAAAAGAAATATTATAGGGGAAAAAAATTTCTATACACCTATTGGTCTAGCTAGAGCTAATAAATAAATGATTCAAGTGAATAAAAACTGATTCGAATTCTTATTGTCCAAGGATGATGTAGTTCAATATTAGAGGTACTCTTTTGAGCTTCTTACATAATGCCTCTCATATAGAACCCATACAGAAAAGGGATTGGTTTGCCCTGTAATCTTCGCGGGACCTTTGTGCCAAAAGGATAAAAAGATAAATCTCACCCTCTTCTTCTTTTTTTTCCTCTTTCCACAAGCGAACATTTTAAAATCCCTGACATATATTTTTTTTCCTCAAAGTATATTCACGACATTTTTTTACATTAATTTCAACTCTATAGGTTTACTTTGTCATTTTAATTTAGTGACAAATTGAATTTTTGTCTAATAACAAAAAATATAAATATGCTACCTATAATTATAAACATTTTTATAAAATTTACAAAATTTATATAATTTTAAAGTTTATAGAAAATATATAACATCTTCTTCCATCATAATAAGTACAAATCCAATGACCAGCTTTAATTTTTAATCCTTGATTCGTATAGAAGATTCAAATAAAATCTCTGACATATATTTTCTTTCCCCCAAAGTATTTACGAAATTTTTTTTTACATTAATTTCAACTCTATAATCTTTATTTTGTCATTTTAATTTAGTGACAAATTGAATTTTTGTCTAGTAACAAGATAAATGTATATGCTACCTAAATTATATACATTTTTATAAAATTTAAATAATTTATAAAGTTTATAAAATATATATAAAATCTTCTTCCATCATAATAAGTACAAATCCAATGACCAGCTTTGTTTTGAATCTTTGATTTATATAAAAGTGTTACATTGATCGGCGAAAAGTATGAAATAATAGTGTTTACAATAATTACTTTAGTTATTACCATTTATTTGCACTTTTCAAAATTTAATACTGTATCGGATAAATTTTGCCAACTCTAATATCACTTTGAAAACATTTTTAATTTATAATTAAGTCTCAAAAATTATTTTTTTTCTAAATGATTATTAAAAGACGTTAACTTTATGCAAAATTTTTCACTGTGCGTTGAGGCTGAGACTACGCATGCAGAACATAGAAAGGAAATTCAAGTTTGTATATTGATACAGATGGAGCTGCCATCATTTTGGTAAGTTTTGGTTTTGATAACATTTTCGATACATCCAATACGTTTCTTCTAATTAATTAATAAAATTCCAAAATATAATAATTATTTTCATATAATAATTACAACTTTAAAAAAGTAGCGAAAAGAATAAATAGAAAGTACACCAAATATCATATATGCCTTCCTTCCGTTTTGGACAACTTTTTGAAAAGTGGTGTATCTTCTATAAGAATCTTTTAAGTCTATGGCGTATCTCAATTATCCAACTCCATAGACTTAAAACATTCTTATTGAAGGCTCACCACTTTTCAAAAAGTTGTCCAAACCGGAAAGAAGGCATATATAATATATTGGGTGTGTCTAAAAACCTTAACTAAAAAAAAAATTCCATTAGTAAGAGAAAGATAGATTTCTATTTGCGTCCTTTTCTTACTAATGAGCTATTTTGGTTACTTTACTTGCCACAGGGACCCTTGCCGAATCTACGAGAATTAACTTCGAATTTAATTAAAGTTGATACTTTAAAATAACATCCTACCAGGAAAATAAAATATATATTATAAAATATCGAAATTAAATCTTCATATATAGGTTTGAATCTATATAGGTTTAAAGATATGAGGTTATAACTGACAATTTATCAATGAAACGAGGCGTTCTATAAACATGTATACAAAAAAAAGGGTAAGGGTTTAGGAGAGGGGGGGGGAGGAAAATGGACAAATTTATCGAGATTTTGATGCGCGTGAGGCGATTCATGTGTGAAGAAGTCACACTCACCCTTTTCGATATCGTAGTATGGAGTTATATACTATATATGACGAAAAGGGGCGAAGATGGCACTTGCCGTTGAAAATTCTATTTTCTCGCCGAATAGCAAAGCGAAGATGACAAAGTCGGGAGAAAATTGAGAAATTGCTTCTTCCTCTTTTTCAAGCAAGTAGCTGAGGCGCGTCCTCCGTGACAGGAAATAGTGCCGTTCGTCGATATACTCCTGTGGGACCTTGGATGGTAAAACCCTTGGAACTAAGTGGATTCCTGGTTCCTTTGTTGGTTGCAGTGAAGTCGTTCGGACTTTTTTATGAGTACTATACATATATATATATATATATATATATATATATATATATATATATATATATATATATATATATATATATATATATATATATATATGTATACTTAGCAGAAAAAAGAACAAAGGGAAAAAATGTAAAAGTTGTTTCGAAAAGTAACATAACCTTAAAATAATTAAACAGCTTTTTTGGAAGAGGGACTTTAACCGCATTACTAAATAGATTAGGGATTTTTTTCTATATTATTCCTAAAATATTTGGTTACGTACTGTAATATATGTATAAAGACGAAAGTAATGGAAATTGCTTTTGATTTTATCACCAAGTTATGTCATTGATAATGCTGAAACTTGTCGAACATATAGAACGGAAACTCATTTACTGTTCATGATTCATCAGATGGTGCTGCGATCAATTAGGATAGCGAGTTGACTACAGGGACTACAGGTAACTGCCTACATGCTGTCCTTATGATTCACATATCTTTTTTAAATATCACATTTCTATTATAATTTTTAGTTCGTGGCTAAAATAATAAACAGGTTTGGCACGAACTAATGTAACGTTATGGTAATAAATGCCAAGGTTTTAAAAAAATGTACACCCAATATCATATATGCCTTCCTTCCGGTTTGGACAACTTTTCGAAAAGTGGTGTGTCTTCTATAAGAATTTTTTAAGTCTATGGCGTATCTCAATCATCATACGCCATAGACTTAAAAAATTCTTATAGAAGACACACCTCTTTTCGAAAAGTTGTCCAACCCGGAAGAACGGCATATATGATATTGGGTGTATATGCAAACCAAAAGGACAGCATATAAGCAGAAATAACAATGAGAATTTAGCATTTAAATAAATTCGACAATTCAGTTAATTTTATTGAAAAATTCACTTACTCTACCCCTCTTTGTGTTTATTATGATAAAAATGAGGTTAATTTGACGCAGCTCGTCTCCTACGGAGATTTCTCTTTATATAAAAAGACCAAAACGAATTCAGGGTGGATCAAGACGTTCTGGTACAAATTATATAATTGTTTCCCTGTCCTGACCCCTCTGACATGACATCGTATGTGGCTGTGGCATTTTTTTCCAACCCCACGCACACACACACACACACTTGTATATATAAAGAAGGGTTCATGGCTGCCTCTCCCTAATGCACTCGACTGTCAGGAAGTGAAATAACCCAGTATAGCTAACTCTCGTGTAAAACATACCAACCTCCGATAAATCCCTCTGAGGTTGATCAAAATTATTTCTATTTCTTAAATTTATGACAAATTATTGAAAATCAAATCTCGATGTCAGTTTAATATTCTTGGACATAACAACAGTTTTTGTTTAATCTATTAAAAGTAGAATACGTATTTAATTAGAAGTACCCGGTTTAACGGAATTTCAAAAAGTAACGACTTTTTGAAATTTGACACATCTATCCAAAATTTTGTTAGTTCATGACGTTAAAGTTCGTTCATACGTCACGAATCAAGAACAAACGAATCATTGTTTGAATATTAAATGATTGAATAACCATAACGTTTACATGTTATTTATTTATTTAATTTTTATGTTTATATTTATTTTTTTAATCTTGACCAGTTGAAATGTATTCTAAATTGTAATATTCAGGTATTATAATTTTTATATAATTGTGTTATTTATTATATATTGTAATTTACTAATTTTTCTGTTTTATTACCGTCGCAACTTTAAATACGACATAAGCCTTTTTTATGTTTGTACACCCGATAACATATATGCCTTCCTTCCGGTTTGAACAACTTTTAGAAAAGTAGTGTGCCTTCTATATGAATGTTTTAAGTCTATGGCGAATCTCAACCATAGACTTAAAACATTCTTATAGAAGGCAACTACTTTTCAAAATGTTGTCCAAATCGGAAGGAAAGCATATATGATATTGGGTGTATTATTAAAAATTAAATCACGAACTGTATAGGAAATATAATAGTTTGGTTAGTTCGACGTAACACCTGTAATATTCCAACTGCTGAAATTTGTGAAAAACTATAACCTATTTTCTAAAAAAAAGCACTAATAAATAAAACGTTTAATAAAAATTTTAATATAACACAATTCACTATTCAAAACTATATAAAACGTTCGTAATGTGAAAATAACGAAAGTATACAGTATTCACTTCAATCGTTATAACAGAAAAATGTATTTCAGTGTTGAGAGATTGGAAAAAGGATCAACATGTGACAACAGTTTCGGTGCTTCAAATATGTACGCTCTCTTTCTATGTATGTAAGGAAAGATAGTAACCGATTAGGAATTGCGAGATGAAAGCTCGAGGATAAACGGTTTGTTGGCGAAAGTATTTGAGAGATGAGCAAACAGTTTTCAAGCTTTTATCACTCGGCAAACAATGGTCACATTCAAAGATTGTATATGCTGGACAGTACAAAAGATAGTGACCACAATATCCTTCTGATCCTTTATGCCACAAGTAACACCTTCGAATGATATTTAATAAGTGTAAAAGCTTTCGGAAATTCTCACGCTCAAGCTCTTTATATATTTTTATATGTTATTTAATTTGTTGTTTTTTTTCAATAATCTAGCTTTTTATTAAGGACAAAATTAAACTGCTTTAAAATTTTTAAACTATTTTTACTACAGAAAAGGAGAAAAATATATATAATACTTTTTAGGTTATGTATTTGTTTTGAGTATAAAGGCCAACGCAGAATAGATTCGCGAACGCAAAACGTGAGCTAGAAAAGGACACAAATATATCTCCGTCCTTTTCTAACTCACGTTTTGCGTTCGCGAAGTAGTTGTGCATAGACCTTTAATAGTCCACTGGTAAAAATGAAACTTTTTTGTCAACTATACCTACCCAACCCTTCAAGTTAGTTAACTGAGAAAAATGACGCGTTTGTCCAGTGTCACTTTTTACAAAAGGGCAACTATTTTTTTTATTAAGAAAAAATTGCAGATATGAAGGTAAGAGAACTTTAAATATTAAATCTACTGCAGAATGTTTTTAATTACAATATTTTTTGTGAGATTCAAAATTCTAAACTCGAGGCACGATATATGGAAGAAAAGAACAATAAAATATTTTAAGGTTATGTTTGCTTGAAACAAGTTTTTAGTATGAAAAACTTGTCAATTAAAATTAAAGCCGAATGAATACAAAATAAAGTTGTTTTTTCATAAAATTGCTGTTATACAATGTTTATTATACACCTACTTCTAGAAAATATAGTCCTTGGTAATCTAGTTTAGACGAAAAAATCCGTGAAATTGGCCTACACATCAAATGACATTCTTTCCTTATAATCGAAAAATTCCTCAATTCGAAACAAAAATTCCTTCCTCTATAAGGGAAAATTGTCATTATTTTTACTATTTGAAGTCTTCATTGAAATTTTTTGTTACATATATATCTCAGTAATAAAATTCTCTCTTTGAAACTCAAGACATTAGAATATTCACTCGTTTTATTATTCGTAAAATATTCTACTGCATATAATATATGGATATATTGCATATAAACTTTGAGAATGAAAATAAATTTTTGTTTTTCTCTTTTAAAGACTTTTATTTAAATTACTAAACAAGTTTGATTGTGACCTTTGATCTATAGTATTGAATCTATTTAAATTTTGATATCGAAAATTTTATGTCTCTAAAGTTTTGAGAGTTCAAATGAACGAAAATTTGTTTCCTTTCAAAAATTTTCGATATTATTGACTTCAAATAAAAATAAAAAAAGATAATATATATTAATAAAGTAATTCATTCTTTATTTTGTAAATTAATATTTTCTACCAAAATTCCAACTTCAAAAAATGTAACAAAAAAATTCGTTCATTATTCAACGATCAGAAATTTAGGAGGATAAAATTTTAGTTTTTTTTTGTTTAAAAATAAATTATGATCATGACTACAAATAAATAAAACATACATTTAAATACAACGAAAATTTATACAATATTGTATAGGCCTCGGATATTATGAATTTTTTTTTACTTTTTTCGACTATTTTCAAATAATACGTTTTTTATTAAAAAATTGCGACATTTTTTACTTTTCTTTCAGATTCTGCGAAAAATACCATATTTTTAGTATAAAATAAAATGCATCTTATTTCGATTTTTATAGCGCGAAAAGCATAACTATAGACAAATTTTTGGAAATTTATTTTTGAAAAGTTTTCTAATTATAAATGTTTAAAATATTACAAATTAAAAAGATTTTGAATAATTCTGTAAAATTTAATTAAAACTAAATTATCTTCTCATGTATTTTATTACAAGTTTTGAAAATTTAATTTTAAAGAATTTTAATTGAAAATTTTCGAAATATTATTAAATTATCAAAAAATTTTAATGAATAATCATCAAATGTTAATTGAATAAAACTGAAAATAATGAAAAAATAAAATTTAAAAATATTAAAATACATAGTTTGGAAAAAGTATAATTCTCTGAATATTGTTACGTTCTAATTTTTTAAAATTGAATTATTTTCAATATTTTCAATATTTCCGAAAATTCAAATATACTAAAATTAAAATTTTTCAGAATTTTCAAAAAATATATTAGAGAAAATAATCATATATTAAAAGTTTTCAATTAAAAATCTGCAAAAAATTTTTTTTTTAAATTTTATAAAAATTCTTTAAACTATTTTAGAAAAATTTCATTACAATATTAATAAAAACAAAACTCTTAGAATTGTTTTATTATAATTTTTTAAAATTCAATTTACCTTCAAAAAAAGTAGGAAATTTAAAATGTTTTAAAATTTACTATTTCAGATTTACTATTTATATTTAATATAATGTTCAGAAGTCATTGATTAATTTTTTTTTATATTTTTAAAAAACTCAATTATTATTTTTAAAAGATTTTGTCAATTTTTGAATTAATTTTTAATGCTTTTACTTAATTAAATTCATTTATGAAAAGATTTTACCAAATGCCAGTTTTTTGATAGTTTTTAATTGTATTGAAATTGTATCAAGATTTTGTCAAATTTTGAAATAATTTCTAATGGTTTTACTAAATTAAAATTATTTTTAAAAAGATTTTACCAAGTTTCGATTTTTTTGATATTTTTTAATTGTATTTAAATGGTAAAACTTTTCGTATTACAAACAATTATTTAGAAATATTTTTAAAAAGTTAATTTCACGTATTTTTTTATTGGAATTTTTGAAAATATTCTACCTTTATTAATATGTTTAAAAAGAAAAATAGACATTTTAAATTTTTATAAACAATATTGGATTTTTTGTTTTTAAATAGTTGAGAATTATTTCGAAGAAATTGGAAAAAATGATGAAAAATTCATATAAAAATTGTAGAAAATAATTAAATTTTTGAAATGGTTATAGTTTGAATTTTTAGAAATTTTAAAAATTCAGAAGTTGAAATTTTTTAAATTTTATTCCCTGCGTGTATGAAGAGTAAATAAATTATATTTACATATTTTTTTTAGCAAAATCATACAAGTTTTGATTCATTTGAATTTTTGTGACAAAAAATTGAATTACAATATCTTTACATATTAAATCCGTCAAATTAAATTGTTTTTTCAAATTTAGAAATTTTGTCCTTGAATGTAAGATATATTTTTTAGTTTTTTTAAACACAGTTTTCTTGAAAGTAACTATCAAATTAAAGTGGATGAAATTGATGCCAAAAACGTAGATGAATGTTTTATTTGATCCACATTTTTTATATCAATTCGTTATCACATGATACTTATAAGTTATAGCAGACTGAATAATATTAATTTTTAATATCATTGCTTCATTTGGAAATTTTTCATCCAATGATACTTTTTTCCTCTCGTCTATAAAGAGGGACATAATTATTTTCCGGATAAGATGAATTAGAGAAAAATGTATTTCGATCTTCAGGATTTGTATTCATGGCAAGGATCAGCCGTTGCAAAAAGTTTCTTAGTAAGTCTTTAACCAACCATGTGCTCAGTTCCTCGCGGTTCTTTGATATTATATATATAAGGGGTTGCTTTCACAAAGAATGAAATAAATATAACCGCGTCCTCTCTAATCTTCTTCTTTCGCAAGTTGAAAAATCGTCATTAAAAATTGTCATATATACCGCTTCTATTATATATAAAAGAAAAATTTAATAATAAAAATTATTCAAGAAAAGAAATACATCTTATAATAGAGTTGTTTTATTTTCGTAAAAGAAAATTGAAAACTGATATTTCTTTGAAGAATATAATAAATTGAATTTCAATTTGAAAAAATGTCAATAAATGATATGTTGCGAAATGAAAATGGACTTTTGAAATAATAGATGTTTTTGATAAGATTCTTTTTTGTAAATCTATATAGATCTCAAAGTTGTGTATTTTTATATACATCCTTATATTTTCCCTGAGAAAAAATGTCTTATTTTCATGGGGATATTTTTTTCTTCTGTTCTCTGAGACAGTTTCAAATTTCCGCTCAGCTGGACAGAATGAATATGAAGAGAGACGTTATGGACACTACTGCTTTCTGGATAGCGAATAGAATATATATATATATATATATATATATATATATATATATATATATATATATATATATACATATATAAATGTATGCGGCAGTGTCTCTTTTACTCTTCAAAGGGAACCGCAGAGAAATATGGTCAACTTAATGATGTGGTCGAACTTGTTGACAAACCCTGCACTGTACCACCTAGGCGACAATTGACGTATTTCTACATTTTAACAATTATCACAAGTTAGCCAGGCAGAAATTTACATAACCATTTGATATAAATTCTGGAATTTGTATTTCAAACAGTTTGGAATTTTTTAAATGTTACACAAGCTGGCCTCACTTTTAGATTACAAAATTATAATTAAACTAGCTAAAATAACACGCATTTGAAGTTTCTTGTTTCATTAACATTGAAAAATTCAATTATTCAGAAGAATTCTACTAAAAATCACTATTTTTCTAAATGGGTGATTCTCCCGAAAATGACCACTTCACGTGTCTCCAACGTGAGACTCAATATTTGCAATAACTTATTATTGATATATTGTTGAGTGTAAATTTCAAAAAAAAATTATCCATCATCTACGAAACATTATTTATCTTTACATAATCTTGTAATGTTAAAATTTTAAGTTTTTCTTAGTAAAAAAATTTATTTAATTTTGTCTTTTGGTTAAATATGATAAAGATTTTTAATTATTTTTTAATATAATTAAAATTTTTTTAATATAGTCTTAATATATACCACATTGAAACTTAGAATCTATCGTTTATTTTTCACTTATATTTAGTTCAAAGAAAACAAAAAAATTTTTTAAATAATTAATTAAAAATTACTGCCAATGGGAGTAAAAATTCAAATTCATCTCCGAAGCCTCGTTTTTCAGTTAAAAACTTATTTTTAAACTGTTTTTTAATTCCACGTGATCTATATATAAATATTTGAAGTTGTATAGCCCAAAAAATTTGTTAAATTATGTTTCAATATTTCTAAATTTAATAAAAACGTGAATTTTTTATTTGACAAACTATTCATCTCCGAAGCCTTTTTCATATTTGATAAGCGTTTTGTTTCTAATAATTATTTTCAATCACCTAACCCTTGAATTATAAAAAAATTTTCCGTTTTCTTTAAAATAGAATATTTTTAATTTTTTAAAATATAATAATACATTAAGTAGAAACTTAAATAAATAACAAAATTATAATTAAAAATAAAAATTTTTTTATAGAAAATATCAATTTTGAACTTAAAATGATAAATTAAAAAATTCATTACAATTTTTTTCCAATCAATATAAAAAAACTATGTATTAGTAATTTTTGAAAAAATAAAATAGTTATAAATAAGTTATTAAATACACAATTCAATAAATTATAAATGAATAATGTTAAAAGTTTAATAAATTAAGGAAATTAAATTTAAAAGGAATTTTTTTACAAAAACCCCAAGATCGGTTACAGAATATTTAACCTTGAAAGCACTTAATATTAAAATGATGCTGGAAGGCTTATTTTTGAAAATTAATTTTGCGCAACTCAGATTTGTATCTTTAAACGTATTTAAAACCAACCAATGACAAAAAAATTCAGAAAATGTAAAAACTAATTTTTCATAGTTTTTGGAAAAAATAGGTGCCTTTCAGGAGAATCACCCAAATATATTCAGGAAAGTCGGCAAAAAGTCAGAAAATTTTTTTCAAAATTACTGAAACAATATTCAATTTCGAAAATTCATAAGAAAATTCTGCGAATGTTATATTCCCCATCATTGAAAAGATTTTATTTATTTCAAACTTTTTCTATTTTCAACAACAATTGAAACTTTACAGATTTTAAAGATAATTTATAGGTTTATGAAAAACTTCAATAATTCAAATTATAAATGATTGCAAAAACTCAATTATGTTCAAAAGTTTTTTAATTTTCTCGTCGAAATTGCAAATATCTTAAAAATTATTAACAAAATTTTTGGAAAAATCTAATTATTTAAAAAGTTTTTAATAAAATTCTTGTCAAAAATTCAATTATTTTCAAAAATATTTCTGCCCAAAAGTCAGAATAAGAATAATCGTGATATATTTAAATTATTTGAAAATAACTGAAAATATTATTAAAAATTGGGGTATCGAAAAATTGTTTTATAAAATAAAAATTGTTTCATTTATTTATTTTTTATTATAATTTCGATAATATAGTTTTTAACAAACAAATTCTGTAAATATTTTTCCAAAATAAATATCAAATTTCCTAAACAAAATTTGATTTATAGCTTTTTTCTACTTAAAACACGTACTTTGTTTATAAATTGTCATCGAGAAGTAGAAAATGTGCAAAATATTGTCTAATTTTAATTTCCCAACTCTTTTTTAATTTTTTTTTTTTAGAAAAAATGAAAAGATTAATTACCTATAGTCCTAAAATGTTTGTTACAAAGTGCTAGTTTTTTCTGGAAAGAAGAGAAATATTGAAAAATAGCATTAATAATTTTTGTAGATTAATAAAAATAGTTTTGTATTATTTGAAAAATAAAAATAATATTTCTAAATAAAATAAATAAATACCTATTATTAAATTTAAAAAGTAGAAGTGAAAAAATAAAGAAAAGTAATATTATCTATCAAAACATATCAAATGATTATTATAGTTAATTTAACTATACAAATTTTTTTAAACAATTTGGTCAACAGTGATTCTTTATTAAAAGAATAAAATTCAATGATAACAATAGAAGCAATTAGTGCGTACTTTTTTT
This sequence comes from Leptopilina drosophilae, assembly GCA_032873175.1. NCBI lineage: Eukaryota > Metazoa > Arthropoda > Insecta > Hymenoptera > Figitidae > Leptopilina > Leptopilina drosophilae. The sequence goes on from CM065484.1 coordinate 41,628,287, forward strand.
TACAAGAACGTTACTGTATTTTATTTTTGTTGCGAAAAATAAAATAAAGTGTGACTTAAAAATAGAACTTTTTTTTATATATTAAATATTTTTTACATGAGATGGATTTTTCTTAATCTGAATCTGTGAAAATTGAGAGTGCAGTAGGGCTGGAGATATTCATGTCGAAATCCTTTCCACTGGACAGAAAGGAATTCTTTGAAGAGTCTGACCAACTGGTGAATGAGCTTTCACGTTCCGACTAAAAAAAAAGGATGGTAAGAAGTCAAAATGTTAGATTCAACAAGTCAAGCAGTTAAAAAAATATTTTACTGTTTCCAGAAATCATCGATTTATGGAAATAATTTAATTTTTGCAGAGGATTTTACAATTCATAAAAATAATTGAATTGTTTGAAAGAATTTTATATCTGAATTTTAGAAAGTAATTGAATTTTTATAAAATTTTTAAGATAATGATTTTTTAAAGAGAATTTCATAATAATCATCGAAAATAATTGACTTTTAATTAAAATTCTTGAAATTAATCGAATTTAATTCATAATATATTTAAAAAATAATTGTAGTATTCTTTCGAGAAATTTTTATTAAAATTTATTATTAGTAATAAACAAGAATTTTTAAGAATATTTAATATTATATATTTAATATTTAATTAATTAATTAAATTTAATATTTAATTTAATATTTAATTTAATATTTAATTTAATATTTAATTTAATATTTAATTTTAATATTTAATTTTAATATTTAATATTATTAATTTAATAAGTGAATTCTTTAAATTTTGGAATCTGTAATAATTCAAAAATTGATGTTTATGAGTGAAAAAATTTATTTTTTTAAATTTACAAAATAATTATAAATGAAATAATAAATCTATATACCTTCGTAAATGTTTTGCAACAAAAATCTGAATTCTCTTCCGCAGACAAATTACCATTATCACTAATTCGTTCCCTTATTCTTTTCTCGAATTGATACAATTCCTCCCGTAATTTCTCAACAACTTCCTCAAGTTTTCGCGTCACTGCCTCGTCGTCATTCCAAAAAATTTCATCATTCACATCGAAGTAACGAAAACCAATTCTCGAGTCAAATAAATTGTAATTTTTCCCCCTCTCCATTAGCAATGATTCATTGTCAGTCGATCGAAAGGAATTTTTTTCCGTTCTCTGTTCATTTAGAGAAAAATCCGTATGAATTCCAGAATCAACTGACTCTATCAAATTTCGCGTTGATGAATTTTTCGTTTCATTCAATTCAAGATTTCTCCATTCAGAATCATTATTTTCGCCAACTAAATTGATTGGTGTTAAAAAATTTTCCTCTCCTTTTGTTGTTGTCGTTGTTTTTATCACCGCTTTTGGTATTAGAGATTTTTTTGGACTTTTCTTCACACGAAATGTTTCTGGTGATAAATCATTTTTTTTATTCAAATAGTTGGTAATTTTATTATTTTTAGATAAAATATTCTTTTCGGGGCAATTGTCGATAATTTTTTGTCGATATTTTTCTATTTTCTCATCATTTCGTAATATTCGTTGGGGTAATTTTGACGATGTTATTTTGATATTTCCCACAATTTGTTGGTTTTTTGCGAAATCTTCATCAATTCGGGTTTTTATACTTTTGAGAATTTCCGATTCGACAGAATCTGTTTTCAAATAATTTACAAGCGATTCAGATTGGAAATTATTTAGTTTTCGTAATTCTGTTTCGCAAAAAATTTCCCCGTCATCGAAAATTTGACTTTCAGTTAAAATTACATCTAACGATGAAGTACGTTTCAATTTCTCCGATAATGTGTCCTCGCAAAAAATTATCGATTCACTTGTTGCAATTGATTCTGGGATTTTTGTTTTTTTCGGAATTTTCGATTTTTTCAAATATTTCGATGTTTCCTCAATTTTTGGATTTTTTCGATTCCTCACATTTCTGGGAGTTTTTTCTTTTTCCCTATTTTCCGAATGTTTGTAATTTTCCCCATTTTTGGGAGATTTTCCCAAGTTTTCCAATTTTTGGCAATTTTCTGATTTTTCCGATGGGAAATTTGTCGAGATTTTTAAATTTTGAAAACTTTTGGTACTTTTCAAATTAGCGGTTAAATTTTCCCGATTTTTCGTCATTTCGAAATTTTTATTATTTTCAAATTTCATAGAATTCTGAAAATTTGGACTATTTTTGAAATTTAAATTTTCGCTTCTTTTCGAATTATTTGAAGTAATTGTTTGCGGTGAATTTTCTACAAAATTGAAATAATTGATGTTTTTCGAATTCTCAGTTTTGAAAGTTTTACAATTTAAATTAGACGAATTTTTACGATTTCCCCGTTTTTTTTCATCATTATTTTCCAATTCTTGGGGATTTTTTCTCTCATAAAATTTCCAATTTTTTTCACTTTCACAATTTTTCCCGCCCTCATCTGAACTCGATGTGTTGTGATTATTTTTAAATTTTCCCTCAATTAATTTTTCAAGAGAATTTTCTGATTTTCCATTTTTTATTAGAAAATTTTCATTCAATCGCATTTGTTTATTTCTTCGTTGTCGTCGTTGACGTCGAATTTTTCGTGAATTACGCTGTATTTCGTGAAAGGAATTTGTCAAATGAATTTTTGTTTCGGAAAATGATTTTAATGAATTTCGCGTACATTGAATGCAATTGCAAGTGATTGTCGTTGATTTTTCTGAATGTAAAATATTATCCAGTGATTGTGTTTTAATTGGTTTTGGAGTATTAAAAAAATCTAGCCAAAATTTGTTTTTAAAAATTTTTTCAAATTGCGATTTTTTGTCTTGTTTTTCATTTTCAATTTGCACGTTTGTTGACGATAAATTATATTTTAAACCAATTGAATTAATTGTCGGCTCATCGGGACCAAAACGTTGGATGTTTTTCACTAATAATTGCTGCTCCGTGTCGTTAATGCGATTGGTGAAGAAAATTGGTTTCCAATTTGGTAAATTCGAAATTCTAGGGACAAAATTTTCTGGTTCTTGAAAATCTTGTTTTAAACGATTTATTAATTGACTCAAGAGATTTGATGATTTTATGTTAATAAGAGATTTTGATTTTTCACCTAAAATTTCATCACTTGTTGACAGTTTCAGATTTTTTCGTTTTCTGTAAATTTTTTCAATATTTTTCTATAAATTTTTTCAATATTTTTTCAATATTTTTTCAATATTTTTTAAAAATTCATTTTCAGTAAATTTTCGAATTAATGAAAGTTTTTCACTCTTGGGTGGGAAAAATGTTACTTTACTCCCTAGGGAAACTTCCAGGGTTAAAAAAAATTATTTTACTTTTTAAGGACAAAACCACTTTTCTCGACTAAGGTTTAAAAATAATAGTTTTTCTCCTTATAGACTTTAGTGATATTTCAAATTTTTGTCTCTAGTGTCAAAAAGCGTTCTTTTGGACCCTAGAGTGAAAAAAATCCACCATCAAATTCTTGTTTATCTTAATTACCTACCGATTTCGATTTTTAAAATTCCCCTTGCGCAATAAATCCAATTGGAAATCTTCGAGTAAATTTGTCTCACTCATTCCGAAGCATAAATTATTTAATTCGCGTAACGATGTTTTTTTGCCAATTATTAAATCACTATCGTGACATCCAATGATCATTGATCTGGAAATTAATTTTTTCTCATCCACATTCCTCAAACTATTATTGTCCATAATATTAAAAATATTTTCATTCGTCTCGACATTTGACTCAATTGATTCGAAGTCATTTATCTTGAATTATTATAGAAATTAGATTTTTTTTATTGTTATTTTTGAATGGAAAAAAATTATTATTATAATTGAATTATTTGTATGACATTGATATTAAGATTGGTATTTAAAGGTTAAGGTTGTTGTGTAGGAAAACCTGAAGGTTAAGATGAATGATTAAAGATCTCCATATGCGTGAAAAAGTTGCACAACACGCGTCGTCTCTCGCGATAAATGTAAAATCGATTTAAAATATATATAATCATTAGGTGAAAAATTATGGTTTTTTCGGTTTAGTGAATTTTTTTCTGTTTTTTTTTTCCCACTGACGTGTAATTTTATTTATATTCTCGTTATTATTCTTTCTCCTTTAACCTAATGAAATACATTCTCGTTAAAAACAATAACATTGGTAGCAACTTCACGTTACTTTCATTCGTTTTTCAAATTAATTGTCATTGAATTTTTTAAATATTTTATTTTTTCATTTTTCTCTATTATTAGCTAGCTGAAAATTTTATCGAAAAATACTCTTAATAATTTTTATAGTTTTTAATAAATTAATAATAATAATAATGATAATAAAATTAAAGAAAGTGAATTAAATTAAATTAATAATAATAATTTTTATATAGATATAATATTAATACTTATAAATAATTATTAATAATAAACTAATAACAATAATAATATATCGTTTCAAAAAAGTATTTAACCGTCTTTATTACAAATTTCCCAAAATTAAAATGGTCGATCCAATATGGCGGACATGATAAAAAATATTTTTAAAAAACGCTTCACCTCTGAATTAATTTCTAATTTAACTAATATATCTTCTTTGAATTTAAAAAATTTTAATTAATATTAGACGACTTTTAAAAGTTAGAAAAAAATAATTAAAAAAAGGGTCATTCTGCATTAGCATGTTGCTAATTGGTACAAAGTTCGTATACATCGTTATTAAATGTCTCAGTTATCTACCTTTGCTATGTGATGAGAAATACCATTGCGCGTGATTGACCCTTGAATGCGCCTAGAGCCGCGAACGTTCATAGCTCGTCATTAGTCTCTTGATCTATTAATTTGTTTCAATTATGATGAGGTGCACAAAATGCGTTTGAGAATTTTGAATATTCCATTCTTACTTAGATATTTAATGATTTATTACATTACTTTATCACTCTACATATATTAATGTAACATTACCTAACATTCAGGAATATATTGTTTACATAAATGAAGTACATATATGAGTCTTATGTCTAACATCAAATTTGATAAAATTTTTGAAACATCCATTTTGTATTTTAAAAATCTGACGTCAGATTTGTAATCAACGACATTAGGAATCCCTGGATACTGAGTTTCATACGAATTCAACTGTATTTTAAAAATTTGTCCTCCATATTGAATCCGCCATTTTGAATTTTGAAAATCTGACCTTAAGTTCGTAATCATCAACCTAGAAATCTTCTGCTACCGCAAAAATCCGCCTGGAAGCAAATATTTCGACAGCAAAATCAGCAATTCAATGAAAATTAAAAGCATTTTTAAAAGTCCCTAAATAAATCAACAGTCGAATCAAATTAATTGTCGATATTTAATAATTAAAACGAATTAATCAGAAATATAATTAAAGCTACAAAATAAGCTAGTTTCGATAAGTAAACTGCCAGAACACTTAAAGTTGAACTAAAAAGTCACAAATCTTCTAGGAAGCAGTAATTTTTGTTACTTAAATGAAACTCCACTAAATTAAAGACTTCTTATAGGGTAAAACGAAAAAAGCTAATTTCGGAGTAGAGATCGTTTTTTGTGGAGTTGAAAAAAATGAAAGAGGAAGTTACATAAATGTTTCTCGCTGCCTTCTCTCTTGCTCTCTTAGTTTGCAGTCACTTGTTGCATTCCTATGGCTCGAAATTAGCAGTTGCCTCGGATTTCAAGGCACTCGAAACATACATAACACGCAAAACAGCCCGCTTTTTCACAAGTTGCGACAAGTATTCATCGATCCAGCTCAACGAGGTATTTACGTGTCTAACAATAAGCAATTCATTCTTTTCGTATATACTCTATCTCAAGAAAAATATCTTGATTCTGCAAAAAAAAAATTACCTTTATAATTTATATAAAATAATTGTCGAGAAATGAAAGCTGCAATTTTCCTAAAAGTTGAAATTTTAAGTTTTAATTATTATATTTAAAAATTAAACACCTGCCATTGAGCAGAGAAAGTTTTTGTGAAGTGAATCTATTTTAACGAAACACGATAAGGGTTGGTTTTGAACTAATGAAAAGAAGATGAAGTTTGTGATCGTAGAATCCGTATAATGAAAAGCGCATATCAAACAGCAAGAATGGAATCAAAGAAAATTTAGATTTAGATGGGAATCCTTATACAAAAAGAAGTTATACGAAAATTTTCGATGATAAGGCAAAGCTATTGGTTGAGGTTTTTGCTGAACTTAGAGGTCAACAAGCTGCTACACTAGGTCCTCTCTTATTTTTACTTTTTCTGTTAATGATATTGAATTTACAATTAAGTTTTCTAATTTCCTGTTATTTGCTGATGATTTTAAAATTTATCGTGTAATTAATAGTTTAGATGATTATGAGGAAGACGGACCTTATTGCCCTCTTTGCCTGGTGTGGACAAAATGGAATGCCTTTGAATATAAATAAATCTTATTCCATTTCCGTTTTTAAAAACATGAAAATTAAAACATATCTAAAAACAATAATATTTCTAGAGTATATCAAGTTCGTGATCTTGGAATTAGTCTATCTTATGTCTTAACAGTTGATGGGCACATTTCCCATGCTGTTAGTAAATTACTAAAAATATTGTGTTGCCTTATGCGTGATATGTCAACAAGTTATTGTTATAATTTAAATTTTCGTAGTTAAAATATTTTATACTTCCGGTTTTCCTAGTTTATTTTTCGGAATTTGGAAATGTAGTTTACGCGGCATCTCTTAATGGTAAGCGAGGGAAAAGTGTGCAAGTGCACACTTGGACTTGAGCTATAGTGGAAAACTGTTTCAGAAGTAGACTCATACAACATTGAAAAGAACGTAAACAGGACGGTAAAGGATGACCTTAAAATCATCCAAGCTGCCAATGAGACCAACATCAGTTTAGCATGCAATCTTAGTGGTACATGGCGTTAGGCAAGAGTGGAGAGAAAAGGTCAAAGCTAGTATGTCAAAAATTAGAAAAAATGTAATGAGGGGATCGACAATGGTCATCCGATACAATGATACAATGGTATCTCAGGGTAAAACGTATGCTGACATTTTGGGTAAGTTGCAGTTTATGGGTCGAAGGGTTACACTAATGATCAGCCACTTGGACTGTCCTACCCAAGTAGAAAAGATCCAGCAAAGTGTTAGTAGATATCCTGAAGAATCTAGGAAAGCGGAAGCTGGCGGTCCTTGGACAAAACTAACAAGAAATAAAGTCACCGGCTGTAGTCACCGATGCAGAGAAAACGGAAAGTCTGCAGTATTTAGGACCTATAAAGGTTGGCTTTATGTCATGTCCAATCAGAAATTTTACAAAACTACTTCCTCTTTAGAAACCTGAAGCTTTTTATCAAGCGGAGATTTCAATTCTCATCGACTAAAATATATAAAATTATCAAAACATCTATAATACAGTCCCTAGTAAGGTCAGACTTCCAGTTAAGTCCAACCCTATACATAATTTCTAAGGTGTGTCCCCATATACTTTCCCTTCTTACGGAATTAAACAGAAGAAGAAATTTCCATTTACTTGGAAAACATTGGAGTGTGTATTGTTGAGCGATAATAAGTTAAAACTAGGGGCCTTTTAGTCCATGGAAAAAGGCAATTAAAAATCTACGTGCGACGATAGCTGAACTTGCAACGAGGGCTGGAGAGGTTTCTGCTTCGCAACTATATAACAGTATTATAACTACGGTTAAATGCAACCCAGATTGTAGACTAATCGAATTTAATCTCGAAGAAGGTAACATGCACTCCGGTATTTACGTTAATAATTTTATCACGCATGTGAAACTGCGGTTCACTCAATATATACTTACATACGTGTATATATATGTGTATTCATGCTTCACAAACTACATCCATATATTCGAGGCGAATAATTATCCATCGTGTGCAAAAATTGTGTACGTGTAGAGAGACCTAAAGCGTTCGGGGTGTTGGGAGGAGAGGGGACTTCTATCCATGCAAACTCGCTTTTTTAGAAACTTATCTCACTTAACGTGGAAGGCCAACACGAGCGACACTTTGTCGTACTTAACTACTTGGAAGTGTAATTTTGTGTCGCCTTTTTTTCATAATATGTATTAGGTTATGTTTATGTATATGTATGGTAGGTTATGCATATATATATATATATGTACACAAGAAAGAGGAAATTTTCAGTGGCCATTTAAGAATCGCAGATCTCTGCCACTTAGGGGGTTAAATCAGGGTCACTTTTAATCAACAATACTTGTGCGGCGTTTTAACTTAAGGTTATATTATTGCATATAAGACCGTAAAACATAATTTTCTCTTCTTATTTTATTATTTTTTTCCGACGGGCTTTCAATTTTAACGTGCTTTATCGGGAGAAACATGATGTTAAAATAATATGCGACGAGAGAAAAAAAATGTTAACAAAGTGTTCACTTCCGGTCTCAATATGAACATTTTTAGATTACGCATGTCAACAGGGTCTAGGGTAATTATAAATTTTAATGAATCTAGAGACTAGGGAAAGACAGCTTTAGGAAATAATATAAAATTTTTGATTTCAAGTTTTTTTCTAAACTTTAACTAATTTTTGCTCTTGCTTCGTAGGGTTAAAAATTGTCAGTTGTCTCTTTTGTTGTAAGGAAGAAATTTACTTAGCAAATTATTGTCTCTCACAAACCGTCCAAATACAAATCTCTTATTGAATCAGAAGCTGTTAGTTTTATAAAAAAATTATTCAATTTTCTTTAAGTATTATGCCTCGTATACTACGAAGACAGGTTCTGCAGTAGTCAAAAAAATTTTTAATGGTTTTTTTATGCCTCTAACTGACCTTAATTGATTAGTACAACTAAAACACATTTAAAGACTTACCGAAGAAGTTTTGTCACCCAAATCCATTTGTATTTTCTATTCGGATGTTCCATGTTGCCTAGACTTAAAAAATCCACTTTCTTATATACATGTCTATAAAAATCGTAAACTTTTTTCTAATGAATAAAAATTGATATTTTTGAAATACCTTAAAATTGATGGTTTTGTTAGGAATAGGTCGAACACTTCCAATGGAAACACGTGGCACTACCAAAAATGTGTTCTTAACTGGAGACTTTGTCTTCTTGATAACAGAATGATTTGTAAATTGCAACTACTTTTAAAATGTATTTTCTCAATTATTCTCTGACTTTCAAGTTTTGTCGGTTATGACCTGCTCATTCAATACAGTCTATTGTTTATTATCCGAACGTAAATAAACTGCCATGTAATGTAAATAATAGTCCCAGCGAGTCTGCCTTGTCACCCCTTCTCCTATGGAAAATTTATACTCACAGTTAATAGCCACTTAAAATAATTTAATTTCTTTTTTTCTTTATTAGTAACAGGCACTAATTAAAAATACTGTAATAAAGTTATTGACAAAATTATTATAAGTAATTAGAGTATTTTTTAGAAAATTTCCACGAATAAGTAGATAAATAAATAGGTAGAAAATAGTTCACTAATGGTTTTTTCGTATAGTAGAATTTTAATAAACCTAAAATTAAAAAATACAACTATTTAACAACTCAAAAGTGTGTAGTTTCAGTTCTTAGAGCAAGAAAATAAAAAAATTAATATATGTATAACTATATGCAAATTTGAAATTTCTTTGATATTCTATATATGAATTTAGTAAATGATATACTGACATATCCATTTTATCGTGAAAAACAAGATAAGAAGTAAAACTTATTGCAGTAATGTTCTTTTCCAGAAACTCATATTTTTTGCATTAGGTTCATATATAAGTATTAGCGAAACGTATATTGATACCTCGAACTCTTATGCAATAAATTCATATACATAAACAAATCGATATACAAAAATAATGACCTATCAAATATTTCTTTCAAACAGAAAAGAAAATTATTTTCTAAGGAATACTGTTTTGATCAACTCGTAACTAAATAATAATTTATTCTCAATAGTAAATAAAATCATTTCTTTAGTAATTAAAGATATTTTTGAATTTTTACCAACTTATTTGCCTATATTTATCACACATAGGAAGAGGATTTTTTGAAAAACTGACCTTTATAATGAAATGTGATAAATGGCATTTTCAACAATGTTCCAATCGATAAATTCTAAGTTCCAGTTTCAATTTTTTACACATCTTCACACTTATTTTCCTTGAAACCTCACATATGCGTGCTACTGTCACATTCTAAGATAACATTCTTCGCGTACCGTAAATCCTTTTTCTAAAAACTTGATTCGCCTTTTGCAATTCTGAATGTTAACTATTTTTCTCCGTTTTTCTTTTAATGTTACGAGTTCGCGTTTCACTGGAAAACTATTCATATATACAAAAATTCCCATATTTTCTTGTTCATGTGAAAAATTTTACATAGTGAGACGATTAGAATTTTTGAGTTTAATAAATTAATTCGAAACGTAAATTCAAATTTGATCGAAAAATAGAAAATGATTCGTTTTTGCCTAGTGCAACTAAGATGGAATAATGTATTTATTTGCAAATTAACAATTGAGGTTGTGCTCTCATTTTTCTAATTTGTAAATTTCCAAGAGTAATTAAATTTGCATGAGATTCTTATTTAATTTACTCAATGTAAGTGGAAATGATAACAAACAATTTGTAAGTGAATAAGTTTATGAAATGTAGTCACTGCGACTGGAGCACTTGGGAATGTTGGGGGATGTAGAAAGGAGGGTGAAGTAAGCGTATAATGTAGTGCCTACTTGAATTAAGTGAGCGATGTGTGACATGGGAACGTGTAACGTTCACCATTCCCTACAGCCACGAAAATTCTTTTATGATCTTTAATAAACTATTATGGTTTTCCATTTATTTATTAATGGCTTCTCTGCACTTGAAGCACGCAGCCGACCTATCTACTGCTTGGCAGTCTCGACCTATATGGACATAGCCAGGGCACCTGTGACACCTTGTGACCATAACTCTCCTACTTATTCTGCAGAACACAAAACTGATTTTAATGTGCCCTATCTTCTCCAGCCTGTTGGCGTCCTCTTGGGTGGTGGCCACGACAGCGAACTTGATACCTCGCTTATTTGGTCCAAGGACCGTCACCTTCCTGCTTCCTTCAGGTACCGTAGATAATGAGAAGGTCTTCCTTTTTAGTGAGTAAAGCTCCCACAACTATTCTTGGTGGTACTTCTTCCAACACCTGTTGGACTACTGAGTATGACATTTAGATTTAGTTTATCTTTCGATCTTCCATTCAGCGACGATCTTCTTGTTTGAGTTGCTTACGAGTATAATAAGTATAGGTCTCCATTTCTGTAAATGTCTGTCAAACGGAATGTGAAATAGTAGAGCTGCAAATCACAAGGATTTGTTCTCTACATGTTCAATCATAATTAGATTAAAAAACAAAAAGATGACCATCTCCCAACTATGATAATCCAAATCATCTTAACCACAACCGATATCAATAATTCTTGACTTTTTAATTAGCAAATATTCCAATCGTCGAAAACATCCAATCCTCAAACTGAAATTCTATTTCCTCTCGCAACTGACAAATAGATTTAAAAATTTTAAGAAAAAATCTTATCACAACGGGACACGAAACGAACAGTCATAATAATGTGTATAAGTATGGGCCTCGAGGCGTACGTACTACGGAACTGGAGAAGTGTAAGCGCGAATAATTTAGTCCGCCCTCGCATGTAGATTAGACATATGTACAGCTTTATAGTAGTTGGCTTTGTATATAATGACAAACAATTACATCGCATAATAATTAGTCATTAAGCGCTATATAGAGTCGCAAATTAGAGGGGGGGTTACAATATCAGTTTTTGGGGTCTAGTGTTATACGATGTCGTGGGGTGTGAGTTTCGCGAGGCGCGAATATAACGATTCGATTGTATAACATAAGTGGCGGCTAAGTGTTATGTGGGCCACCGATTAGTCGGATAAGTTACAATCGCCATCACCATAATTGATACGCTATATGTGTGGATCTCTTATCGGATCCTAGAATTGCCTTGGTGCGCGATTTCAAATAATAATCAAGATTCAAAAAACAAAGGTTGAACTTAGTTGCAAGAAAATGTACCACTTTCTTGTATGTATACAACCCGCCTTCTTTTCTATTTATGTAATAGCACCCAACTGCTAATCGCTTTCTCGGATTGTGCCACGATAATTCTCTATCTCACGGAATCCTTTCACGTTATTTTCTTTTGTGTGACGTCAATTAGTAACTAGGAGAGTTCTACGAAATGTGCTTTCGATGGGCGTTAAAACTAATTCTCTTTTTGAGAATTACTAATTGGGAAAGTTAATTTAGTTTTTGGAGGATGGAGTTTTTTGGATCCACTTTTTGGAGGGATGAAGCAATTAATAAATGTTGCTTCTTGTCGACGATTGTTGGGAAGATATCTCCGTTGAAAGTCCTGTGGGAACATAATCGGTGGTGGATGCATACCCCTAAATCCTATGGGAAATATATCTTCGCCTCTTATCGTCCTCGTCGTCGTCATCATCAGATTTCATGGCGTGCAAATTGGTTTACATGACGACAGTGGGGCAGTGCATCTGCGCATGAAAATCGTGCACAATCCTTAGGGACACTTTTGCTTACAGGAGAATATTCATGTGTAAAATTATTTCTCATAACTTACAATATCACAGAATTCAGTAGTCAAAAAGTGTTTTGTTTTTCTTTACGAACGCTAACGTTCTTTTAGGGTCCTTATAATTTCGATAAAGTATTTTAGGAAATGTTTTTATATTTGTGACTGCCGTCACTCCTGAGGATTCATTCCTGAGATCTTAATGAAGACAGAACCTTTCTGTATAGGATTTGGAAAATCATTTCGGATCACGTTATGAAATTTACTTCAGGGATGCGGACTGAAAAATTAAAAGTAGAAGGGATACAATCGGTATATTCATCAATTAGATGTAATTTACTTCAGGAATGTGGACAGACAAATTAAAAGATAATGGGATACAACCGGTATTTTCGACAATTAGACATCTACAATGAAATATCGTTCAGAAAATACGTTTAGGGAATTATCAAAATTCTTCAGAACGTTAATCAATGGTAAGCACAATTAATGGCGAAATTCATAGAAGATTGCATCAACAAAACGTACTTCGAAACTACCAAATTCCTATCCATCAATTTACATCTCGAGAAGAAACCAAAACGCATTCAAGAAAAATGTTTACACAAAAAAATTAGAATTAGCTTACGTTAACATCTGTAAAATAAGATGAATGTAATATTTCGCATAAATCACAATTCAAATTCCCATCTTATAAATAATTCTCCTACCTCCAGATCCTTAATTTACACACACAATGTCAGTAAATCCTGATCACCCATAAACTAATCTATTTAAAATCGAAACCATAATTCAAATAGAAGAAGGAACATAAATTTCATCATCCTCCCAATGAAATGAAATAATCATCAGTTGTAATTTAAAGAATTGGCGTTTCATTATCCGAATGAGGAGCTCTATGTGTGCAAAGTGCGCACTCCTACAATATATACTCACCCCGTGTTCCCAAGAGTTCAATGTGTTATTCGTGTTGTGAACTTTACGGTATTTTGATATCATGGGAACCGCATATCCATAATGTCGACTGGATGGATGGATTACCAAGTACACAATACATTTTCGGAGGCGGAAAATTCCCGATTGGTCACGTGCCGTTCCGACACGTGCATTGGGGCTACTGCAATACTTATATATACATGTACAAAGGAGAGTACTCTCTTTTTATGTATACATATACATATATATATATATATATATATATATATATATATATATATATATATATCTCCCATACCTACATGTAACAATTTTTTTCTACTCCGGAGAGATTATTCGCAAAGCACTTGAAGAGAAAATTTAATTTCGTTAGATGAAAAAAAAAACCACGGCGATAATAAAATTTTGCGACTATACAGTAATCAATGATATATACATATATTTAAAAGTCTATATCAAATTTGCAGTAAGGGGATGTATTATAAATGATAAAGTTAATTAATTTTATTAGAAAGCAATGTCGTGCAACAGTTTCTAATTATAATTTATTGCGTTTATTTAAATTAATTTATAGGCAGTGGTGTTCTCGGACATTTTTTAGCTGCGCAGTAGTTTCTTACATAATTATTCACTGCGCAGTGGTGATAGGCGTAACTAATTTATGCGCAGTAGTGTTTTTGGATACTTTTAAGCTGCGCAGAACCCTTTACTATCTAATATCTATAATTATGGATTTATTTTAATAAATACCTTTTTTTTTTAAAAAGTACCTTTTTTTTGTTTTCTAAAAAATTACAAAATTTTTTTTGCTGAAAATAGAATATTTATTTAATGACGAGGCCTGCTTTTTAAGTTTGTTATCTCTAGAAAGTGTGTACAGTGACACTGTTGGGGAATTAAAAAAATATATATCAAAGGAAATAGTACCATATAGCCATCAAACTTATACATACATGACATTGCTGCACGTGTAGATTTATAGGCGTATGACTGTATATAATGTGAAAGCACCCGCACTTTTATGTGTACACGATAATGCGTATACACTTGGCTTATGATGACAAAAGATATGTGCGTACGTATACATAAACACATATATAGTGTAAGTGACTCATACATCTTGCATTTTATGCCTATCAAACTGATGGCTTTTAACATAGCGCAAAGTAACACCTGCTAATGTAACATGATAAATTTTTATTTCTGATTGTGATAAATAAATATTTTTCTGTTTTATTATTATAATTTTCCTCTATTTTGAAAAAATTTGATTAAAATGAAAAGAGTGTTTTATTTGTTTTTTTCAGTCCTTTTTTTATTTAAAAAGGATAGGTAATTTGTCGAAACTGTTAAACTAATCGGCAGCTGCTTTAGAGAGAACCTATTTAGGGCTTTGGTGTTTGATCAGATTGACTGCTCCTCTGCCAACATAAGGGTTAATTAAAAAGGGTGCCACGAATTATTTGATTACTCAATGAAATGTTTCACAGGCCTTTAAAACAGTTTGTCGATTTTGTTCTATATAATTTACTTCTTCTTAAATACATACGAAATTTATTTCAATGCAGTACACTAAATAACGATACTGAAAGGTTATATAGTAACACAAAATTACAATTATTACAAAATGTAATATTAAAAATAAAATAAATACAATATTCAAAGAAGCTTTTACGTCCGAGCTGTTTTTCTTAATTAATAAGTAAAAAATAATAAATGATAAACTTTTTACACGAATACATTCGGACAAATGGCTATTTAATATAAGACTCACTCATAACGTTTCGAAATCAACACGATTTCCTCTTCAAGGAGTCTATAAAATAATACAGAATAAAAAAATACACAATAAATTTAAAAACAAAAACACGAAGACATTAAATATTAATTTAGAAAAAACATTAAAAAATAAATAAAATTAATATAAATTCAATAATAGTTCAAATAAAAATTATATAGAACAAAATACAAAAAATAAATAAATCAAAATAATATAAGATATAAGAACAGAGATAGCATCGATACAAAAGTAGAATAAATAAAATGTTTTGCATTGCATGTCGAAGAAATTAAAAGTTTTTAATCCAAAATTGGAATGTAATAATTTGTAATTCCAACACAGAAACGTAATCCATGGCCAAAAACAATTTTATAAATGATAAAAACGACACAAAAAATAATAAACAAATAACAACAAAACAATAAAAAACAAAACTTATTTCAACAATTCACAGTAATGACAAGTGTAAATTGTGAAGTCAAGATTAAAACTAAACTCCAAACGTCAACGATTCCTTACAGAGGTTATAATAAAAGAATAAGATGACAGAAACAAAACAAAAATAAATATAAGAATAAATTTTAATAAATAAAAAAAATTAAGACAAAAAATATTACTTCAGACAAAATAAATAATATTATTCCTATTTTTAATCAACTTTTTATATTTATTTTTAATTTTTAATTATTTTTAATTTTTTATTTTTATTTCTATTTTTAATTATTAATTATTATTTTTAATCAATCCTATTTTTAATCTATTTTTAATCCTATTTTTAATTTTGTATAAGTTTTTTTTTATTTTATTTTTTTTAAGAAATAGAAAAAGGCAAAATGAGAAATTTCCTATGTAAAATTATTTGTTGAGAAGTTTAGAAACATTTCATACGATTTATCAAAATTGTCCAAATCACTAATTTTATTTAAACTATATTCTCCCTCTTTCTTTATAAAGAACATTTCTGCAAAAAGTCTTTTACTGAGATTGTGTTCAACATGTAAAATTTCAAAATCATGCCATTTTATAAAGTGTGGAAAACTGTCATTTTTTAAACTTGTCAAATGAGTGCTAATTACGTTATGATATTTTTTACTTAAGTCAATATTTTTAATATGTCCACACACAAATTTATAGACACAATTACATTCATCTAGTCCACCAAGTCTGTCTTTACCAAGTTTAATAAAATTATCAAATTTTGAATTTACATTAAAAACTGTCTTTATATTAAAAGGTTTTAATAATCTCTTAATGTTTTCTGAAATTGTTCCATAATATGGAAAAGCAACTTTTTTGTGTATATTATCATTATTGTTATTATTATCATTATCATTGTTTTCTCTGTTATTAATTTCTATCATTCTTTTCCTTACATGTTTATTAATAAAATATTCAGGATCATTATTCAATTTTAAGTCAGTTTTTATTAAGTCAATATTTTTCTTATGGAAGCGTTTGTCAGAAAGCATTAAGGCAGTATCAATAATATTTTTAACTATTGCGATTTTGTTTTCAATAGGGTGATTTGAAAGAAAATTAAGAAGTCTTTCAGAATAAGTATCTTTTCTATACCAGTCTGTTAAAATACTATTATTTTTTGTTCTAATGATTTTAATATTCAAAAAAATTAATTTCTTTATTATGATCTATTTTGTGCGTAAATTGTAATCTGTTATGAAAGGAATTGAAGGCATTAATGACATTAGTGATTTTATTTTTAGGAACACATATAAATGTGCCGTCCACATATCTTTTATATGAAATAATGTCAAAATCTAAGTTATTTATCACGTTTTTTCCAAATCTTGCATAGCGATGTCAGCTAAGATAGGTGAAATTGAAGAACTCATGGGTGTTCCAAATTTTTGTCTATAATATTTATTATTAAATTGAAAATACATATTATTCATAATGAATACTATGTTATTTTTAAATTCATCTTTAGGAATGTTAGCCAATTTGTCCGAATGTATTCGTGTAAAAAGTTTTTAATTTGTTATTATTTACCTATTAATTGAAATAAATACAAATTAAATATTACATGTATAGATAGAAATAGAAATAACCTTTTTTTTAGGAAAAAATACTAAAAACTTGAAAAAAAAACAATTTTTATATTTTCAAATTTCCCTTATTCAATAATTTGTATATATGGTTTATTGTAAAAGTTTCCTTCCTGTGTAAATAATGATCCCTGTCAGAATGTGAAGTGAAGAGAATATAAATATAACAATAAGAGAGATGAGAGAAATAAAAATGAAAAGGAGAAAACAAAATATACACACCGAAGTAAATTACGACACGCGACTAAGCTTTTGCATCCGACTGCGTTCACGACGTGTGACAATGGTGTGAATCAACCGGTCGCGTGCCACAGTAATAGAAGAGAGTCTGAAAATCCGCCTCTCTATTCTCTTCTCAAATTCTAAAC
Source organism: Leptopilina drosophilae (assembly GCA_032873175.1). Taxonomy (NCBI): domain Eukaryota; kingdom Metazoa; phylum Arthropoda; class Insecta; order Hymenoptera; family Figitidae; genus Leptopilina; species Leptopilina drosophilae. The sequence continues at coordinate 41,645,994 of CM065484.1, forward strand.
CTCTTCGTATATGTATGTGTGTATACATGTGTTCAATTTCTAAACAAAACTGGAATTTCGTCAAGAGTCATTTATAATATTAAAATAATTTTTTTGCGCCTTATATATTTTTCTTACACAATTATTATAAGCAAATAATAATGATGGTAAATATTTTTTTGTAAAATAATTTTTAATTGTAAATGAATTTGATGTACGTATATTTATGAATTATAATTTCTACTTTTTTTTAAAAATTTTAACAACATTACTTCACTGTTGGATGAATTGAAATGAATAATGGATGCAGTTAAAAAGCCTTCACTTGACATGATTTTCGAATATGTAGCCCTTGGTTCCTTTTTCATTGCCCTCTTCACATATGGACTGCATGCTTCTTTTAATCTCTTCTTCTTATGTGCGTGATGTTTAACTCAAGTAATGGCATATTCGTTATAGAAGGATTTTCTCCTTCGAACGTCGCCTCTAATTTGATGAAATAGTCAGTTTACGTGCTAACATGTGATTCTTTCATTGGTAACAAATACGTACATGTTGTTATGAGTGTATGTATGTATAGTTATATACATGCATTAAACGTATAGAGAGCTGGCTTTTATGTAGAGGTATATACTCTCACTTTCCTTGTAACCCCCCCAAAGCCAGACAGTAAATCAGACACGTGCCAAGCGTAATTGCCTCCGGCTACGATTTTTAATATGAATTTCCTACTGTTGTTCGTCATCAACATGCTCATGTTTCCTTCGTAAACCTTTTTACACGATCAAGATACTTTTTCTATGAAATCGAAAACTATAATGCATTTTGGGAATTTGAAATCGGTTGTTTTGGAAAAAGTAGTTTGGTTCTTCGAAAAATTACGACCGGTGTTAGGAAATAACAATGGTAGTATCTTGGGACTAAAATTGTTTTTCTAACTGGACAAGACAGAAAGCCAACCTTTAGGACACTCCTGATACCTTACAGGTAAAATTATTTTTCTAACTAGACAAGACACCTTTAGAACACTTGTGAAACACTTCACATTATAAAAATTCTTTGGGAAAGTGAACAAGACACAGGACAATCTTTATGGGTTCAATATCTATTAGTTTATGCACTTCTTTTTAGCTGATGACTATACTATCGATTTTCGTTCCTTTTCTTATTTGATCCAAGTTCTAAAGGTTTAGATTCTCCAACAAATTCTGTCTGATTATTACCTACATCCTTCTTAGATCCCCAATGATTTTTTTTTATCTTTTTGGGAAATAACTCCGCAGAGGACACAAAAAATAAGATATCCCTAAGACGTCCTCACACTCAGAGAAATGGTTTTTGAAAACCAAGTTAAAAACACTATTTCACATAGTAAAATATCGAATCGTTATGAGATATAATTAGAAAAACTACCATTTCTAATATTAAGTACTATTTTATGATAAATAGTGCTATTTGTACATAGTAGAAATTACCATTTTTTGAAAATGGTATCTTGAATTATTTTACATAGTTTTTTTTAACTATGACGCATTAACTGTTTTGCAAAGTGTGTAGTTATTTCAGTTAATGCTTTAAAGTATATTTTACTAAAGTATACAAAGTATGGAATATTTTTTAAAATACAGCAAATACAATTTAAGAAAAGGAGAAAATATTATTTACAATACGACAAGTATGATGCTAGTAAGTCAAAATAGTATCTTACATAACAAAAACTCTTCATTAAAATGTATTTTATAACATTAATGCATATTATTTTATGCCATTAAAAATAACTAAAAATGTGTATTTATAATAGCAGTAAGTTCTATGTGTTGTTAACGCACTTATTCAATGAATAACTGGAATTCTTTTTTTAAATGGTAGACATTACCATTTTACACTGTGAAATTTCATGTGTTCACAACACAGTACATTTTTTTTGTAATAGAAAGGGCCATTCTCATAGTTTTTAAGTTTTAAAAATAGACTTTCTGCATACCAACGTGTACTGTATACATTCAGTCGTCTCTGAAAACTCCAAACCTAAAGACACGTTATTCTTCAAATTATATTTGGAGTACTTTTTGATTAATAAATAAACATATTGTAGTGTTGAGTGTTGGTGTCATGACGCCAAAAATGCCCTGCAATACTAAAGGCGCTATCGAATTTAATAAGGTAAATATTTAAAAATCTTTGTACTAGTAAATTAGTTAATATTTCATTAATTAACATTACAGAAATTTACATTGATTTCTGAGCATGTAAGTTGGAACTAATAGTACCAGCAATAATATTGCGCCAATTTAGTGCATCCTATTCTAATGTTAGATTATTTTTAAAAATATTTTATATATTTTTTTATTTAATAAATGCTGACTTTAGTTAATTTTACAGATGCTCAAGATGCAGTGGTTTAATACCTTTTGTCTACCATGATCACACCAACAAATTGCTAAAAAGTGGATTTAATTTTTAAGACGACGTCAGGTTTATTGTAAAAAAATGAGCATTTTGAAATTGTGTAATTATCACCGCAAGCCTACGAATTGAAACCATTATAATTAAGTGTATTTATTGTTTTAAACTTTTGCTATGTTTATATTTCTTTTAAATTAATAAAAATTATTATTGATGATTTAAATTTTACTTTTAATTTATTAATACTTTTGTTTCTATCAATTACAATTATTCCACAAAATTACAATCCTTATTTAAAATACATGGAAAAAATAAGTACATGAAAGATTACTTGACAATACTTGACTTTTGGTTGGGACAATAAGTCTGTAAATATTTCATAGACAGTCCTAGAATTTTTCATTGACTTATGTGAAAAAATCACGAGCAGTGCTAGAATATTTAAAATATTTAATTGATTACTTTAAATATTCCAGCACGGCTTGTAATTATTTTACATAAGTCAATGAAAAATTCTAGGACTGTCTATGAAATATTTAAAGAATTATATTGTCCCATCCAACAGTCAAATACTGCCAAGTAATTTTTCATGAACTTATTTTTTCCGTGTAGTTAAAATTTCCATGAATCATCATTGTGACACCAATTAAACACAATCTTTTTAAATATTTCTGCATTACATTTATAATTATTATATCTAGTAGTATTTACCACGTTACATAATTTTAAAGACAATTTTATATTATGTTCAAAGTCATTTAGTACTAGCGTCGTGCACTATGAAAATGGTTGAGTTTACCATGTGATTCAGCGCGTAGTCATTCATTTAAAATAGTGGAGATTACCATGAGGCATTGCGCGCTAGCCTTTTTCTCATAGTAGGTTCAAGTATTTGAAACTGTTATACTTTCTAGGCGGAAAAGTAACCTCTACTATGTAACCAAGTTCCAAAAAATGTTTACATAGTTGGAACTAATACAATTAATAATATCAAATACTTTAATACCATAGTACAAAATACTAAATAAGATATTACACTTTACGATTATCTCGATGTGTCACGAAAATACTATGTGAAATAGTTTCAGCTTCTATTTTTAATAGTAATTTTAACTGAAAATTTTTCTCAGTGCAGGATGACTATGTTAATTGGTAACGCATTTTAATGGCGTCTTTTGGACGTCCCTTGCATGGGAAAAGGTATCCTATAAATTTTTGTTACTTATTTTTGGTTCTTGCGAGAGTTTTTATCGCCACCTCAATGAAGCTGAAGATTCTGCAAACTCCATTACCAATAATATGATTGAGTTATACCTTACCACCAAACTTTTCCTCACAAAGGAAGTAGCTAGGGCTTCTGTTACAATTTGCGAACTTATGATCGATGTCTTCACGTATGAATTGTTCATTTTGGAGTAAAACGAAAGTCTTGCATTGCTATCTCCAGTGGAAAATCGCTAAGACTTAATAATTAGCACAATATTGACTTTCCAGGTCTCTATTGTGAATCTAATTTTACTTAATTTCCTTTTCACAAAAAGTCTCTAGAAGAAAGTCGGTAAAAATTAGTAATCTCGTGAAACTAAAAAAAATGCATCGTCAACAATTAATTATCAAACTTAGTTGAAACACTCTTATATACAAAATATAAAGTCCAGGTGAACGTATAGATGACATAATAGAATTATAAAGTGTATTTATATACACATACATAGCGTTTCATGAATCGCACAACTCGTCGTACTGTTTCTTCGACGAATTATTCTCACTTTGCCAGGTGTAAATGAATTACGTTGGGAGTATTAGCTTCGCTATTCAGAAGACTACGACGGGGCATAACCCTTTTGCTGGCAATATCCATGAATACTGTAATTAACGTTGTACACCTCGAATGACGAACTAGGATATGAGAAAGAGACCCCCGCAGTAGGTGGAGAGAAGTTGGCATTAGGTGTTGCCAAGAGAAAATGCAATGGATTATGTGAAAGAGGGGGATGAAAGCGTTGATAGAGAGAGGCAGGATCTCTCGACCCGGCAAATAAGCACTGTACACATCTAATATCGTTAACCAAGCGACGATAGCTTCGCCTCCTGCCTTTCAACCAACCTATATATACGTGCATTATATATAATCAACTTATTTCAAAGTTGTACCTTTTTCCAGTCGAATTCAACAAAATGTGTGCGATTCATTTTATTCCCTTTCTTTTTATAATGTTCGTTTTTTGTTTATTTTACGTTTCGTACTTTTTGTATTTTTATAAGTTAACAGGAGATAATTTAACGAATCTGTAGCAGGACTTTGAATTAGGAAAATACGTGTTTGTTTGGATGAATTCCTTCCTTTTTAGCAAAATGGAAGATTCCTGGAAAGCAAGAAGATTGGTTACCAATGAAATGGAGAAGTAGTTAGTTGCAGTCGTACTGGATCCGATAATGCTCAAAATTGTCAAGCAGAGGTACACGTAAATTTTTTACCTGAACCTGAGGACCATTTTTGAAAGTAGCAAAAGGCGATGAGTCCGGTACCAACCGCCAAAGGGTAAACCACTGTCGCGTTACACAAAATGTTCATTAACCTTTTTGCACTATATCGAGTAATATTATTCCCAATACACTAAAGCTTGTAAAGTTACGTAATCGTCAATTAAACAAATGTTTTACGTGTATTCACTGTGTTTTGATTGTGTTTATTCCTTTTATAATAAATTCAATTAATATAAAGTCCAACAAATTTACTTCAGGGATGCGAACTGACAAATTAAAAGAAGAAGGGATACAACCAGTATATTCATCAATTAGAAACAAATTTACTTCAGGAATGTGGACAGACAAATTAAAAGAACAAGGGATACAACCGGTATTTTCGTCAATTAGACATCTACAAGAAAATATCGTTTAGAGAATTCGTAGGGAATTATCAAGATTCTTCAGAACATTAACCAATGGTAATCATAATTAAAAGTGGAATTGGGGGAAAATCATAGAAGATTGCATCAATGAAACGCACCACAACCCTTTCGAGTCCTTATCCGTAAATTTTTTTATTAAGACCTGGAGAAGCTGTTAACCCAGAAATGCCTAGGTTTTGACATCGTTGCTCTTAAGAACCGCATTCTGGATTATCTTACCCAGGAAGGAATAGTCTAGAAAGTACTAAAATGAAGCTTAACAATCCTGGAGTAAAAAATTCTTTCTTTTAGTTAAGAGGAACCCAAAAACCGATGGATAAAGTTCAGACAATATTTCTGCCTTTTAGTTCATCGTCCAAACCAAAAGTATAACAGTCACTCCACAAATCCTTCTAACAATTCATTATAAAACTTTCTCATCCCTAAAATCCTCCTCCCTCATTATTTTCCATTCCCCTAAATGATTAATTAGAACAATAACTTTGTGATCCCAGCGTGATACCAAAAATATGTGACCAAAACCTTTAATACATTCTAAGAAAAAAAATATTACGTAAGGCTCATGCGATTTTCTGTCAGTGGCACGCGCTCATTAAGAGGAGTCGTTTATGCCAGCAGGAGCATTGTGTTTTGAAAAAAGCGCCAATGGAAATGTTGGTAGGAGAAAAATCAAGAATAAAGCAAAGAGGCAAAAGATGAATGGTAAACCTGCAATCTGCTTCGAAATGTCTCCTAATGGGGCAACTTGGTATATAACCCTCGAGGGGGAAAATCGCGAAGAGAGAAAGAAAGAAAGAGAAGGAAATATCCTACACACAGACAAAACTAATAGGACCATTGGGGTGAGTATAAAGAAGAATTCCACGAATCAACACGAACAGCTTTACTCGCAAATCGTTTTTAAGCTCAACAGCAAACGTTTTCCTCAGGATTCCTAATTTGTTTCATGAAATATTAATAATCCAAACTAGCTTTATTTTTTTTTACTGTTATTTTTTATATCGACCTATTAGGATATAAATTTTTAGATTATGTTCCCTCTTGTACGTGAATTCACATTGAGAATAAGTTTTTTTTTACAATTTGCGGACTTATGCAATGTCATGTGTACATATTAATTATGTTTTATTGTGACACGGGCAGATGTGCATTATTTTATTGCACTAACGGTTGTATTCCCGGCGAATATTGAAGGGGATGAGATGCTATTGTTTCAACAAATTGTATCGAACAAACACCTGTAAGGACCTGTGTGTTTGGTACCTGCTTGTGAACGAGGAGGTCACGCATGGACACGTTTTTCAATTTTTAACCCCCTTCGAATGAATCACTAATCTATATAAGGATAAAACTTGTAACCGTCAATTTTGAAAATTAAACACTTTGCACCCATGTTTCAAGTTGCAAACACAAATACAATAGTGAAGAAAAATAATTTTTTCTATTTTTACCATGGTTTTAAAAAAATTTATAATAGAATCCATAAAACCGTCACAAGGATTAGCATTTTGTTCGTCAGTTGCTCTCTAGAATTTACCGAAGTCAGTTCAAAAACGCTAGTGAAAAATTTATAAATCTATTTGAATTTTCTATTTATATATTATATGAATAGAAATTTGTCTTACAGTATAATTATTGCAGGGCTCGAACCAGTAAAAGTATTTAAAAATACGGACTTTACGGACCAAAAATGAAAAATTACGGACCATTTACGGACCAATTACTGACAAAAATATACAAAGAACATTTTAATTAAAACAATAAATTAGATTTTTTCAAAACTAAAAAAAACATGAAGATATCGATCACTCCGAGTCTTCATATTTTATAATAATTAAAGATAGAGTGATAAAATCATTATCAATTCAATTATTATTTTCAAGAATTTTTAACTAAAATTCTTCTTAAAATTGATTATTTTTAATAATTTTCGAAAAAGTTCTTTGACAATTTTCAAATCTATTTCATTACAATATTCGATTTTTCAATTATTTGTAAATTGTTCAATTAAATATGTATTAGAAAATAAAAACTTCAAATAATATAAAAAAAATTCCCAATTAAAATTTCTCAAAAAAATTATTTCCACAGAATTGTTATTTAGTTAAAAATATGAAAAATTCAAATTTTCAAAGATTTGAATCTGAAACCTTTTCAAAATTTAATTATTTCTAAAATTTTACGCTCTAATACTTTTAATATTCATTTATAATCTAAAATTTTAACTCAAATCCATTTTTAAATCAATTTTTATGAGAAAATTTTGCGAGAATTTCATTATTTAAATACAAAAAAAAACAATTTATTGAATAATTACATATGTTTCTTAAAATTGGAGTCTTTTAAAGAATTGTATCAACCAATTTTCAAATAATTTGAATGTTTTTTGCAAAATTTTATTAAAATAGATATTAAAAATAATTAAATTAGCGACAACTTTTGAAAATAATTGAAATTTTGCCAAGAAATTTATTAAATTTTTTGAAAATAATTCAATTTTAGAGAAGAATTTTATTATTTATAAAGATAATTGATAATTTACGCAAAGAATTGCATTAAAAATTTTGAATGCAATAATTTTATTTTTTTAAAGAAATTTAATCAAAAATTTATTAAAAATAATATTTAAATTCTAATAAATAAATTGTAGCAAAGGTTAGTAAAATAATTAAATTTCTTTGATAAAGTTTAATAAAATTTTTTAAGAATAATTACATTTTTCGAGAAATTCGATTAAAAATTTTATTAAAAATAATTGAAATTCTGCAATTAGCTTTATTATTCATCAAAATAATTGAATTCCTAATAAGCATTTTATTATTTGCCAAAAAATTAAATACCTGTAAAAATTTTATTATTTATGAAAATAATTGAATATTGCGAAGAAATTTATAAAAAAAAATTTGTAAATAATTGAATTCTTTTGGAAAATTTTATTAGAATAGTATAGAAACCTATTAAAAATCATTGATTTGAGGAAAAATTTTGAAAATAATTAGAATTTTTCCAAGTATTTTATTAAAATTTTTTTAAATAATTGATATTTCGAAGAAGAATTGAGCCGCTGGATCGTAGAAGGGCACGTAAATTTTTTTTCACTAAAATCAAAATCCTTCAGGTCACTCAAAACTTTACTTTAAACTTTAAATATTTTATATGCGTAATGTTTTTCCCTTTAAGGATATGCATTCAGAATATTTGAACTCAAAAGTTGAATTTTGAGTGTCTAGGAGAGCTTTGATTTTGGTCAAAAAATTTTTAGGTGCCCTTCTACGATCCAGCGGCTCAATTTAATTATTTTTAAAAACACTTGAAATTTTGACGAGAATTTTCAAAAAATTTTAAACATAATTGAATTTTTGCGAAGAATTTTATTACTTTTGAAAAGAATTGAATTCCTTCAATCATTTGTGATTTCTCTAAAATTATCTAAATTATATCGTATAATTTACGTACTTTACGGATCTTTTTCAACCGAATTACGGACTTTACGGACCTTTTTTCAAAAAAAAAAACGGACTTTTACGGACTTCAAGCAAAGTTACGGACTTTTACGGGATTTACGGACCTAGTTCGAGCCCTGATATTATTGAAGGTGCAACACGAAGCTATAATAATAAAATATAGTTTTCCTCGAAATTTTAGTAGATAATAATCATGTAAAATAATGCCAACATTAGACAAAAATACAATAGCAAAATTTTTTCTATGTATTTGTAAAAAAACTGTCTTTGCTAAGGGAATAAAAGCAAAGCAAGTTATTCATACGCAAAAATAAGTTGCGTATGTCAATTATAAGTGTTCGTGATTCTCCCACGTGAATTTTCACTGTAAAAATGGTGTGCAGACGTTTTGGTTGCACGCGCACTCGTATTATATGATCGCGCCCTCGATAATGAGGCCTTAGGGTGACGATATCTGCTTTAGGGCATATACACGCACATTCACAAATACTTGTATGTACTCTGGGACCCCTAAGAGTATATAGTAGACAATGGCACCAAACATTGGGGGAGAGAAAATGTAGGCGGTAAATAAAGGAGATCGTGTGGGAATCTCGTTTTATAGACAATCGCGGGAAGTTCCAAAACCCTATTGGTTGTGTTGTGATGGGAATGCGTTGAGTGATCATGCATTTTCAAAAATTTCAAACCAAACCGAGTAGACGCAATTATATTTTACGATCAACGCACATTTATTGGTATTTCTGTATCTGCGTATACAACACATTAAGAGGGGGTGTGTGTTTGCAAACTTTAACAATTGCCACCAAGTCCGTTACTATCGTAATTTTTTTTTATTGATCCAAAAGAAAAGACCCTATCCCCCTATATTTCACTAAACAAAACTGCACCTTTATTAGGATCCCATATAGCGGGTCTCATCGTTATAAGTTTGCTCGAGAACATTTTTGTATACATACACATTTCGTTCCGTTAGATTTTTATTATTTGTACCCTTTCTACTTTTGGAAACTATAAATTCATTGATGGAAAAATATTTTAAACAATTTTGAAAACTTTTGTCAAATTAATAGAGTTTCTTCACAAAAATTTACGACAGCCTTTTATAAAAACTTGCTAAAGCGCGCGTCAAGTTTCTTCTTTCATTAAAATTGAAAAAGTCAATTATTCAGAAGAATTTTACTCAAAATCACTATTTTTCTAAATATATTCAGGAAAGTCGTAAAAAGTCAGAAAATTTTGTCAAAAAGTACTGAAACAATATTCAATTTCGGAAATTCATAAGAAAATTCTGAATATTAGATTCCTCATCATTGAAAAGATTTTATTTATTTCAAATTTTTTGTATTTTTAACAACAATTGAACTTTACAGATTTTAAAGATATACTTTAGGTTTATGTAAAACTTTAATAATTCAAATTCTTATAAAATTCGTTATATTTTTTAATATACATTTCATTCATTATTAAAAACAATAGCAAAATTATCCGCACGCAAGCGCGCGGGAATGTTGTGCTACAATGTTTATTGTAAACAATTTCAAATCATTTTAATTTAAGTAATTTTTAAAAAAATACTTATTATGACACATAAGTGAAACACTAATTAGAATTAAATTTTCAAAATAAATTATATTTTTAAACTTTAAAGTATATAAAAAAAAGTTTAACAAATTTCGATACTAATTTCAAATTTGGCATCAGATTTTCAAAATTGAAAATAATTAAACTTTTTTTGTACGAGGAACATTGAATTTCACAAAAATTATTATCTGATATCTAAATTAAAAAAAACTTCATTATGAAAATTTTAATTATTCTAAAGAATAGAGAAGGTAAAAAAATTATTAGCTATATATGTGACGTGACGCGACAAAAGGGACCTTAGCTGCTTAGAATTTTAGGTTATGTTTAGAGTACTTTTAACTTCATTAAAAATTTATTATTGATTATTTAACATCAAAGACATATTTTTCTGAAAATATTGCACATAATAGTGAATTAAATATTAATAGTTTGTAAAAAAAATTGGTCATTTTTATTTATTTATACTTCTAATTTTAGTTCTGTTAAAAACAGCTAAGGTCCCTTTTGTCGCGGCACGTCACATATACGTATTTAACTTTCCGAACAAAGAATATAAACATTATTTTTTTAGAGAATTTCCACTACTTTTAATTCGCTAATATTGAAAAAAAATCAATTTTATTTAACAAAATTTTATGCAATTTATTTTTCCCAATAATTCAATTACTTTTAATAATTATAAAATTTTTCATGTAAATTCCATTTTTTCAAAAAAAATTTTCATTACATTCTAAGCACGAATTTAATTATTTTCATAATCGTAAAATTCAGTTACTTTCACAAATAAAGTTTTTGACAAGAATTCAATTATTTAAACTAATAAAATTTTCATAACATTTAAAAATTCATTATTTAAAACAATGTTTATAAAATTCTTATGAAGATTTCAATTCCTTTCAAAAGTAATAAAATTTTCAACAGAAATCCAATTCTTTTTAAACATTTTAATAAACTTTTCCGCAATAATACAATTATTTTCAAAAATTTAATAAAATTATTCGAAAGAAATTAATTGTTTTAATATAATTTTAATAAAAATTTGTTTTTAAATAATAAAAAAATTAGTCCCGAAAATTAAATTATTTTGAGGTATTTTAATTAAATTCTTTTCAAAATTCAATTATTTTCATAAATAATAAAATGTTTTTTTGGAAAATCCAAATATTTTCAAAAAAATTTAATAAAATTTCCCACCGACATTCAATCATTGCCAAATTTTTTAATAGAATTCTTTGTAAAATTTAATTATCTTTAAAAACTTTTCACATTTCAATTATTTTCAATATCTACTATTTTTATATAAAATAACCAATTCTAGGAGAAAATTCAATTATTTTCATCAATTTTAATAAAATTCGCTACAAGAATTTAATTAATTTAATTAATTTAATTTAATTAATAAAATTCTTTGAAAGAATTAAATTATTTTTATAAATAAAAAAATTCTTCCTAAGAATTCAATTATTTTCCAGACTTAAAAAAAAAATTCTTCGCGAGAATTCAATTATTTTTATAAAAATAGAAAAATATTCCAAAAAAATTTAACTATTTTCTTAAATTATGAAATTCTTCAAAAAAAAGTCAATTTTTCCTAAAATTGACTTTCCAAATTGTTTTAAAAATTCTTTCAAAAAATTCAATTATTTTCCAAATTTAAAAAAAAATTCTTGGCAAGAATTCAATTATTTTTAAAAAAATAGAAAAATATACCAAAAAAATTTAACTATTTTCATAAATTATGAAATTCTTCAAAAAAAAAAAAAAAATTTCTTAAAATTTATAAAATTCTTCAGAAAATTTCAATTATTTTCAAAATTTTTTTAAAAATTCTTTGCAAGAATTTAATTATTTTAATAAATAATAAAATATTTCAAGAAAACTCAATTATTTTCATAAATAACAAAATTTGCCTAAAGAAGTCAATTATTTTTGTAAATAATAAAATTTTTCTGAAAAATTCAATTATTTTTATAAATAATAACATTTTTCATTGAAAATTCAATTATTTTCAAAAAATTTTTTTAAATTCTTCGCAAGAATTAAATTCTTTCATGAATAATAAAAATCGTAGTATAAATTCAATTTATTAGCAGGATAAGAAAAAAGTAAATATTTTTTATGAAAATTAGGAAAAAGTCAGGAAAAATAAAAACTGTGGAATGGAATTTTTGTCAATTTTGTGAAGTGAATAAAACGAGTTTTTTTTTGGTTTCTTTTTGACATTAAAAAAAAATGACAATAACCCACAAAAATGAATTTAAAAAAAAAACAAATGAATACAGATAATTTGCTAACGGAAACCAAAAAAACTCGTTTTATTCACTTCACAAAATTGACAAAAATTTCATTCCATATTTTTTATTTTCCCAACTTTTTCCTAATTTTCATCAAAAATATTTACTTTTTTCTTATCCTGCTAATAAATTGAATTTATACTACGAATTTTATTACTTATGAAACAATTTAAAATATTTTAATTCTTGCGAAGAATTTAAAAAAAAATTGAAAATAATTGAATTTTTCAGAAGAATTTTATTATTTACAAAAATAATTCATTTTTTTAAGCAAATTTTGTTATTTATGAAAATAATTGAATTTTCTTGATAATAATAAAATATTATTTTATAAATTTTGAGAAAAATTGAATTTTTTGAAGAATTACATTTTTTCAAAGGATTTTGTAATTTATGAAAATAATTGAATTCTTTCGAGAAATTTTATTAATAATTGTTGAAAAAATAATTTAATTACATTCGAAGAATTTTATTATTTATAAAAAAAATTTAATTCTTTCAAAGAATTTTATTAATTAGGTAAATGATTAAATTCTTGCGTCGAATTTTATTAAAATTGATGAAAATAATTGAATTTTTTCCTACAATTTTATCATAAATTTTTTTGAATAATAGAATTCTGTTTGGTTATTTTATAAAAATAGTAGATATTGAAAATCATTGAAATGTGAAAAGTTTTTAAAGATAATTAAATTTTACAAAGAATTCTATTAAAAAATTTGGCAATAATTGAATGTTGGTTGGAAATTTTATTAAATTTTTTTGAAAATAATTGGATTTTCCAAAAAAAACATTTTATTATTTATGAAAATAATTGAATTTTGAAAAGAATTTTATTGAAATACCTTAAATAATTGAATTTTCGGGAGCAATTTTTTTTATTATTTAAAAACAAATTTTTATTAAAATTATATTAGAACAATTAATTTCTTTCGAATAATTTTATTAAATTTTTAAAAATCATTGAATTATTGCGGTAAAGTTTATTAAAATGTTTAAAAAGAATTGAATTTCTGTTGAAAATTTTATTACTTTTGAAAGGAATTGAAATCTTCATATGAATTTTATGAACATTGGTTTAAATAATGAATTTTTAAATGTTATGAAAATTTTATTATTTTAAATAATTGAATTCTTGTTCAAAACTTTATTTGTGAAAGTAACTGAATTTTACGATTATGAAAATAATTAAATTCATGCTTAGAATGTAATCAAAAAATTTTTTGAAAAAATGGAATTTACATGAAAAATTTTATAATTATTAAAAGTAATTGAATTATTGGGAAAAATAAATTCCATAAAATTTTGTTAAATAAAATTGATTTTTTTTCAATATTAGCGAATTAAAAGTAGTGGAAATTCTCTAAAAAAAATAATGTTTATATTCTTTGTTCGGAAAGTTAAATACTTATATATAGCTAATAATTATTTTTACCTTCTCTATTCTTTAGAATAATTAAAATTTTCGTAATGAAGTTTTTTTTAATTTAGGTATCAGATAACAATTTTTGTGAAATTCAATTTTCCTCGTACAAGATAGTTTAATTATTTTCAATTTTGAAAATCTGAATTTTTGCCAAATTTGAAATTAGTATCGAAATTTGTTAAAGTTTTTTTATATACTTTAAAGTTTAAAAATATAATATATTTTGAAAATTTAATTCTAATTAGTTTTTCAGTTATGTTTGATAATAAGTATTTATTTAAAAATTACTTAAATTAAAATGACTTGAAATTGTTTATAATAAACATTGCAGCACAATATTCCCGCGCGATTGCGCGCGGATAATTTGGCTAGTTATAGTTAAAATAATAATAATGGATTTATGGTTGAGTTTTACTTAAGACACTAAAAAATTTGAATTTTGGAAAAATTATAAATGATTGCAAAAGCTCAATTATGTTCAAAAGTTTTTTAATATTCTCGTTTAAATTTCAATTATTTTAAAAATTGTTCACAAAATTTTTCGTAAAATTCAATTATTTAAAAATTTTTAATAATATTCTTGCCAAAAATTCAATCATAATAATAAAGAACAAGGACAACTTTAAAAGAAACTTTATTACAATATCCAATTCTGGAAATAATCTCAAACACAATGTTTTTTATTGTTGTGATAATATCAGTAGGCACTAAAACGTCACCTCGGTTGCGGGCGCCATAAGTTTAAGGCGCCACTGCCAGAGACTTAAAAGAATAAAAAGAGAACCACAATGTTTTTTCTCTGCTACATTAGCCCACTAAAACAACACCAAATTTGCAATTTTCTCTTTTTAATAACGTAAATGTTTCTATTCACGTCTCAATTCGTAAATATTTCCAACTTTTGAAAATGATTTTCGTATGAAATATAGTTAATATTTTTATATATTTCGAATATGATCGTCGCGACGCTTTTATAACGACGCGACGCACTCTTGCTCTTTTGGTCGCGTGACACACTGCCGCTGATGAATGATGGGAATAAAGAAAGTACGATATTTGCGGAAAGCTTAAGTGTCAACATTTGTGCATTCTCGGGGTCAAGCTATGAATCATCAACAGTCAAAAGCGTTACAATATACTTAAACTAGAATTCCATTACTAGATTTTTACAATATACATTTTTCGGCGCAGTAGAACTTGGTTTATAATTTTTTCTAATAGAACCAAAAAATTAACGAAATCTATTTTACATTCACGATTATAAAATTTAAAAAAAAGTTAATTTTCCCTCTTTAGCGTAAGAGTATAAATAAAATCTTTTTTTTGGGTTTGAAAAAGATTTCTTAAGAATATAGAAGAGATATTTTCAATGCGTACACGCGGTCGACATTCCCGCACGGGAAAGGATTTTTAAAATAGAGCGCAAATGTCTTCGAGTGTGACACTCATGTTATTTGAACCGATTAATTCTCGACACGAGGCGAGATTTTAATTTTCCAACTTCCTACAGTTAACCCCGTTCTTCAAAAGAGACCGACGGAATTCATACCATGTGTTGAAAAAAAAAATTTTTTTCTCCTACTCAAAGTATCTTGTAGGTATATATTTTTATGCTCCGCGAAAGTAATATTTCACTTTTACGTATATTTTCGCCTCTAAATATGACGAGAAACTTGAAAGTTGGCACTTTTTTTAAGTAAAGAAAAATTTATTGGGTTCGATAGTGTTTGCATGTGGGTGATTCTTCTAAAAGGCACCTGTTTTTTTCCAAAAACTAAAAAAAAAATTAATTTTTACATTTTCTGAATTTCTTTTGTTTTCTTTGAACTTAATATAAGTGAAAAATAAACGGTAGAATCTAAGCTTCAATTTGATATATATTAAGACTATATTACAAAATTTTGAATTATATTAAAAAATAATTAAAAATCTTTATCATATTTAACCAAAAGACAAAATTAAATAAATTTTTTACTAAGAAAAACTTTAAATTTTAACATTACAAGATTATGTAAAGATACATAATGTTTCGTAGATTATGGATAAATTTTTTTTGAAATTTATACTCAACAAAATATCAATAAAAATGCCGTACATTCGAATTATTATTATTTTGTAAATTAAAAAATATTATTATCTATAAAAAATAAACATCAATTTATGAATTACTACAAACCCAAAAATTTTAAGAATTCATTTATTAAATACATAATATTAAATAATCCTGTTTATTATTATTCCAAAAAATATTTGATAAAATTCATTGCAAGAAAATTCATTATTCTCATAAATAATAATATTTTTAGAGCAATTCAATTTTAATAAAGTTTCTTAAAAGAATACAATATTAATTTAAAAAACAATAATTAAATTTGATTATTTTCAAGAATTTAAATATAAATTTAATTATTTTTCACAATTTTCATAAAGTTCTTTTAGAAAAGTGATTATTTTCAAAATCCTTAATAAAATTCTTTTAAAAAATTCAATTATTGTCAAAAATTTAGATCAAATTCATGGAAAGAAAATCAAATATTTTTAAAAAATTTAATAAAATTCTTTGAAGCAAATTCAATTATTCTTTCATAAATAAGAAAATTCTTTGAAACAAATCCAATTATTTTGATAAATAAGACCATTCTTCGCAAGATTAAAATATGTTCATAAATAAAAGAATTTTTTAAAGAAATTCAATTTTTTTCATAAATTTTTACAAAAATTCAATTTCTTTTAATAAAATTCTGCGGGAGAATTCAATTATTTTTACAGATAAAAAAAATTCTCACGGAAATTAGATTATATAAGAAAAATTAGTAAACTTCGTCGCAAGAATTCAATTTAGTTTTAATACAATTTTAAATGAATTTATTGAAAAATGTAATTATTTTTCAAAATTGTATTAAAAGTCTTCAAAAGAAATCAATTATGATTTTTCAGAAAATTTGTATAGTAATTCTTCGCAATAATTAAATTATTTTCAAAAATTACAATAGAAATCGTTGCAAGAATTCAACAATTTTTATAAATAACAAAATTCTTGCGAAGAATTCAATTATTATTTTCAGAAATAACAAAATTCTTCAGAGAAATTTAATTATTTAGAAAAAATTAATTTTTTAAATTTTCAACTATTTTCAATATACAATTTTAATGAAATTTCTCGAAATAATACAATTATTTTAAGAAATATTATTTAATTTCAATTATTTGCAAGAGTTTCTTAAAAAAAAATTTAATTATTTTCTCAAACAGGTTTAATAATTTTAAAAAATATTTTAATAAAAATTTTTCTAAAACAATTAAAATTAAAGTTTTACAATTAAAAGTTTTTAATAAAATTTTTTGTAAATTTCAATTATTTTGAAAATTTTTCGATTGAACTTATTTTTCAAAATTACATTATTTCTACGAAATTTAATGAAACTTTTTTTAAAAAATGCAATTATTTTCAATAACTACAATAAAATTGTTTAAAAGAATTAATTTTTTTATAAATAAATTTATTTTAATTTAATAGGAAAATTATTAA
The DNA here is from genome assembly GCA_032873175.1 of Leptopilina drosophilae. NCBI lineage: Eukaryota > Metazoa > Arthropoda > Insecta > Hymenoptera > Figitidae > Leptopilina > Leptopilina drosophilae. The sequence continues at coordinate 41,663,591 of CM065484.1, forward strand.
TTATAAAATTAATCATAAACACAATTATTTTAAAAACTTAAAAGAAAATCCTCATAAAATTCAAAATTTTCAGTGCAATGTATGAAATACTTCATTATTTTGAATTCTTCAAAACAATGCAAATATCTATTTTAAAGAATTTTATAATGAAAATCTTTCCAATAATTAAATTATTTTCAGTATAATTTTAATTACATCTTCTCAAGTCTTTTCTTCAGTAAAATTTATAAAAAAAAACTTCATTATTTTGAAGAGAATTGAAACTAATTTCTTCAAAATAATTTAAATATTTATTGTAAAGAATTTTAATGAAAATTTCGCCAATAATTAAATTGCTTTCAATGTAATTTTAATTATACATTTTCGCAGAAGAATTCCACGCTGAGAAAACATTATGTACTTAATTTAAATAGAAAAATAATTTTAAGTGACTTTGTTTAACTGAAATTAGTTTGTAAGCTTAATGTCAAAAATACATAAAATATCAACTGCTTTGATTCACAAATATTATGAGTTTGAATAATTATATTTAATTCAATCATATTTCCGTTTTAAAAACAAGAATTTGTTTAAAAAAAAGTTTAAAAATGTTATGTTTGATTTAAACATTAAAAGTTGATTGTGAATAATTTTAAATCAATCAGAACTTATGTTTGAATTAAATATATAACAATAATTTCACATAAAAGTGTTTAAAATTTTTTAAAATTTGTATATAGAATAATTTTAATTATATGTGTTTGAAATATTTGTAAATTTACAATATTTTCACATAAAAGTGTTTGAAATATTTCAAAAAATATATTTGTATATGAAATAACTTCAAACACATAAGTTTTGAATAATATGTAAATTTAAAACCTTTTCATAGAAAAGTGTTTGAAAATTAAAAAAAATTTATGTGTAAAATAATTCAATACACATTTATATCTAAAAATGTTTAGGGTAAATTTTTAACTTTTTTATAAAAGAACTTAATTGGAATTTTTTATAAGTCTTTATACGAAATTATTTCAAAGATAATGTGTCATCAATTATTCTTTAAATTATAGTTTAAAACATTACTTTTAAGGAAATACATTTTCAAATGTTCAAATAATTAAAATTTTCTGTTAATCAGTTTATTTAGTTAAACTTTTTAAAACTTGTTAAGCGGAAAACAGTTTTCCGTATAATATAATATAATTAATTAACATGGTTAGTTATACTTTACTGATTAAAATTTCAAAACTGCTAAACGAAATAAAAAAGTATTTTTCTATAACAAATTTTCTGTACATGAAATATTTGTTAAATATTTTTCAAACATCTTAATACATATCATCATAAATTTAACAGAAACATGAGGAGAAAAAATTAAAGAATACTATGAATCGGTTGGTGAAGAATTTTGAAGATATTGAATCTTTAGAAATTTAGAAGAGGTCGCCAAAAGTCTGGTTTTTAAAACCTAAAAACTTAGGGACAGTCAGGTTTTTCAAAAAAAATCATGTCTTTGCATCTCAAATACAAACCTAAATTTTTCTTACTTGAAAGAATGACGTGTACTTACAGATTCTAAATCCGGAAAATTTCGACTGGAAGAATTTGACATTTGACATTTGGAAGAAGACATTTTGACAACTTAAAAATTTGGTTTCACTTTGAATGTTTAAAATTTTAACTAATAATACTAATTTGCATTTGCTAAAATGTTTAGCAATAATTATGAAAAATTCGCAGTAAATTATTCTCGTCATCATAATAATGAAAAGGAAAGAGTTTTCTTGTAGGATGTCGAAGAGACGCATAGAGAGGTATAAAAGGGACGATATAATAACATGCGAAGAAATGCAGTGGGAATCAACGACCAGCAAAAAGGGGCAATGTCGAGTGCAACTATTTCAAAGCGTCATGTGTCATTGCGTGCACGCAATATTTAGACATGTCACTTGCCCCCTTTCGCCCTTCTCATGTTGTGTACATCGTAAGTTGGGCGTCGAGTGAGTCAGAGTTTGTAGACGACGACGACGCCAGTCTAGACGCCACCACCCTGTTCCTTGTCGACTTCGTCGTCACCATAAGAATCATTATGGAGTATATTGCATACATATTTCCATACACACCCAAACGTCATATCACAACTCTTTAAAAATCAACCATAAAACGTCGAAAAACAGATAATATATGGTATACAAAAAAGAATCCTTGAAAGCAAATTAATCATTTTGTAGTTAGGTAATCATTTATTTTAGGCACGGTAAATCGTTAGGTATTAAAATAACACCAAAATGGATTAAAATAACACTAAATTGGATTATTTTAATCCTTTTTGGTGTTATTTTAATACCTAACCGTGGTGTAACCGATTTACCGTGGGTATAAGGGTCATTTGGGGTAATTGTAAACAGTTGATGTTTCAAATTTAAAAATAAGTACGACGTCAATATTTTTACCTCACGTCACCTACAAGATGTTATTGCCAATATTTTATTTTCACAATTGGCAATGCCATAGTGTAAGTTATCTTTTAATGCAAAAAAGATTGAAAATCAAAGTTTTACTGTTTCAGTATATTTTGGCTCGCATTTGCATAAAAATAAATAAAATCAAACTAAAATTTTTCATTCCTCCTTATTAATATGCCTTAACAAAAGTTGACTTTAATTTTTGATTTTCGTCAATTAAGTTAATCAATAACAGGCTTCGCACTCTTCTACTAAAAGCTATACTATTTGCTATACTTTTTTGATACAAGGCTACTTTTTGGAGCCTAATGCTACTAAAAGCTTCTTTTCTGAACAAATAGTCAAATTTAGATGTTTAGTTTTCACATTTCCCTTTAAAAACAGTGTTAAAAACTAAAATCGTTAATGAAAAACGACCGCCAATAAGATAATAGGAAATAATTTTACCGACATTTACTCTATCAATATAGTGACTGATTGTAAATTGTGTTTAGATTTTGTTGCAAATGATAACATTTAAATTCTCGGCTCTGTCCAAATTCTTTCCGATTTTATTTTCTCATCAAATTAAAATTTATTTCATTTCGAACATAAATCTACAATTTGGGAAAATAATTGAGTTAAACAAAGAATTTTTTCAATTTTTCAAAAACAATCTTGTCTATTGATAATTATAATGGAAAATTTGATTAATTCAATTTCATTAAACTTTATTGATACTAATTGAATTTCTGCAAAGAATTTTACTATTTATAAAAATAATTGAATCCTTCCAATGAATGTTATTACATATTTATGAAAATAATTAAATGTTAGCGAAGAATTTTATTAAAATTTCTGAAAATAATTGAATTGTAGAGAACAATTTAATTATTTATAAAAAATAATTGAAACTTCGGAGAATTTCAAAAAATTTTAAACATAATTGAATTTCTGCGGAGAATTTTTTTTACTTTTGAAAATAATTCAATTGTTTCTTTTAAATTTTATGAAAATTTATGAAAATAATTGAATTCTTGTGATGAATATTTTTTAAAAATAATATTCAAAAGAATAAGAATTTAGTAAATCGGAAGAATTTTGCTATTTATAAAAATAATTGAAATAATTGAATTCTTTAGACAAAATTTAATCCAATTTTTAAAAATAATTGCATTTTTTAAAAAAATTTGTGAAAATTTATGAAAATAATTGAATCCTTGTGATGAATGTTTTTCAAAAATAATATTCAAAAGAATTTAGTAAATCGGAAGAATTTTGCTATTTATAAAAATAATTGAAATAATTGAATTCATTAGACAAAATTTAATCCAATTTTTAAAAATAATTGCATTTTTTTTAAATTTTATGAAAATTTATGAAAATAATTGAATCCTTGTGATGAATGTTTTTCAAAAATAATATTCAAAAGAATTTAGTAAATCGGAAGAATTTTGCTATTTATAAAAATAATTGAAATAATTGAATTCTTTAGACAAAATTTAATCCAATTTTTAAAAATAATTGCATTTTTTTAAAAAATGTGTGAAAATTTATGAAAATAATTGAATCCTTGTGATGAATGTTTTTCAAAAACAATATTTAAAAGAATTTAGTAAATCGGAAGAATTTTGCTATTTATAAAAATAATTGAAATAATTGAATTCTTTGGACAAAATTTAATCAAATTTTTAAAAATAATTGCATTTTTCGACGGATTTGATTAAAATTGTATTAAACATAATTCCATTTCTGCAATGTGTTTTATTATTTATGAAAGTAATTAAATTATTGCGAGGATTTTTTAAAAAAAAGTTTGAAACAATTGATTTAAAAAAAAAAAATTTTTAAATAAACTATTTTTAATAATTTAGTTCCTATGAAATTTTCACTCTTTTAGAAAATAATTGAATATATTTGTAGAATTTTGTCAAAATTGTTTTTAAATAATTGAATACTTTTTAGAAATGTTATTAAAATGGTAAACATACAAATTATTGAATTAAGAAAAATTTTTGAAAATAATTGAATTCTTGTGGTGAATATAAATGAATTTTTGTTATTTATAGAAATAATTGAACTTTTTCAACGAATTTTAATAAAATTCCCAAAAGTAATTTAATTTCGCCGAAGTTTTACTATTTAAGAAAATGATTTAATGTATTACGAATACATTTTTAAAAATAAAATTATAATTCTACGATAACTAACTTCCATTGACTATTTAGAAAAATTTAAATAAAATTCTTTAAAAGAAGTAAATCATTTTTAATAGAATGTAAAGAAATTTCGATTACGTAAAAAATTTTCAATTATTTGCTTATAAAAATTCAATTATTTTGAAATAACAGAATTAAAAAATCTTATTTTTCAAAATTTTCAAAAATAAAACGGAGAAAATTCAATTTTATTAAAAAATTTGAAGTGTGTATTTTTTTAAATTAACTAATAAAAATTTTAATTATTAATCTTCGCACTAAGAAACATGAGTATACATTAGAATGTGACTCCTTATAAAATTTAATTATTTATCAATTATTAAATTAAAATACTTTGAAAATTCGATTTTTTAAAAAGTTTTTAATTAAATTCTTTAATTTTTTTTTGTCATCGAGGCTACTTTTTCCTACTTTTTTTTAAACTCATAATGGAAATCTATTAAAATTTGTTCAAGTTATTCAAGTTTTACATTACTAATTTTGTAATGGTTGATTGTTTATTTATATGATACATTATCAGTCAACTGGTTGATATTTTTATACATCTACGAAGAACTTTTTTTCAGTTTTTTCATCCCTTAAAACAGTATAGTATACTTGAAACATCTTGTTTCTTAAACCTCGCTTAACTACAGTGGTGTTTAAATTTACCCCGAATTTTAGAAAAATTTCAAAATCTCAGGGTAAATGTTTTTTTTTTTTGGTGAAAAATATAGATATTCCGTTTACATTTTCCCCAAATGACCCTAAATAGAATTTTTAATATAGAATTTTTTTTTGAAGTTATTAAAAAAATCATTAGAGGGTAAATACTTTCTTTTTGCCACATGAGGGGAGTATAATAACTTGGCGCTATTAAAGAAGAAAATGAATATAAGGTGTATATGTGCGCGACTATAGTAACTATAGTAACACTAGTCCAGGTGAATCATGACAGTATATCCCCTGCGTGGAATAACCCCTCAATTAGATTGCGTGAAGACCACACGAATCCCTGGCAATTATAACCTATACCTCGTAATGACGGTTAGGCGACAATTTGCCCTGATATATGAAGCCCAATTTTTTTCAAATTGGGCATTACTGGCACCCATCTTTCTTAAACGTTATATATTTATGGTCACGGACGCAGCATATGCACTATTTTTTTCCAATACGAAATTTATCCCTATAATGAGAAATTGAAAATTAATATTTTTGATGAGTTGGTTATTCAAACTGAGAGGTAAAAGACTAGGAGATAATTAACCTTTTTTGGAAGACATTATACTAATTGTTTCACTTCATTTTCACTTTACTTTAGCTCCAATTTAAATTTTCACTTCACTTCCACTTTTACTAAAAACTTTTTTCACTCCATTTTCACTTCACTTTCACTCCACTTTCACTCAGAATTCATTCACTCCACTTTCACACAAAATTTATTTTCACTGCATTTTCACTTCCATTTAACTAATCTTTCACTTAAAGTCAAAATTTTTTCAATTCATTTTTCACTCCACTATCACTTGCACTCGAAATTTTTTTCCACACTATTTTCACTTTACTTTCACTCCTCTTTCAGTTACAGTCAAAATTTTTTTCACTCCACTTTTACTTACACTCAAAATTTTTTTCACTCCACATTTACTTACACTCAAAATTTTTTTCACTTTATTTTTACTTCACTTTCACTCCATTTTACATTCACTCAAAATTATTTTCACTGCACTATCACATAATTTTCTTTTAAAACATTTAACGTCTCATTTTCACTTTCACTTCAAATTTATTTTTACTCTAATTTCACTTCATTTTAACTCCATTTTCAATTTTACTCAAAATTTATTTTCATTACACTTTTACTTCACTTTCATTTCAAAACTTTTTTTAGTCCACTTACACTTCACTTTCACTTTACTTTCACTTCGACTCAAAGTGTATTTCCACTACAAATTCATTTCACTTTTACTCAAAATTTATTTGCACTCCTCTTTCATGTCACTTTAACTCAGATTTGAATTTCACTAAAAATTTTTTCCAACTGCAATAATTTCACTTTTACTCAAAAAAATCTTTCTTTCCATCTTCACTTCACTTGTTAATTCTTTTTTTTTAATTTTTTTTTTTTTTCCTTAATTCTTTTAATCCACTTTCACTGAAAATTTATTTTCACTGAATTTTCATTTTCATTTAACTATAATTTTTCAGTTTCAGTCAACATTTTTTTCACTTCATTTTCAGTTTAATTTCACTTAAAATTTTTTTCATCCAATTTTCACTTTCACTTTAAATTTAAGATTACTCCAAGTTCACTTCACTTTAATTGCATATTCAAATTTACTCAAAATTTATTTTTTTCACACTTTTACTTCACTTTCACTCAAAATATTTTTATTCTACTTACACTTCACTTTCACTCAAAATGTATTTTCGATTCATTTTCACTTCACTTTTATTCAAAATTTATTTTTACTCCACTTTTACTTCACTTTCAGACTATTTTCACAATCACACGAATTTTATTTCATTATTTTTTCTGCAATAAAAAGTAAAAGTCCACAACGTTGTCCAACGAAAAAATGGAGTGAAAATAAATTTTAAATGAATGTGAAAGTGACGAGAAAATAATTAGATAATAAATCTTGAGTAAGAGTGAAGTGAAAATGAAGTGAAAATAAATTTTAAGTGAAAGTAAATGTGAAAGTGAAGTAACAACGGAGTAAAAATAAAATTTTGAGTGAAAGTGAAGTGAAAGTAATGTTAAAATGGATTTAGAAAATTTTTAAGTCAAAGTAAATCTGAAAGTGAAGTAAAAATGGAGTGAAAATAAATTTTGTGTAAAAGTGAAGTGAAAATGAAGTGAAAATAAATTTTGTTAGAAAGTGAAGTGAAAGTGGAAAGTAAAAAACTTGTAAGTAAGCGTGAAAGTGGAGCGAAAATCTAATGAAAAATAATTATTAAGTGAAAGTGGAGTAAAAGTAAGTGAAAATGGATTTAAAAAATTTTTAAGTGAAAATAAATGTGAAAGTGAAGTAAAAATGGAGTGAAAATAATTTTTGAGTGAAAGTGAAGTGAAAATGCAGTGAAAATAAATTTTGTTTAAAAGTAAAGTGAAAGTGGAGAATAAAAATTTTGTAAGTGAATGTGAAAGTAAAGTGAAAATAGAGTGAAAAAATATTATGGTTTAAAGTGAAGTAAATGTAAAGTGAAAATGGATTAAAAAATTTTTAAGTGAAACTACTGTGAAAGTGAAACTGAATAGAAAATAAAGTAAAAAAATATTTCGGGTGAATGTGAAAGTGGAGCGAAAATGTAATGAAAAAAATTTTTTTAGAGAAAGTGGAGTGAAAGTGAATTGATAATGGATTAAAAAAAGTTTTTAGTCAAAGTTAATGTAGAAGTGAAGTAAAAATGGAGTAAAAATAAATTTTGAGTGAGAGTAGGTAATCAAAATTTTGTTTGAAAGTGAAGTGAAAATGGAGTGAAAGTGAAGTAAAAATAGAGTTAAAAAATATTGTTGGTGAATTTGGAGTGAAAATGTAATGAAAAAAAATTTTTGTCTGTTACTTGAGTAAAAGTAAAGTGAAAAGTGGATTAAAAAAAATTTTTAAATGAAAGTAAATGGAAAAGTAATGTAAATATGGGATGCAATAAATTTTAAGTGAAAGTGGTGTGAAAATAAATTTTGAGTGAAAGTGAAGTGAAAATGGAGTAGAAATAAATTTTTTCTGAAAGTGAAGTGAAAATGGAGATTAAAAAGAATTGTAAGTGAATGTGAATTTTAAATAGAGTGAAAAAATATTTTGGGTAAAAGTGTAGTGAAAGTGTAATAAAAAAAAAATTTTTTGTTAAAGTGAAGTAAAAATAAAGTGAAAAAGGATAAAAAAATTTCATAAAGGAAAGTAAATGTGAAAGTATTGTAAGAAGTAGATTGAAAATAAATTTTGAGTAAAAGTGGAGTGAATATAAAGTGAAATTACATAATCGACCTTCTGTTGCTAAAAAAATTTCCCTCTGTAACTAACGATAAGTTGAGATTTCACTAACAGGTATTTAAGAAATAATTACTATACAAACGGTCAAAGTTTTCCTCTCTCTCTCTCCCTCAGTAACAAAACGGTGATTATACTAAAAAAAAATCTGGAGTTCTTTTATCCGCGCAGTTTATATCAACGTCCCGTAATCTATTACATGAGACTTCCCTTAACTTATTCATGAACCTGTTGAGGCGTTCAAGATGCGCTTAGGGTTCAGAGAAGTACCACGTCCCTTCTGTCACCAATAGATATAAGGGTAGTTAGCGCCCCACCGCTATTCATGGAATGAAATCACTACAATAGCCAAGGACTCGTGAAATTGCCCGTTTAAAATATATAGAATCTCTCCTGCTGAATATATGTGTGCGCTCTTCGCGTACCTTATGCGACCCGCGCTCTCATACCGAGACCTGCACATAATAGCGAAAAAAGTTTCTTTATTCACTTTTAAAGACCTTGTTATAAACTGCATTATTTAGCGGTAGTGGGATATTTTTTTCATCTTACGAATTTTTTTGTTATTATTTGTTATTATTAGTTTTTTATTATGTTGCTGAATATTATTCATTCATCATTCATTATATAGGTAAATATTAAATTCAAAATTTCGTACATCCAGTGATATATATGTATATGTATATATTAAAAAATAATATTCAGGAAATACTGGATAATCATATTTATTTAAAAACATAATAAATCCTCACTTACGACGTTTCGATATCAACGCTGATATCGTCTTCAGGTGAAAAAAATCTGTTAAAAAATCATAAATTTAAACAACATAACCTCAATTTCTCGTGATAACAAAACAAAACCAGGGTTTCCACAAATATTTAATTTTACTTTTCCCTGATTTCCAGACAAAATTTTCACTTTTTCCCTGACCCGAAAGAATATTCTGATTCACATTAAAAATTATTAGATAATCAAGAAAAAATGTTCTATTACATTTATTTACAAATTTCATTAATTTTAAAATTATTCAAAAACATCAATAACTTCTTTTTTACATAAATAGGTATTTAATCATTATTATTTTTCTTTAGGAATTAAAATTCTTCAAAACATTCAAATTCAAACCTTTTTAATTATTTAATTATTAAAAAATGATTTATTATTGTTTAATTATTTACAAAAATCCTAAAAAAATCTTTCGCAAGAATTCAATTATTTTTACAAGCAGTGAAATTTCTCATAAAAATTAAATTATTTTTAAAAAATGTAATAAATTTCGTGTCAATAATTCAATTACTTTCATAAATAATAATAAATCGGTTATCCGTTAATTCATTTTTAAATGAATTATTATTAGAAAATTCTAGAAAAATTCAATTTTTTGAATTAAAAAATAAATAATTTATTGAATAATAAAATTTTCATTGCTAAAATTTAATTCTCATAAAGAATTTCATCAATAAATTTTTAAATATATGAATTTAATTTGACAATTTTTAATAAAATTTTTAAGAATAATTACATTTTTCGAGGAATTTGATTAAAAGATATATATTGTATAAAAAAGCATTAAAATTCTGCGATGAGTTTTATTACTTATAAAAATAATTTAAATTTTCTTAAAATTTCCATAAAATAATTATTGAATTTTGGAGAAGAATTTTATCATTTATAAAGTTACTTGGAATTTTAACAAGAATTTTTTTTTTAATTTTCCAACACAATTGGATTTCTGCGAAGAATTTTATTACATTTTAAAAATAATTTAATTCTTCCAACGAATTTTATTCAAATTTATAAACATAACTGTATTTATGAGAATAATTTTATTATTTATATAAATAATTGAATTTCGGTGAAGAATTTTTTAAATAACTTATATTTTTCGAAAAATTTTATGAAATTTTGTATTTTAAATAATTGGATTTCTGTGAAAATTTAATTACTTATGAAAATAATTAAATTATTTTGAATTAATTCATTAAAATTGAAATCCTACAAAATTTTGCCAAGATTTTAAAAAAAATTTTTAAATATAATTGAATTCAGATGAAAAATTTTTTTATTTATAAATATAATTAAATTTTTAGGAATATATTTTTTTCATTTTTGAGAATAATTGAATTTTTGCTGAGAATTTTATTAAATTTAAAAATAATTTTATTCTTCCAATGAATTTTATTCAAGTTTATATAAATAATTAAATTTTTACAACGAATTTTATTCAAGTTTATAAAAGAAATTGAATTTCTGTGAAGAATTTTATTATTTACAAAAATGTTTTTATATAATTGATATTATTTAAAAATTTTATTAAATTTTGTATTTTAAATAATTGAATTCCTGTGACAAAATTTTATTACTACTTATGAAAATAGTTAAATTATTTTGAAGAAATTTATTAAAAATTGAATAATTGAATTCTTGTGGAATTTTGTCAAGAATTTTATTAAAATTTTTAAAAATAATAGAATTTTAATGAAGTATTTTGTTATTTAGAAAAATAATTGTAATTTTAACGAGAATTGTTTTTAAATGTTTGAACATAATTGAAATTCTGCGAAGAATTTTTGTAACTTTTGAAAATAATTAAATTTCTTGAATGATTTGCAACTTTTCCAAAATCTAATTTTTTTAGTATTTTTAACTAAAATTCTTTTATCAATCTAGTATTCATGAAAATTGTAAAAATTATTCATAAAATAATTTACAAGTGATAATTTATAATATTTATTATTAATTTTATTCAATTATTATTTATTAATTATTATTATTTATTATAAATTATTAATTTTATGATAGTTTTTGAAAATTTAAGTCATTTAAAAAGAAATTATTGTCAGAAATAAAAAAATTAAATATTTTTGCATTCTCCTAATTAAAATCATGACCTTTGAATTGTTTTTTATGTTTTGAAATTATATATTATAATATTCATTTCTATGAAAGTTATTTCGATGTTCATTTATCCTGGTTTGTAATAATCATTTAGCTTGTCCTGCATAACAGGCTTCGCAACCTTTACAATTAATTTTATAAACATTTGTTTTTTGTGAATTAAATAAATTATCTTTACCCAAGGAACAAAACGATTTAAATTTAAAAGGAACCCTAAATATTGTATGAAGATTATATTTTTGTAATAATAACTTAATTTTCTTAAATAAACCAAAATACGGTATTACAAAGGTATTCTGTTGGTCAAAATTTTTATTTTTATTATCAACTGTTTTTTCATTATTTTCTTTTTTATTTTGATAAAAATTTAATTTTATATAATCTTTTTTTAATATATTTCTCACCTAAAGTCATCAGGATAATGATTTAGAAAAAGTAATTTCTTTGACAAAAGAGATATTATCATTATGGATGATTGGGTTTGATAGTTTAACAGCGCTATCAACCAAATTACTAATTATGGCAATTTTTTGTTTTGATGACAAGATAAGAAATTCAAAAAATCTGCCTGAGAAAATAGGTTTTTGATACCAGTTCATAATAAGTTCTCCTGAACCAGTTTTAATTAACATAACATCCAAAAAATTTATTCTATCATTATTTTCAAGTTCAATTGTAAATTTAAGAATTTAAGAAATAAATAAAAATGATTATCCAGTATTTCTTGAAAATTATTTTTTAATAGGTAAATATTATTTGTTGTTAAAGATATAGAATGTAATGGTTGAGGATTAAAATTTGCTACTATGGGGTTTATTTGTTGGACGTTTCTATCTAGAAAGTAGGGCGAATTAAACATAGTAAATAATAGGAATGTAGGGAATAAGTTCGCCTTTATATGATGAGGGATTGATAGGGACATGTAGTCTATTAGGATTTGCATTTTAATTTAAAATTCCTTGCTACTCGTGCATGATTACAATAGCCAGTAATTGTATTTTTGATCCAAATGGGATAGTTTCAGTGCGCAGATGTTCTGGTGTCAGCCGTCAATTGTTTTGTCCCTCAAGTGCAGATCGTCCAGTCTCTTCGCTATCTGCAGATTATATGACCAAAATTAGTCTTGCAATTTCTAACAGTACAAGTAAACTCATGTTCTTATGGAATACATTCTTAGTGCCTGAAGGCTGTGAAAAATCCCACAGTAGAATCAAGGCTTAAGGGAATATTGTGGTATTCTAGATGACTTGGGTTTATTGAATATATTTTCACTCTTACTTTCTTCTTCAAGTTGTTTTTGGACTTCTTTCTCTGCGACATTTTGTCTACTATATTTGTCTCTTTTAGAAACATTACCAAAACAATTGTCACTTTGACTTTAGTTAGGATGATCTTTAAAACACTGAGAACGTCGTTCTTGATGTTACATCCTATATACTTAGATTTATAGTAGACTAAGTGCATTTTAACTTCTGTTTGGAGCTTTTTCAGAATGATCTGTCAAACCTCTAAGCAATATTTTTATTGCTGCAAAACTAACTTTTTTAGGATAATCTGTAGAACATCTAAGTTTTGTTGTTGCTGCTCCATTTTATGACACTTTAATTTTTGGCAGGTTGAATAAACTTTTTTAGGATAATCTGTAGAACATCTAAGTGTTGTTGCTGCTTCTCCATTTTCTTGTATACTTATATTTTTAGCGGACTGATTTTAACTTTTTAAAGACTGATCTGTAGTATCTCTAAGGGTTTACAAGCTTTTTAAGGGAGCAAGAACTAAAAAGGAAGATCTTCTCATTAAAATATTCCAAAAATTTGTTAGCATGACATCTAAATTAAATGAAAGTTAAAGAAGACAACAAGTCGATATTTATCAACTCGACAATTGTCCTTGATCTACAAAGTTTAAGCACTTTCATTCAAAAACTAACACTACCTAACATGTCAAAAATTTCAATAGTAGAATATCTCAACAAGCTAACTTAAATATAACTTATTCATACGAATACAGTAATCTCCACGACTCCATTATATAAACGTGAGAATAAATTGTCAGTGGCAAGTCGAACGAGACTGGCGAATATATCTATAGACACAACAACAAAAAAAGTGTGAGTGGGAGGATCGTGAATTTGCATGGAAAGTGCCTCTTGAAGGAGTTTTGCTCCGCGTTTTTCTGGCAGATTGTAAAAGCAAATAACCCCGCACAAATTCGATAATAAAGACCCGCTCAACGTCCTGCCGGCAATTTCATGTCACCCCGTGTAATAATCAAATAACATGCATTGCATTAAGCTACCACACACACACACACACACATACATTTGAGAAACGAGAGTGAAAGCCCAGAGCCTATATTAGAACGCTTCTTAAAGGGCACCTTAATTACTCTTATCGTATAAATATCCCAATACACATCCACTCAAATTATAAATAATAACATTAATTACAAGTAATTTACCAATAAAAATTACACATTTAATTTCGCTTCTATTGAAAATATTTTCAATTATAAATTTCAATAAACCCTTCTTGTTGTCGCTCTTATATGTCGCGTTAGAAACCATAAAATTGAAAACATGGCAATTTAGAAATAAGAAAGTAATTTTTTTTTTGCCAAATGATAAAGAATTGGTAATATACTTTTGCTGATCAACTACATGTAATGTAACTTATCAGACGAGCTCGTCAATTATTACTGTACAGAGTGTATGAAACTTTTAAATTCAACACGCAAATTACTTGTGTCTTGGGTTGGAAGCGAGTAAACTGGGATCGATAGGAAAATGGAAAAGTGGATAAAAAGCATATAAATACGTACATAGTAATATCGAGACTGAAGGCCAGTATTACAGACCATCAGATACAAAAAAAAAGTTGCATAACATGAAATGTCACCGTCTATCCCATTCCTCTTTAATAAGTCTACGGATGACCGAGGGCATCAAATGGAATATCGATTGTATTTCCTAAGGAGATTTTTTTTACTAATTGTTCATATTCAATAAGCGCAAATTTTTTTTTATCGGAAAATTGTTAAAGATTCAGAAAAAATGTTGAAAGGAGGAGTATCACTTTGGTTTTCTGTGATCCTATAGGGATGTTTCCATATCGAGAGGTTATAAGAAAGAATTCACTTTCTAATAAAGGATGTGTTTTTTTCCAAAAAATTAATATTGAGTCTAGGAATTTGTCTTCGTGACTCTAAAATTATAATCAGAGGATCGATTATTTAATTTCACTCCACGTTCCCTCAAAATTTATTTTCACTTTATATTCACTTCACTTTCACTTATAATTTATCTTTCCTCTATTTACACTTTACTTTCACTGTACATTCACTTTCAACCAAAATATTTTTTTTCTCCATTTTCACATCACATTCACCTAATTTTTTTCATCCCATTTTCACTGCACATTCATTTAAAATTTATTTTTATTACAATTTCCCTTCACTTTTCCTCCACTTCCACTTAAAATTTATTTTCATTTCACTTTTACTTCACTTTCAGTAAAGAAAAATTTTATTCCACTAACACTTCACTTTACTTTTATTTTGATTCAAAATTCATTTTTACTCCACTTTCACTCAAAATTTATTTTTACTTTACTTTTATTAAAAATTTACATTTCGCTATATTAACATCAGTTTCACTCATAATTTATTTTCACTTTACTTTCACATTCACTTAAAATTGTTGTTAATTCAATTTCACTCCACACTTTCACTCTACGTTCACTTTCACCAAAAATATTTTTTCACTCCATTTCACTTTACTATTACTCCACTTTCACTCAAAATTTATTTTCATTCCACTTTTACTTCACTTTCAGTAAAAAAAAATTTATTCCACTTTCACTTTACTTTTATTTTCACTCAAAATTAATTTTTACTCCAATTTCACTTTACTTTTACTCCACTTTCACTCAAAATTTATTTTCATTTTACTTTTACTTTATTTTTATCCCAATTTCACTTCACTTTCACTCAAAATTTATTTTCATTTCACTTTTCTTCACTTTCAGTAAAAAAAATTTTATTCCACTCACCCTTCACTTTCACTTTACTTTTATTTTGACACAAAATTTATTTTTACTTCAATTTTACTTTACTTTTACTCCACTTTCACTCAAAATTTATTTTCATTCCACTTTTACTTCACTTTCAGTAAAAAAAAAATTTATTCCACTTTCACTTTACTTTTATTTTCACTCAAAATTAATTTTTACTCCAATTTCACTTCACTTTCACTGCACTTTCACTCAAAATTTATTTTCATTTTACTTTTACTTTATTTTTATCCCAATTTCACTTCACTTTCACACAAAATTTATTTTCATTTCACTTTCCTTCACTTTCAGTAAAAAAAAATTCTATTCCACTCACACTTCACTTTCACTTTACTTTTATTTTGACACAAAATTTATTTTTACTTCAATTTCACTTCACTTTTACTCCACTTTCATTCAAAATTTATTTTCATTCCACTTTTACTTCACTTTCAGTAAAAAAAAATTTATTCCACTTTCACTTTATTTTTATTTTCACTCAAAATTTATTTTCATTTTACTTTTACTTTATTTTTACCCCAATTTCACTTTTACTCCACTTTCACTTAAAATTTATTTTCATTTCACTTTTACTTCACTTTTAGTAAAAAAAATTTTATTCCACTTTCACTTTACTTTCACTTTACTTTTATTTTGACTCAAAATTTACTTTTACTCCAATTTCACTTCACTTTTTCTCCACTTTCACTCAAAATTTATTTTTATTTCACTTTTACTTCACTTTCAGTAAAAAAAATTTATTCCACTCACTTCACTTTCACTTTACTTTTATTTTGACTCAAAATTTACTTTTACTTCACTTTTATTTTGACTCAAAATTTGTATTCACTTTAATTTTATTTAAAGTGACAGTGAAGTGAAAGTGGATTTAAATTTTTTTTTACTGAAGGTGAAGTAAAAATGGAATAAAAAAAATTTTATGAGAAAGTGAACTAAAGTGAAGTGAAATTGGAATAAACATAAATTTTAAATGAAAGTGGAGTGGAAATGGGATGAAAAAATATTTTAAGTGAAAGTAAAAATGGAGTGAAAGTGAAGTAAAAGTGGAGTGAAAGTGAAGTGAAATTGGAATAAAAATACATTCTGCGATTAAAGTGAAAGTGAAGTGAAAATGGAATGAAAAAAAAATTGTGAGTAAAAATGAAAAAAGAATAAATAATATTTAAGGTGAAAGTGGAGTGAAAACAATTTCCTTATGACATTACTTTAAGGTTTAATCACCCTTCGATTGTATATTTCCATCCCTAAAAGAAACCTTATGAGCTTCAAAAGAACTTCTTAATTTTATGACTCTTTTTAAACAGGCAGCCTTACTGACATTAAAGTTAATTCCTTTAACCCTAACAGACATTACATTTTTCCTCAGCAACATTGTTTATATCTAAAAAATTTTCCACCCAAAAATTTGTTATCGTAAAAACGAGTCGGTATCAAAACAACACAAAATTTTTTCATAAAAATATAACATTTTACAAAAACAAATGAATGTTACTTTAACATTTAATCTTTTTGAAGGAATTTGTTTAAACATTTATTTTTTAAGAAATATGATTTTTTGCATTAATAAAAAAAGTGTAGAATATAAATGTTATTCTGTATAAAGTAAATTTGTGTTATCTTTTACAACATTTTTTGTTATATTGTACAAATAAATTATGTTATTTTTCAAATTTAAGAACAAAAATTGCTCGTTTGTTATTTTTGTACAAATCTTGAAAATGGAGATTCAGAATTTCTGAATGGATAATTTTAAGAACCTTTTAATTTTCTTTTTAACTGTAATTATTTATTTATTTTAATAGTATTCAATGTCAGAATTCATAGTATACTTAACCCAATAACGCCTGAAACCTCTGAAATTTTGTGCTTAATTTAAAAAATATTTTTACGTACAGAAAAGATTCCCTGAAAGTAACTGAAGCAATTCTTTATGTTTTTGGAGTCGCTCTTTAAGATTCCGTGCGCTTAAACAAATGAATAAAAATACTGAAACAAAATTAGAATTTGTAAGGAATCAATTTTGGAACTATTCTCCCAGAGTCGTTAACCTGTAGGTGTTTTCTTCAAAATACATTCGGGTCAGCCAAAAGTGAATGACCAGGAGTTCAGGTGTCCATGAAGATTTCAGTTTTACATCGTCATTTAACAATATTCTTACCCATTCTAAACAATAAATAACATAGATTACTATTGCATAGCAATGTTGACAATATTTTTTGCAAATATTTTATTCAACTTGAAGCAATACGGCATGGCAATGATGTGATTAAAATTACATTATTTTAATTATTATAAACGTAAACATGAAAACTAAAGCATACATAAATACTGTCATTAATTTACATATTTGGTTGCATAGATTTATCTAACTTTAAAATTTGTGAAATTTCTTGTAAAGAAATATTCTCAAAAAGTGTTTGGAAATTTTTTTATTTTTCAAAGAAATTTCACAAGGATAGCATTTTCAGCGTCAGTTGCTCTCAAGCATTTACCGAGATCAGTTTGAAAACGCTAGTGAAAAACTTATAAATCTCTTTAAAAGTGAATGTGAAAAATTTTAATAGTGAAAAATAGTGTTATTTAAAAAGCGTACACAAGGTAAATATTGCTAATATTTTTATTTATTGATTAAAACATTTAATTTAAAAGTGATTGTCTTTTTGTTTTTGAGTATTCAATGTAGTTTCTAATTATACAGATATATCAACAATTTCAATTAAATTTACATAATTTAACTCTAAATCAGACAATTTTTAAATAATTAACTCTCATTACTAATATTTATAAATAAAAAGGATAATTTCTTCTAATCTAAATTAGTCACTTTTAACTAATAAAATAAGACTTTACTAATTCTTTTTTAATAACCAATAACTGGTAATAGAAAATTAATAATAAATTTGTTTGTTTTTACATTTTTCAGTATGCCGTTTGTTGTAAGTAAGCCGTTTTAAGGACACCAAAAATAGGACAACAACGTCAACAAGTTTTTTTACAAAATACTTATTTTTTCTTATAAATGAATAAATAAATTATTTTTAATTTCAGATTTGATAAAAGTTGTTTTATTCAAAAAATCCAAAAATTTTCCCCATTCTAAATAAGAGAATTTTTGTACCTGTTTAATGGGATTTTTCTAAATTTTTGAAATCTTTTTATAACATTAAAAGGGGATTTTTCCAAACGTTAGAGGGAATATTTACAAATTTTTAGGAATTTTTCTATATTATTTTAAGAGAATTTCTAAATTTTTGGGATTTTTCTATACTATTACATGAGAATTTTTCCAAATTCTCCGAAATTTTACCAAACTTTTGGAAGTTTTTCTATACTATTACATGGGAATTTTTCCAAATGCTCAGAAATTTTCCCAAACTTTTGGGATTTTTTCTATACTATTTCATGGGAATTTTTCTAAATTTTTAAAGGAATTTTTCTAAATTTTTCAGAAAAATTCTCTTATTTATATTACGAAATTTTTCTAAAAAGATTAGTGGAATTTGCTTCCTAAATTTTTTTGGAAAAATTTCCAAAATTTTTCTTACAGTGTACTTTAGGGTACTAAGTTAGCTTTAGGTCTACTTTACGTATATTTTTAGTATTGTAGATAAAATCTAATATAAATAAGTATACCTAAAGTATACTTTAAATACACTATTGGCATATTTTAGAAATATTTTAATATGTATATTTTTTTGTATACTTTACGCAATTTTCCTGGTGTAAATAATCGTGCATTTAGATGTTTCAAATGAATACCTATACGCCTGTCAATTAGACCCTAGTTTTAGGCTAGAAGAAGTAATTAATGAAGTCTTGCGTGTAAATACATGACGTGACGCTTGTGTAAATCATAGCTAAGCTATGGAGAATGCAGTAGCATATGGTCAATGTTCAAAAGCTCGCTCGCCTTTCGTACATTTAGGTGTTCATGGTGACCTTCGAGCTTCACGAGGGGAAAAGAAATGAGGTATTATACACGAATATATCCACCCACTATAGTCCTAATCGAAATTCTCATGGAATTTATTGTATCCTCCCTCCAATTATACTCATCTTGTATTTATATACATTTTTTCACACTCATAAAACAAAATACGAACATATACAGTATATAGTCATATATATGTAGCTATCCCAATGGGAATTCCCATCAATTTTCTTGATTCGAATTTTTATTTTTTTAAAAAAGTTGTTGCTATTTTTATATATATTGTAGTACCAAAATTTTTCGACTTCGATTTTTTGACATATCTTTGTTATTTGGCATCAGGAGTTCAAAAATGACATTTTGAAATAATGTCATTCCGTATGTGTGTAAACATCAAATTTTTATAAATATCTCCAAATTATGAAGAGCTTTTGGACTGAATTTTTTTTAAAATGTAGGTCTCATCTGCGGACATAAAATGAGAGTACTTTGAGACAGATTAATAAAGTTTAACTAGATATATTTTTTTTATTTTTAATTTTTCAAAAAAACGTTTTTTGACCATATAACTTAAAAAAAAATATATATTAGGACACCTATGAATGTTTTTCTCTAATTTTTTCGAGTTTTTTTACGCATCTTTTGAGCCCTCAATGAACATTTTTCGTCCATATTCATCCAAAGATATTAAACTTTTAAAAATCAAAAATTTTGGAAAATAAGACTTTTTTGAAACTTTTTTTGAAAAATGTAGAAATAACTTTAAAACCATTATTATCAACTTGTATAAGATTAAAAAACGCTTCGATTGACCTATTTTCTAAGCTAATTCGATTAGAAATAAAAAAAGTTATTTACATTTTAAAAAACAAATTGTATTTAAAGATTCCATATTAAAACCGAAATTTTTCATTTTTTAAGTATGACATTAAATTTTGTGAAGGAGTTTAAAATATAAAGTCGTAAACAAAAAGATTAATAATTGATTTAATTGACTTCAAAAACTTTTTCTTTCGAGTTTTACGGGTTTGCTGCTTACAAATCTAAAAGTCGTAATTTCAAAATTCAAAATTCCAAATTCAAATTTTACTACTAAAGTTGGTGAAATTCGCTTAAAACTTGTTCCTCGGTAGTTTTTGAGGTCGTTGATGTCCAATCTGGAGTCGGAATTTCAAAATTCAAAATGTCGGATCCAATATGGCGGACAAAAAAAAATTTTTATTGATCTAATTCGCTTGAAACTTGTTACTCGGAGGGTTTTTGGGGTCGCTGTTTACGAATCTATAGTCAGAATTTCAAAATTCAAAATGGCGGACAAAAAAAATTTTAATTCATTTAATTCGCTTGAAACTCGGGGATTTTGGGGGTCGCTGTTTAGGAGTCTACAGTGAGAATTTCAAAATGGCGGAGCCAATATGGCGGGCAAATTTTGTTTAATTCATCCAATTCGTTTAAAACTTGTTACTCGGGGGTTTTTGGGGTCGCTGTTTACGAATCTAAAGTCAGAATTTCAAAATTCAAAATGGCGGATCCAATATGGCGGGCAATTTTTTCAATTCATCGAATTCGCATGGCATTTGTTGCTAGAGGGTTTTAGGGATCTCCGATAAGGAATTTGAAGTTGGAATTTTAAAAATCAAAATGTTGGATCTAATATAATTCAATAATTTAAAAAAATGTGACGGTATGCGTGTAGTAAAAGAAGAATTAGAAGTTGAATGAAATAAAAAAAAATGATTTCTACATGGTTGACGTGAAATACCATCGATCGAACATGGTGCCCTTAGGCAATTTTAATGAAAGGCGATACTTCCCGACGGGAGTTTACGTATATATATATATATATATATATATGGGGTGCGTCTCACGCACACAACAATTGTCTCTGTTTCTACGTGGATCTATGAGGGAGAAAAACTCCCTTTTGGCCCCCTTTAACTCACTCACTCTCTTTCTCTACTTCTCTCTTCTTCTTTCAGTAAAGTTTTTGAACGAGTCCTTAAATCCTACATGGTGGCTAGTCGGGTCCGTCTATATAGCATTTTAGCTCATGCCCTCGTCCTCACCTGCCCCTTATTCTAATATCCTTCTTTTTCTACCCCCCTTCTCTCTTATCCCGCCGCACCATAACTCCCCCTTCTTGGCCAGGTGATGACTCACCCCATCCTCTCTCTCACTCTCTCTTTTTCTCTATATAGTTTCACTTATGGGGGGTCGTCGTTCTTGTGTGTTGCGTAATTTTAATACCCGCACATACGCATACTCGCACACGCTTTTTAAATTCTACCAAAAATAATTAAGTTTCTAGATTTTTTTTCTTTTTAGCATATATATATATATATATATATATATATATATATTCTTAATCAAAATTTTAAGTAATTAATTAATATAAAAATTAATTTTTAGTATAGTTAAAGGTATATATTCAAAGTTTCATGAAATAAAATTGGCACATTTTTCTAATTTTCCTAATACAATCACTGTAAGAAAAATTTTGGAAATTTTTCCAAAAAAATTTAGGAAGCAAATTCCACTAATCTTTTTAGAAAAATTTCCTAATATAAATAAGGGAATTTTTCTGAAAAATTTAGAAAAATTCCTTTAAAAATTTTAAAAAATTCCCATGAAATAGTATAGAAAAAATCCCAAAAGTTTGGGAAAATTTCTGAGCATTTGGAAAAATTCCCATGTAATAGTATAGAAAAAATTCCAAAAGTTTGGTAAAATTTCGGAGAATTTGGAAAAATTCTCATGTAATAGTATAGAAAAAATCCCAAAAATTTAGAAATTCTCTTAAAATAATATAGAAAAATTCCTAAAAATTTGTAAATATTCCCTCTAACGTTTGGAAAAATCCCCTTTTAATGTTATAAAAAGGTTTCAAAAATTTAGAAAAATCCCATTAAACAGGTACAAAAATTCTCTTATTTAGAATAGGAAAAATTTTTGAATTTTTTTTAAATAAAACAACTTTTGTCATATCTGAAATTAAAAATAATTTATTTATTCATTTATAAGAAAAAATAAGTATTTTGTAAAAAAACTTGTTGACGTTGTTGTCCTATTTTTGGTGTCCTTAAAACGGCTTACTTACAACAAACGGCATACTGAAAAATGTAAAAACAAACAAATTTATTATTAATTTTCTATTACCAGTTATTGGTTATTAAAAAAGAATTAGTAAAGTCTTATTTTATTAGTTAAAAGTGACTAATTTAGATTAGAAGAAATTATCCTTTTTATTTATAAATATTAGTAATGAGAGTTAATTATTTAAAAATTGTCTGATTTAGAGTTAAATTATGTAAATTTAATTGAAATTGCTGATATATCTGTATAATTAGAAACTACATTGAATACTTAAAAACAAAAAGACAATCACTTTTAAATTAAATGTTTTAATCAATAAATAAAAATATTAGCAATATTTACTTTGTGTACGCTTTTTAAATAACACTATTTTTCACTATTAAAATTTTTCACATTCACTTTTAAAGAGATTTATAAGTTTTTCACTAGCGTTTTCAAACTGATCTCGGTAAATGCTTGAGAGCAACTGACGCTGAAAATGCTATCCTTGTGAAATTTCTTTGAAAAATAAAAAAATTTCCAAACACTTTTTGAGAATATTTCTTTACAAGAAATTTCACAAATTTTAAAGTTAGATAAATCTATAAGAAAAAAACGGGTATAGGAAAACTCATAAAATAGACTTTCTATAGTAACGAGAAACCCTTAGCTGGTCATCCCAAGACAAACCAGATGTGACTAACCTTTCAAACCGAAACAATATTCTAAACATCTTCTTTTTGCTTTAAAAACGGTTTTACGGACTGTTTTATAAATTTTTTAAAAACTTATATATTCTTTACAAAGATTTTTTATTAAATTAATTTTTCAAAGTGTAAAATTTAATATTTACTAGTATCTTTGATTTTTTACCCATACTTAATTATTATTATTATTATTATTATTATAAACAAATATTTACAGTTAAAAAATTATCATTGTATTTTACATTTGAAATAATTTTATAATATAAAAAAATCTCTATTTAGTAATTGCCAAGTAATTGGATATTTGAATCTGATAAAATAATTTTCAGTTTTTTATAAATATTTTTCGAAAATCCAATAATTTCTTACTTTTAATTAGAATCTGATTAAATACTTTGTTAAACATTGAAATTGAAGGATGAAATTTTCCCAATTATCAAAAAAATTCCAATATCTTTGAAAAAAATATTTCTGCATCTTTTCGAAAAAATTCTTAAAAATAAGAAAAAATACCATTTCTATTAAGAAAAATGTCATTCCCAACAGAATTTAGAAAAATTTCAATTCGTATATAAAAATTTCCAAACGCTCAGGAAAATTACCATTTTTTTTTTTTTTAAATTTTTCTAAACACGTTTTAGGAAAATTCCCATGCAAAAGTTTGGAAAAATTCCCAAAATTTTTAACAGTGAACATTTTTAAAATATTAAGATATAAATCACGTACTTTTTTTGTTAATTAAAAATTGACTAACTTTCTGCTTCAACTGTATATGTTCAATTCCACTTATTTAAGAAAACAATAATGGGAGGGTTTTTTCTTAACTTTATCAATTATTTTATATTTATACTTCATTATTATTTGTATCTATTATTTCGAACTATAACGAGAAAATACAAACTTATTTTTAAAGTCATTTTTTTCGAGGACAGAAAATATGTTCATTATTTCTGTTAACTGTTTTTTTTTCTTAAAAATTAATGAATTTTAAAATTGCATACGAAATTTTGTAGAAAATACATTTTATACAATTTTATACGATTTTTTTTTATAATTTATATATAATTTTTTAGAATCCACAAAAAATTGAACAATAAAAAAATTGATTTTCATTAAACATTGTTTAAAAAAAATGATATTATAACTTATTTCAAATCATAATTTTACAAAGAAAAAATAACTTTAGGAGATTTTACAAAAACTGTTACTGAGTAGAGAATACAGCCTTTAACAAAACTGATTTTTGCAAAATGTAAGGAATATTTCAGGATAAAGTACAATTTCGTACAGTATATGTACTCAATATTTTTAGAGTTTGTCCTGAAATATTCCTTACATTTTGCAAAACTCAGTTTCGTTAAAAGCTGTATTCTCTACTCAGTAACAGTTTTGTAAAATCTGCTAAATTTATTTTTTTCCATGTAACATAATTTTTAAATATATTTTTTTATAAATACAATATAAAATTTTATATAAATTTTACATAATACAAATTATGATATCTTATTATATCTATTGTAAAATAAGTAATTGAAATTCCATATAAAGAAATTTAATAAAACTATAGTATACTTTATTAGCATTTTCTGCCTAAAAAAGGTATTAAAAAAATTGATACAAAAATTTTGAAAATCAATGTTTTTATTTTGCAATTTTTTCTAGATTTAAAAACATTTTTATCAAAATTGCGTATGGATTTTTTTTCACTATTTTTTAAGAAAAAATAAAAATTAAAAAACGGTTAAAATATTTTTTGACCGAATTTATTTTATATTGAATTTCTCACCAAAAAATTATCTTAAAAATAATTTTGTCGAATGTTTAAATTATTTATTTTGATATACATATAGTCAAAAATGACATCTAATGTAACAAGTTTGCATTTTGTTATTGAACATAATATTATTATCATAATAATATAAATTAAAATAATTCTTAAATTTTTTTAGAATAAAATTATTTATATCATAAGTATATAATTATTATAATAATAATAATAATGATTATTATTGTTCCTGATTATTAGATTAATATCAAAAGGCTTCTAATATTTCATTTTCAAACTAGATGGAATTGTAAATAAATATACCGTCAAATGGGGCAATTAGTAACAGTGGGTGTATATAATATGTAACCGACCTTTACATTTTGATTTAGGCTGCGTTTATTATTGTGGTTTTTGTTGTCCGATCTTTGTTATACAGACAGTTTTCGTAAATATTTGATTTACGAAAATCAAACAACAAAAATGTATTGATAATAAAAATTCGGAATAAAAAATTTAAAATTCTTTGTTAGGTATATAGTTAAGTACCCCAGTGTTTCCAATTGTCCCATTTGAAGGTTATCATCATATAATAATATTATTATTATACATTTTATAATATATTTTATATTAATTATAAATAAAAAATATTTTTTTAGCAAAAACCGAATAATAATTATTATTATAATGATATTATTATTAATATTAGTATAATTGTTATTAAATAATAATTATAATTTTCATACTTACTTATAATAATAATAATTATAATTTTCATACTTACTTATAATAATAATAATAATAATAATAATAATTATTATTATTATTATTATTATTATTATTATTATTATTATTATTATTATTATTATTATTATTACACTGAAAAAAAATTGATTTGATTCAAATAATCGATTATTTGACTATTATCAAATAAATATTTACTTGAATCAATTAAATAGTATTTGCTGCAAATACTGAAATGTTTGATTCAATTACAATTTATTTGATTCAAATAAATTTTTTTTTCAGTGTATTATTATTACTCTTACTATTATTATTACTATTATTATTAATAATAATAATAATAATAATTATTATTATTATTATTATCATTCCTATTATTATTTTTATGAATAGTTTTTAAAATAAAAATATTTGTTTAGCCTAAAAACAGCATCAAAACTTCTTAGTGATGGTATAAATAATTTTACCCCCTATTCCGTATAGATTGGAAATATTGTTTGATAAAAAAAAGTTGAATTTTTTTTTAAGCACGTGCGCCGGAGCAAAAAAAAGTGAAATTTGTATCTTATACCTTGGCATGTGGAAGAAAACCGGTGTGGCACGAGGTACAACGGGGGAGTGAACCCTATGAAGCCAAATAGACAGGATATGGTTGGCGCGCGTGAGGATGTGATTTATACGATATACCGGAACCCTATGGAAAAAAAAAAATTAAAATAAGAAGGGAGGGAGGTCAGTGTTTAATGTCCATAAGGAACATACGGAGAGCCTTATGTTACACCTATATATATACGTATAGTATTTTTTATATTATATAAATATATATAGTTATATCTAAATGTAACTATATATATATATATATATATATATATATATATATATATATATATATATATATATATATATATATATATATCCTATAATGTTAAGTTAAATTCACAGAAATAATTAACATTACATGCCCTTTTCATTCCAAAGCAACTATAATTTACCACATACAGGTATATTATAGAATTTAATGAGCGACAATTTAAATTCCAGATTCAATGCGATCATTATCGCTCAAAATTTTCCTTTTTTGGAAATTAAAATTTTAATAATAATAATAACAATAATAATTATTATTATTATTAAAATTTTAATTTAATAATTATAATAATAATAATAATTATTATTATTATTATTGTTATATTAACACTCGTAATAATAGTAAATAAATAATAATAATATACAATAATAATATACAATAATAATATACAATAATTTATAATAATTAAAAGGATTACCTTTTAATTATTATTAATTATGATTCTATCACTCGGTTTCCAAATTAATCAGAAACTATATAAGTTTATTGAATAAATTTAGACAATAGGTTCATTACAATATTAAAATAAAAAACATTAATCAAAATAATTACCTTAAAAAATTTCGAAAAATTAAACTATAAATACATATTTATGAATGATAATAAATTAATACGTTTTCGGTTAATTTTCTCTTTTCTTCTAATATAATATAAGAAATTTATAATGTGACAACAGTGGGATTTGTAGTATTAGTGAGAGGAAAAAAAAAATAAATAACACGTGTAGGAAGACAACTTAAAGGAACCTTGCAGTCTTTTGTGTGACACCTTACGCTCATTGATTCCTGCAAAGATCCCTCCGACCGGTTTCTTCCACCGCAAAAGCAACCCCTCGTTGCTCGCGTCAAGTAGAAAATCTTCCTTCCATTGAATACAATGAACAAACTAAATTCCCCCGAAGGTCAAAGATATTCGAAATCCTTTTAAGAAAATCTACACAATTCACGTATGTGTGTGTGTGGGGATTTTTTAAACGTATATATGTAATACCCCAGCTGTATTATATGCATATATAGGTATATCCAATTATGTAGACTAAAATCTTGAATGACAAAAAAATTTATCATTTTTTGAATCAAGAAAGAGGGAAAAGAAAAGTATTGTAATTTTAGTTTCTAAACATTTCAATTTGTTTAGATGAAATTTGTTAGATTTTTAAGCCAATTAACTTCTACTGTCTATACAGTTTAAAAAATTTGGTAAATTTTTATTCAATTTATATTATTATTATATTATTATAATACCAATATAATTCAATTATTCAGAAGAATTCTACTCAAAATCACTATTTTTCTAAATATATTCAGGAAAGTCGGGAAACAGTCAGAAAATTTTGTCAAAAGTACTAAAACAATATTCTATTTCGAAAATTCATAAGAAAATTCTGAATGTCAGATTCCTCATCTTTGAAAAGATTTTATTTATTTCAAACTTTTTCTATTTTTAACAATAATTGAACTTTACAGATTTTAAAGATAATTTAGGTTTATGAAAAACTTCAATAATTCAAATTCTTATAAAATTTGTTATATTTTTTAATATACATTTTATTCATTATTAACAATAATAATGGATTTATGGTTGAGTTTTACTTAAGACGCACTAAAAAAATTGAATTTTGGAAAAATTATAAATGATTGCAAAAGCTCAATTATGTTCAAATTTTTTAATATTCTCGTTTAAATTTCAATTATTTTAAAAATTGTTCACAAAATTTTTGGCAAAATTTAATTATTTAAAAAATTTTTTAATAAAATTCCAAAAATTCAATTATATTCAAAAATTTTTCTCAACTTCATATATAAATTCTATATTATTTACAAATTTTTTATAAATTTCTTTCATCTTAAAAATGTTATTAAAAATCGTCAAACGAAATCAATTATTTCGTATCATTAGTGTGGTAAAAAATAATGTTATTTTAAAAACCTGGAAATTTTCCATTATTTAAACTGAAAAAATCAGGAACTTTCAAATGAACAAATGCGTGACAACTCTGATCAAGTGTTCAATAAATTTCTCAAGCAAAACAAATAATAAAATAAAAATATTTCTTCCCAAAAGTCAGAATAAAAATAATCGTAATATATTTCTATTATTTGAAAATAACTAAAAATATTATTAAAAAATTGGGGTATCTAAAAATTGTTTTATAAAATAAAAATTGTTTTATTTATTTATTTTTTATTATAATTTCGATAATATAGTTTTTAACAAACAGAAATTCTGTTTTTTTTTAAATAAATATCAAATTTCTTAATCAAAATTTAAATTATAACTTTTTTCCACTTAAAACTTGTACTTTGTTTATAAATTGTCATTGACAAGCAGAAAATGTGCAAAATATTTTCTAATTTTAATTTTCCTATTGTTTTTTAATTTTTTTTAGAAAAAATGAAAAGATTAATTGCCTATAGTCCTAAAATGTTTGTTACAAAGTGCTAATTTTTCCTGGAAAGAAGAGAAAATTGAAAAATAACATTAATAATTTTTGTAGATTAATAAAAATGGTTTTGTATTATTTGAAAAATAAAAATAATATTTCTAAATAAAATCTATTCTATTCTATTTATTTTCTATTATTAAATTTAAAAATTGCGAGAGTGAAAAAATAAAGAAAAATAATATTACAATTTTTTATTTTTTTTTTAAACGCGTTTTTCTCAAAACGGGATTTTTGAAATTGCAATGCAGTGTATAGCTCAAAAAATTATATTGACCGATTTCAAGACAATAAATTGTAAATTGTTTGATATTAAATTTATTATTAAAATTAAATGAACTGAACTTGAAGAGAGAAAAAAATTTATTACCTTTTATTAAATAAAAAAGATACAAAAAATCAAAGATTTTTTTTTAAAAGTAGTGTCAATTTTTAAATTTTCAATATTTCCACGCTTAAAAGTATCTTTATTTAATAATGAAATATTTATAAAATGTGGATAAACTTGATTCTTTCCTTAAAGAAAAAAAATTCATGATATTCAAAATTAGGCACTAAGAATTGTGATAATATTATTTTTAATTTCCTTTTTTTTATTTATTTAGTAGTAGTACAATCAGACAAGGATTAAAAATTGTTATTATTATTGTCTATTTTTTATATAATTTTTGAAAGAAATTTAAGTTTAAACTAAAAGACAGGGTCACACAGATCCCGTATGTGCTCCAAGGGTTCAAAAATCTACGTTTAAAAATTTGGAATTAAAAAAAAATTGTTAGGTATCTGATAATGACTATATTTTATTTATTCACCTATAATTTTTTTGGTGTAAATTTTTCAACATTATACATATTAAAATGGTTGAACAACTTCCTTTGTGCAAAAGTACTGATTTTGATCATTTTGTTGAATACAAGCTCCTAAAATTTAAAAAATTAAATTTTTTTATGAAACAATAATTGCATATTATAATTTTTCTTTTACAGAGCTAGTTTACTTACGTAGAGGAACTATTGGATCTAACGAAATAAAACCATTGTCTTTACAGATAAAATATATCGACGTTCGGATGACAGTATGGTTTCGTCTTTCAACTTCCATCCTTATTTTAATGCAATGCTCTAAAAATTAATGAAACATTTAATTTCAGAACTATTACTTTTTCAATATTATTAGCTTTAAGGCCTGATTCCACCTAACTCAGTTAAAAGTTAATCAATGATTAAAGCCAGTTTATAACGGTTTCTGATTGGAAAATTGAAGATTTAGTTATTGATCGTACAATCATCATTAGTGAAAGTGGTCCTTAATATGTTTCCTGGTATATTAATTCACATTTTGACTTTTATGGATTGTCAAAGTTTCATCAAAAAATTAATCGAGTATTAAATAAAATGTCTTGTAATTTATATAATATGTAAAAACAGTCTAAAATTACCCATAGCTTCTTCAAATTTGGAAAAAGTGTTGTTATTAATGACTTCATACCAGTTTCCAGTAGGGGCAACTAACTTGAATTCTAAAAAAAACGGATTAGAGAAATGCAGAAAATTAATTTAATTTTTATGATTAATAACTATAATTTTATTTAATATTACAGCAAGTGTATCAATGTGTTACGGAAAGTTTATAATTATATGCAATTTTGTACCCTGCCTTTTTTTGTCTTTTAATGATGAAATTTTCAATCTTTTTCTTCAGCTATTTTTATAGTTTCTAAGTATACAATTAATATAATCTATAAATTTTTAAAAACCCTTAATTTTTCATTTTACTGGAGAAAAGTTTATTCAATGCGATATAAATTTTAATTTAATATTAATTACGAGCGCAACATTTAAAAGCATTTCAGTGGTAATTTTTTCGAGTACTTTTCTCTTCGAATATTTAATAAATTGAGCTGAAACTTTGTACACAGGTCTAAAATACAATAAAGAAGAGCAGTGATGTATAGAAAAGTTTTAATATTTTTAAAATTGATTATTATAAATTACTTTAAAGTTATACCATAGTTGCTACGGTCACTCCTAATCAATTTTTCGTTTTTACCGATTTTCAAGTGTTTTATTATATAATTTATTCTTGATTTATTAAAACTTTTACACATCATTGCTCTTTTTTTCTATATTCTAGACTTTAATTCAAATTTTCAGCTCAATTTGTTAAATATTGAAAAAGAAAAGTGTTGGTCGAAAAAATCAACATTGAATTTAAGTTATATTCTGTTAAAGTCGCACCACATGTGTTTAAGGTGGCGATTCAAAATTTTTATTTAATTAACTCTAGTATTTAAAAATAGCTAGTATGTTCATACATTTATTTAAATTGAAAATAATTTAAATATTAAAGATTTCAATTCATGTCGGCATCTAAATAAACATCTAAGAATACATATAGTAAATTCTTTTAACATTGCACATAATTTTAATGATTAAATAATTTAATTTATTTTATTCTCTAATTAAAATGTAATTTTAGAAAAAACATGTAATATTATTGATTACAAGGGAAATTACCTTCATATATGCAATTTAGTCCACTATCGGCAGGATAGCCACTTGGATCACAACTTTTACCATTACAACTGATTAAAACACATGAAATAAGAAAAATCGAAGCAATGGCAAATTTCCTGAGGTACATTTTTAAATTTTTATAAGAGTTCTGATGAGAAAATATTTATATTTTAACAAGAAAATGGTATTTTAAAGTAATGGTATTTATACTGAAACTTGAGTATATATATATAGCTTCATGATATTTTACATATTTCATTACTAAAAATAGACAAATAATTGAACAATTGTTTAGGATTGTCAAATTTTCCTATATTTTTTTTATTTCAAAACTGTTTATCAAAGTTTATAATTTACTTCTGTTTTAGAATTTTTAAAAATTTCAATTTAAACATTAGGTATATTTTTCTGTTTCTGACAAAAATTATAGTTTATGAAATATGAGAAAAAATGTTATAATCATCACTTTTCTATTGAATACAATTTTAAAAATTATGACCTTGGTTTTCCCGTGTAGAAATTTTTTAATGGCCCTTTATAGGTTCTATACCTACATTTCCATCTTATTAACTATATAGGTTGTACCGCTTGAAGTACACATAAATAATTTAACAAAATTTCTCAAACCTAAACAACTGTTCAATTATTTGTGTATGTTTAGCAATGAAATATGTGAAACATCATGAAGCTATAAATACTCAAGTTTCAGTATAAATATACTAGTTCAACTTCATCTGATATATCACTAACCAAAATTTTAATTATAACATAAAAAATTTGTTTTTAAATAAATATCTTCTCTTTTAGAGTCTTTTATTGAAATTTAAAAATGTACCTCACGAAATTTGCTTTATCTTTAATTTTTCTTATTTCATGTGTTTTAATCAATTGTAATGGTAAAATTTGTGAACCAAAAAATTGCCAATTGAAAGGTAACTAGCAACAAATCGCGCGGCTATATAACTTCTTACTACCTTTTTTAAATAAAATTAGCAATTTTAAAAATAATAAAATTTGAAAATTTTCTAATTAAAATTTTTGTTGAAAATACTAAAAAAAATCAATTTTGTAGAATTTAAAAATAATTGCAAACATTCTTTTAAAAAAATAAAATTCTTCTTATTAAATTCAACTATGTTCAAATCTTGAAAAAAATTCTCGTAAAAATCCCAATTATCTTTATAAATGACAAAATTCTTCTCCAAAGTTCAATTATTTTCAGAAATTTTTCCAATTTTTATGATTTTCAATATCTACGATTTTAATAAAATATTTCCCAAAACGAATTCAATTATTTAAAAAAAAATTTTAATTCTGATATTTTAGAAAATGACAATTTCGAATGAATGAATTAAATAATACAAATTTTAGAGGAATTCTACTATTTATAAATTTTTTATAAATTTCATCGCAATAATTCAATTATTTTAATGAAAAATAACATTTTTTTAACCGGGAATTCATTTATTTGTACAGATAATAAAAATCATTAGAGAATTTCAATTATTTTTGGTACAATGTTAATGGAATTTCTCGAAAAATGTAATTATTATTAAAAATTATTATTAAAATTAATTTTCAAATATTTTAATGAAATAATTTTTAACAATTCGATTTTTTTTTTCAAAATAATTTGAATTAAATTCTTCGTAGACTTAAATTAATTTCAATAATATCAAAATTCAATTATTTTTAATATCTACTAATTCAATAAAAATTTACAAAAGAATTCAAATATTTAAAAAGAAATATATTATAAAAATTCATCTCAAGAATTAAAGTATTTTTTATAAATAATAAAATTCTTCTCAGGTATTCAATTATTTTCAATACAATTATTAAAAAATTCGATTGTATTCAATAAATTAAAGAAATATTTCACAAAAATTCAATTATTCATCAAAAATTTTAAATAAAATTCTAGAATTAAATGTTCAATTTCAATTATTAAGAAAGAGGATTACTATAAAAACTTGAAAGAAACTATTCATATAGAATTCAATTACTTTAAAAACTTGTAATGAAAATTATTAAAGAAAGTCCATTATTTTAAAGAAACTCAAAGAAATTCTTCAAACGAATTTAATTAAGATTATGCAAAATTTTAATAAAATTCTTCCTAAATTCAATTATTTTCATAACTAGTAAAATTTTTCAAGGAATTCAATTATTATTTTCATTAAAAAATCATTTAAAATTCAGAAAGTAGTAATTTAATTAAAATGATGAAAATAATTTTGATGAAGTTACAGTAACAATATAATGTATTCTTATAAGATTCAGTATTCTTATAATGTAAAATAATGATTTTATCTCTTGGTCATCTTTAATTTACTAGAAAACATGAAGAAATCGATCATTCCGAGTCTTCGACTCGGATCTTTAAAAAATTGTGATCAGAAATATTACATGATTCTCTGAAATTATACATTTAAAGTAGAGAATGAAATAAATTAAATTATTCGCAATCATTAAAATTGTATGCAATGTTGAAAAAAATTTGTTTTGTATTGTTTAGATGTTTATTTAAATACCTATATAAATTAAAATCTTTAACAAAAAAAATTATTTTTTAAATCATATGCTGTTTAAATACGCGGCTTTAACTTCTAAAAATTCAATACTGATTTTTTCGACGAGCACTTTCCTTTTGAAATATTTAACAAATTGAGCTGAAATTTTGAATTAAAGTCTAGAATATAGTAAAAAAAGAGCAATGATGTGTAAAAGTTTTAATCAATCAAGAATAAATTATATAATAAAATACTTGAAAATCGGTAAAAACGAAAAATTGATTAGAAGTGACCGTAGCAAATGGTATAACTTTAAAGTAATTTGTAATAATTAATTTTAAAAATATTAAAACTTTTGTATACAGCATTGCACTTTTTTATTGTATATTTTAGACCTGTGTACAAAGTTTCAGATCAATTTCTTAAATATTCAAAGAGAAAAGTACTCGAAAAAATTATCACTGAAATGCTTTTAAATGTGGCGCTCGTAATTAATATTAAATTAAAATTTATATCATTGAATAAACTTTTCTCCAGTAAAATGAAAAATTAAGGGTTTTTAAAAATTTATAGATTATATTAATTGTATACTTAGAAACTATAAAAATAGCTGAAGAAAAAGATTGAAAATTTCATCATTAAAAGACAAAAAAAGGCAGGGTACAAAATTGCATATAATTATAACTTTCCCTAACACATTGATACACTTGCTGTAATATTAAATAAAATTATAGTTATTAATCATAAAAATTAAATTAATTTTCTGCATTTCTCTAATCCGTTTTTTTTTTAGAATTCAAGTTAGTTGCCCCTACTGGAAACTGGTATGAAGTCATTAATAACAACACTTTCTCCAAATTTGAAGAAGCTATGGGTAATTTTAGACTGTTTTTACATATTATATAAATTACAAGACATTTTTTTTAATACTCGATTAATTTTTTGATGAAACTTTGACAATCCTTAAAAGTCAAAATGTGAATTAATATATCAATAAAACTATATTAAAGCTATTATAATTTTAAAAAAGTAATATTTGTGAAATTAATAATATTTTATTAATTTCAGAGCATTGCATTAAAATAAAGTGGAAAGTTGAAAGACAAAATCATACTATCATTCAAACGTTCATGTATTTTAACTGTGAAGGGAATAAGTTTGGTTCCACAAATCTAGGACATGCTCTTTGTAAGTTAAATAACTCTCTAAGAAAATGCTAATTTACAATATATTATTGTTTCATCAAATAAAATTTAATTTTTTACATTTCAGACGCTTGTATTCAACGAAATGAAGAAAATCAATACTCTTGCACAAAGAAATTTCTTCGAACAAATTTATGGGAAATGCGTCGAGTATTCAAAAATTCGTCAGCCATATTAGTTCCGCCATTTTGAATTTTGCAATTCTGACAAGTTGTTAAAAAATCAAAATGGCGGATTCAACATGGCGGACGATAATATTAGAAATTGGTCTAATTCACTTAAAACTTGTTCCTCGGGGGTTTTGGGATCGCTGACGATGAATCAGAAGTTAAATTTTTTAATATACGTATATAATCATCGACATAAAATCTAAAATTACAGTTCAATGATTATGAATTTGAAAAAATTTTATTTTTCTCTCTTGAAACTTTATCAGATTCTATATATACTGGATTTACAAACACTGACAAATTCTTCGTTTAAATTCTCCATACTTAAAAACTTCAAACGGCGATATCTATAATAATAAGTTAAATGAGGATTTAAAAAATATTTTTTTGTGCAGGAAAAAGTATATTTATATTATATTTATATTATATTTATAATATATTTATATTATATTTATATTATATTTATATTATATTTATATTATATTTATATTATATTTATATTATATTTATATTATATTCATATATTTATTCCCCTTTTTAAAATTTTTTTGCACATCTGCTAAACATTTGTTTCCCACTGATATTCTTTATATATTTTGTATAGGAAAGTTGACTGCAAAAAAGAAGAGAACATGAGATAGAATTGAATTAATGAATTGTTTGCGAATGGTATAATGTAGCCACGCACATGAATGAACGTATGTCGTAAAAAAAACCGAAAAGTTGTAATGCGACCTACGTTAAGAAACCATAGAAAATTTAGTCCCACAATTCAGTATAATCCGTAGAAAACGTGACCGGTGAATGAAACCATAAGTGAAAATCGTTACTCTCTTTATATACATCTCCTCAACATGTTTATAGTTTTCTAAAAAAAAAACCAAACAGCAAATAATAAAATTATTGTTCTTACACCAAGGCGCCACTGTAATTATAAAAAAAAATTTATCAATTATACATCTTTTTACTATTTAATAGTCAAATTTAAAAAAATCAAAATGGCGGATTCAACATGGCGGCTATTTTATAAAAAAAAGCGTTAGACTTACATAAAAGTTGGAAGTTACAAACAGAGGTAACTTTTTGTTTAAAAAATCAACAGATTTACTTGAAGATGAATATTTATGAACACTTAAATAAATTATTCTTATTAATAAGAAATTTTTTCTTTTCTATGGAAGAAATTCAACTTTTGTTCGGAAATAAAGATTTTCTAAACAATTTTGGAAATTTAGTACTCAGGATTTGGATTTATTTCCTACATTTTCATGAAAAATCCTTTGCGTTAGAAAATTTTTCCAAATCTGTTCAGCAAATTCCAATTTGGTATGGAAATATTGGTATATTTTCGAAAATTTTTAGAATTATTTCCACCTATACATTTGAAATTATTTGCTAACTTTAAAATAAAAATCCACTTTTTTAGGAAATTGTTCCAATTTTATTTGGAAATAATGATTTTTTCCAAAACTTCGGAAATAATTTTCACTATTTGCAAGAAAAAATTATTTTTCCATAAAATTTGGAATTTCCTTTTAAATTTAATTTCTTTACTTTATTAAACTTTTAACATTATTCAATTATAATTTAATAAATTGTGTATTTAATAATTTATTTATAACTATTTTATCTTTTCAAAAATAACTAATATCTATATTTTTTTATATATTGAACGAAAAAAAATTGTAATGAATTTTTTAATTTATCATTTTAAGTTCAAAATTGATATTTTCTGTAAAAAAAATTTTTATTTTTAATTATAATTTCATTATTTATCTAACTTTCTACTTAATATATTATATTTTTAAAAATTAAAAATATTTTATTTTAAATGAAACGGAAAATTTTTTTATAATTCAAGGGTTAGGTATTTGAAAATAGTTATTAAAAAATTAAAAACGAAACAATAACGCTTACTAAATATGCGAGAAAAGCTTCGGAGATGAATAGTTTGTCAAATAAAAAATTCACGCTTTTATTAAATTTAGAAATATTGAAACATAATTTAACAAATTTTTTAGGCTACAACTTCAAATATATAAATATAAAAAAAAATAAAACCATTAAATCTGAAGATATCTGATGTCGTTTTTCTAAAAAATCTAAGGATGGATTTCGAAATTTAAGATGGCGGATCCAGTATGGCGGACGGTAATATTAAATATTGGTCAAATTCGCTGGAAACTTGTTCCTTAGGGGTTTTTGAGGTCGCTCATGAAGAATTTGAAGTCGGAATTTTAAAATTCAAAATGGCGGATCCAATATGGCGGACGATAATATTAAAAATTGGTCAAATTCGCTGGAAACTTGTTCCTCGGGGGTTTTTTAGCTTCGCTAATGATGAATCAGAAATCAAATTTTTTGTATTCAAAATATCAGAGCGAACTATTGTCAATCAGAACAAATTAAAAAGATTATTAAAATAATGTAATATTAATTTTATAGAACTAAACGATGGTAATTTTTAAATTTCATACTAAACAATACATGATGCTTCTTTATAGTTGTAAATTACGAATTATTCTATACTTTAAGTTTACTTAATTCAAAACAGAAATTGTTTCAAAAAAATGGAATAGTCAATAAGCGTTATTGCTATTGGACCAACAGTTTTTTCTCGGTGCATTATCTACCGTTTGCGGATAAATTTATAAATATTTAAATATAGAAATTTTTCTTTTGGTATATAACCATATCAAGCACTAATTGTTAAAATTTTCAACTTTGGTATTTTTTTCTCAAATAAATTATTCTTTACAATGTAAATAAATACTTTTAGAAAATAATCGAATCGAAATATATGTATAAAAAAAGGAAGACTAAAACCATCCCTAAATGTGCAGTATGTAAAAAAATACATCAATCAAAAGACGCAGCAAAGGCACGCGCCAGATTCGCCAAATCAAAATTCCCAGTCTATATCGGTTCCGCATTTGAGATTTTACCTCAATGAAAATGGTGAATGGTTGATATGGACAGTATGTACGTATATAAACGTATATATATATATATATAAAGTTGAAGTT
Source organism: Leptopilina drosophilae (assembly GCA_032873175.1). Taxonomy (NCBI): domain Eukaryota; kingdom Metazoa; phylum Arthropoda; class Insecta; order Hymenoptera; family Figitidae; genus Leptopilina; species Leptopilina drosophilae. Next base: position 41,702,141 of record CM065484.1, read on the forward strand.
GTGGCTGTGTTGTTAGTGTGTACGTGTGTCAAGTCGAGGGGTTCAAATTGCATGTGGGGTTGTATTCCGGAATAGCACAGCTGCACTCATCGACTAAACTTGATGTCACAGCTTTACGGCGCACAAAGCCTATCACAATACCTGATTTCTACTATTGTTTGTCTTCGAATACTCTTAGCACGCGTCTGCATTGCTCCATAAACTTTTGCCTTTTCAATCTGTCCATATATATAAAAATATATATATATGTGTGTGTCTAAGCATATATATATATGTACACTCATTCCATGATTTTCATGTTGATGATGGCACGCGCACACTTCTCGTACCCTTTTCAAAATTTTACCATTCTTCAGAAAAAAAACTTTGCACATATGCATTTTTTTCCCCTTTTCTCTACTATATTGTATTTTACTTTTTTTGCCAAAGCCAGCGACCGAAATATACCATTTATTTAGAGATTTTTAAATATTTTTAAAAACCATAATTTTCAAAAATATTTAAAAATCTCTAAATAAATGGTATGGTAAAACTATAATTTTCAAAAATATTTAAAAATCTCTAAATAAATGGTATGGTAAAACTGTAATTTTCAAAAATATTTAAAAATCTCTAAATAAATGGTATGGTAAAACTATAATTTTCAAAAATATTTAAAAATCTCTAAATAAATGGTACATTTTGGATTATTGAATACATAATGGAAACGATTTTCAACGACCGAAATAGTTTAAAACCTAAGAATTTTTATACTTTGACCATTTCCAAAATCTAACAAACCATGGCAAAAGGAAAAACATGGATTTTAAAATTCGATGACTTTTTTGTTTTCCGGACCACTTTTTAAAAAATCCCTGGCTCAAAAATAAAATCGTTTTGATAAATTGTTATCTATAATTAAAACAAAAAATAAAAAGGCCTTCAAGTAAATTGTTAATAAAATATAAGTTATTAATTTTTAATCATATAAATAATTAAAATTTCAAGATTATTTGTAATACACACTCAGCAAAGAAAAGTACCTTTATACCTTAAACGCAAATCGTTTTAAGGTTATATATGTTTCTGTTATTTTCGCAACTCAATTCAAAGTCTTTATTTAATTTTCTAATCCCAAATTTAATTTTGACAATTTATTTTAGTTGTAATGAATAGATTTTAATATTAGTTTTTTATAGGGTGTAATTTTATTTTTATTTTATTTTTTTATCCGCTTAGTGTAATTTAATTCAAAAAATTATAAACATAACCTATAATTTTTTCTTCTTCAAAGGTATCTTTCTCTGGATTGCAGCACATTTATTTTAACATTAATTTTCTAAATTGCGATCATATATAATAAAAAACTAAAATATTATATGCTCTGCATGCATATACAAAATTATAAATAATTACACTTAAATTTAATGTTCTTCGGTTTTACGATAATTGGCCAAATGTTACACACATAATAAATATTTTTTCATATACATATAGACGATAATAATCAGTGGAATTTTTTATCGTCAAAAATTCTTATTATTCTCTCTAATTTTACGCAACAAGAGGAATGCCCTTTTTTTTACTCAATATACATAAAGTTTCATTAATTTAATAGAAAAATTACGTCATACCGATGGATTTTCGTGTTTTACATATACTCGTGCCGAATATATTAAATAGGAATGTATATTACGCATATTTATGGTCATAACAAGCGGAACAGATATAAAAAGAACTATAAGGTATTTCGAGGTGATAAGATCCATTTATCTCATCGTATGCATCTAAACAAATATAACATGGTGCCGCGGCATATGTCACGCATTATATATATAATATATATATTACAGCCCCTTAAAATAAAAATTGAATAAGAATTAATAAAACGAAAAAAAATGTTTATCCGAAAATCAAAACATAAAAATAAATTTACTTTTTCGTTTCGATGAAATTTATTTATATTTTCGAATTTAAAAAACGAGAAAATATTTCTTTATCAATTGTTCGAACAGCGTTAAAAGTAGAATATTGAAATTTTATATGTACAAATTCATGAAAGTTGTTGTAAATTTTTTGTCTATTAAAATATTCACTGTTTTTGATTTTTTGTTGTTGCGGCTGTTTTTACAATCGATGAAAATTTTTTTTCGACAGAGGGAAACTATATATATGACAATTTATATACAAAAAAATTGAAGTCTCTAAATAAAAAATTAACCTTCTTGTCAAAATTTTCGCGTTTATAAAGAATAAATGAAAATATAAATTATACAGAAAATTTAATACAATAAAACTTAAATAACTTTATAGTATAAAATTTAATACTATACATATACAAATATTTCAGATTTAGCATATTTTCAGACATAAAGTATATACCGTTCGAAATTGTCAGTCCATCCATTTTTAAAGGAAAGAAAAAAATTTTTTTAACACAAAATTCATAAAAACTAAAAATTTTTGGTTTATATTTTGAAAGACGATAAAATATTGAAAAGAATAAGATCTTATGGAAGTCATTTGGCCGAAAATTTGTAGAAGATATTCTTAAAAACCGTCATTTTCAATGTTTTACAAAAATTTGAATAACTTCTAAAATAATAAATGCTTTTTAATAATCTTAGGCTTATTGTAAAGGCCATTTTCTACGGAATAAAAATTACTTATAGTAGTTAGCCGGTAATTTTTTTTTTTTTTGGAAATAAGCATGACGTCAAAGTTGGGCAAAAAAATTGTGAAAATTTGAAATACATGTTTTTTACTAAAAACTATTCTAGAACATATATAAAACATGATATGGTATAGATTTTTTAAGAAAATTTAATAAAAAAAGTGTTTGAATTTCAAAAAATATTTTTCTTTTAATAATATTATTTCATATTTTTTGAATTTTATCTCCAACTTTGACTTCATGCTTAATTAAAAAATTACAGGTTAATGCCTATAAGCAATTCTTATTCCGAAGAACATGACCTTCAAAATAAATCTAAGATTATTAAAAAGCGTTCATTATATAACATTAAAATTGTGTTAAAACAACATAATTACACGCAACACATTTAACACTTATTTTTTTCTATGTGATGAAAACATAGTAACACGATTTTTTCTCGCCCGAATCAAAAAGAAACAAGGCACATATAAGATTTTACTCGTCGGTGAATAAAATTCACTTGTAAAATCGATTAAAATCCTGACATTGAAATAGTGAATGAATAAGAAATTGAAATAAACAGGGTGTAATAATATAATAGTGAGGGCACCTTGCACTTCCTTTACACACTCGAAGGCATTTTGGGATCTTGATATGGGGTTCTTTAAACATGTGTATATGATTTAGGCATTGGGGTCTTTGAGACGCTTGTGTAACTTGCAAGGTGCGTTAAAGCAAAGCTAAAGAATTACACACAGGGAAGAAAAAAAAAATATATATATGTGCTATATAGTCCCCATGAAATGTAAACACTCAATGGTCTTACAATACGCACTACTGCTCCTCCCTTAGGAAACATCGAAATGCAACCTGTGTAAAGTCCCCCTCTTTCTTTCTCTTTCTCTCTCTCTTGTGACGTAAAACTTGTGACGTCACACCTTCACCAGACATCTTTAAGACTCAAAGAAATATCACTTGACTGTCACAGCTGAGAGCATGTGTGTATGAATGACGTTTTCACCCCAATGGCGTAAGAAGAGATTTTTTTTCTTACGTCTGTTTAGGGTGCTAATATTGCGGAAGGATCTATTTTTATACTAATGATGAGGAATTATACACTATTTCTATTATTTTATGTATTACTATTAATAATTAGACACTATTAATAATTAGATACTATTAATAGTACATTTAACGATACACTTAATTGCAAATAAACGCTTTTAACATTTTTATTACAATGATTCACATGTACATGATTCACTACATATACATTCACATGTATATTTCTTTTTTGTATTTTGCAAAGATTGTTTTGCAAAGATTGTTTTGCAAACATTGTTTTGCAAACATTGTTTTGCAAACATTGTTTTGCAAACATTGTTTTGCAAACATTGTTTTTCACATAATAATGCTTACAAGTTTTCAAAAGTATAAAAGTAACGATTGTTGTACATATTCTCATAAATGCCAAAAGGACATCATTATACAAATATACATATAAAATTAAATACAAAAATGACATTGCGAATTATCGTCCTATGACAATGTTTACCATAATACTATATATGGCATAACTATGCATACTATGCCATAAGTTTTTGAATGTTTAATAAACGATTCTCTTTATTTGGCTACATGAAATATTATATTATCAATTACAACTTAATTGATTTTTCTAAAAGTCATCTTACAGATGGACCACTGTACATTTTTAGTAAGACTTGCGAACATGCGACTACATTCTTACCTCGCGAGTTCCACAAGGGTCTAATCTCGATCGTTTATTATTCATCTCATGCATTAATAATATAAAATTTGCTTCTAAGATTTTTTAATTTTTGGTATATAGGCTAATGATTTGAAAATCATTTTTTTTTTAAACAACCCTTGTCTCGATTTTAAACATATACGCAGTTTAAGTCGGATCTTGAACATTATATCTTATTCATTATTCTCTGTTCTATTGGTAAATTTTGTATAGAAAATTATTGTTACAAGGTCAAAAAAAGCGTGTTTTTGAATATAAAATAATGATTGGAAGAAAAAGAAGAAGTGCTATGTATACAATTTTCTTTTTGATATTTGATTTCAAATGAAAGCTTGAATCGCAAACAATGTTTTTAAGGAAGAATTCAAAGACATTTCCGATAAGGCAATGATTTCTATATAAGTCCTCAAAGGTATTAAAAAAAAAACTTGACTTAACCATCAAAAAGTAGTAAAAATAATTAAGAATCTAGTTGGCAGGATCAGATTTTGTAGTTGTTTTTGTAATTTAACAAAATTTCTTATTTCAGAGTTCTAAATTTTTTATATATACAACATATAAAACAGAAAAATTATTAAATTACTTTATTCCTTTTGTTTTGCATCTATAATCATAATCAACGATAGTCAAAACCATACTTTTTTGATTTTTAAACGCTATAAAATGTATTTTTATCAGACAATGCGTTATTTGATCATAATTCATCGAGGTTTCGCGCATTTTTGCGTCAGTGTTTTCAGAAATATATGTAATTCTATTTCAATATTCAGCAATACTTATACGCCTTACATATATTTTTTATAAGATTTAGAATTTAGATATATTTTTTTTATTTTTAAAAATTTAAACTATATACTTAAGAAGGATGGCGACGTAACATAACCTCAAAATTTAGAAAAAAATAAAAAGTATATTCTAACGCAAACAAAAATAAAATAAATATATCAATTACAAACAATTTTAGTTAACAATTTTTATAAACAATAGTTCCATTTAATTCAGTGAAACATTTATTTTACTTTTGTTTGGGTTCGAATATAATTTTTATTTTTTACTGATTTTGAGGTTATCTTACGGTCACTATCCTCTTTGAAAAATTGGTTTTATAAAATAATCGTATTGCAACTAAAAAGACGATTAATTCATTGAGTTTGATCCTGTTGGAAAAAACTCTAAATGTACAGAAAATTTATTTAACAGTGATCGCATATATTGTGATTTTTAGGTTAGAATATCTTTTCAATAAAGGCGATAAAGGCACAACCGTTTAGCAAAATAAGGATTAGAAAAGGACAGAGATATATTTATGTTCTTTTCTATCTTATCTCGTTCGCAAACAATATGGAACCCATCAAATATATGCCTTTAGCAAATGATTCTACCAACAGTCCAAAAAGTAAGTGTTATGTGGCACAAAATTTGAAAATCGTAAATAAAAAGTAACTGCGCCAGTAGGATTACTACCAACATAATAAATGTAAAATCTATCATTTTATTAAAATCGAACTTCCCTTCTTAAAAAAAAATACTCCTATATGACAGATAATCCGCCCTCAATATAAATTTTTCAAACAATAAAAGATTGTTTAATTCAGAAAAGCTGCCTATATCTATACAACTATAATACCAAAGTGGAAAAAATAGTTTTAAGGTTCTCTTAAATTAACATAAATTTAGGGAGGAGGAATGAGGAAAAATTAATGCCTGTCAATGGGCAGATGTAAATGAAGATAAGGAACGAATTCCACAAACAGTAAAGAAATCACAGTTGTTGTGAAAGGGGAGAGAATATATGTAGCTTTTGGGGAATGAAAATATTCGCCAAGTTGAAGGTATATACAGTGGTTGATGCCTAAGCCTATGGTTATGCCATGACTATATATATATATGGCCCATGGGGTTCTTGGTCTCCCCTAATCGCAGTGGCACGGGTGCAGCTCATCAAACTCTCTCTCTCTCACTCATTCACTTTCTGCATTGTCGACAAATGGCAGCTGCCGGTGCCGGTGCGAGAGACCCCTATATGTACCCCCATCGAGCCACGTCACACCACCTGGCCGCTATCTGCATGTGTGCCTCTCCACCACTCACTGGCTACTAATATATGAACCATAAATATATACACGAAATACACAGCACACCGGGCTAGAACCGGCACGCGTACCTGATTTCTCATTCTCTTTTGCAAAGGGCGCGTGTCGACCGTGACAGCTTTTCATAATCAGCGGCGTAACTATTCCTTTCCTGTAACCCCACTTAATACATATCCAGATTTCACTTTCAGTCTATATGCTTCAAAATCCTTTTCGGAATTTTATCCATATCACCCCGGTGTAAATTTCCTGCGGGACGGAATCACTTTTTTTTTCCTTTCTGTTTTCTATATATAAGCCTCTACAATATGTTACATCGAGGGTTATTTATAAATTATAAATAATGCAAATTATCAAAAATAACATATAACGCACTTCGGAAAAAGAAAAAAATCATTTAGAGGTTGTTAAACCTCATTAAGGTTATAGTTTAAGTTTACGCTACTTCACTGTAAAAGTAAAGGTACTAGTGTAGTACCAATTTTTGAGAACTAAATTGTAATTGTTCTTCTAATTTAATACCTAAATCAGCTCTACTTTAAAATCTTTATTCTACAGTGTTTTAACTCAAAGTAACACTATGTAAAAAGAATGTTCTAAATTAGAGCTGCGATTTTGGTATTAAAATAGAACCAAATTACGATTTAGTACCAAATATTGCTACTAAATTAATACTTTTCTTTTTACAGTGAACTTTAAGGTCATGTTATTCGGTGGTCACGTGCTTCAATATGTACTGTACTATATACGTCACACTGATTAATATTACTTTAAATTTAAAAAATAAATTCAATATTTCTGGAAGTCATAAGATTACATACAAATAAAAGATGTTTTTGATTCTTGTGTTCGGCCTAATGGTTTCAATGTATACTATAGCCAAATTATCCGCACGCAAGCGCGCGGGAATATTGTGCTTCAATGTTTATTGTAAACAATTTCAAGTCATTTTAATTTAAGTAATTTTTAAAGAAATACTTATTATCAAACATAACTGAAAAACTAATTAGAATTAAATTTTCAAAATATATTATATTTTGAAACTTTAAAGTATATAAAAAAAACTTTAACAAATTTCGATACTAATTTCAAATTTGGCAAAAATTCAGATTTTCAAAATTGAAAATAATTAAACTATCTTGTACGAGGAAAAATTAATTTCACAAAAATTGTTATCTGATACCTAAATTAAAAAAAACTTCATTACGAAAATTTTAATTATTCTAATAAGAATATAGAGAAGGTAAAAATAATTATTAGCTATATATAAGTATTTAACTTTCCGAACAAAGAATATATAATATTTTTTTAGAGAATTTCCACTACTTTTAATTCGCTAATATTGAAAAAAATCAATGTTATTTAACAAAATTTTATGGAATTTATTTTTCCCAATAATCCAATTCTTTTGAATAATTATAAAATTTTTCATGTAAATTCCATTTTTTCAAAAAAATTTTTGATTACATTCTAAGTATGAATTTAATTATTTTCATAATCGTAAAATTCAGTTACTTTCACAAATAAAGTTTTGAACAAGAATTCAATTATTAAAAATAATAAAACTTTCATAACATTTAAAAATTCATTATTTAAACCAATGTTCATAAAATTCATATGACGATTTCAATTCCTTTCAAAAGTAATAAAATTTTCAACAGAAATTCAATTCTTTTTAAACATTTTAATAAACTTTACCGCAATAATTCAATGATTTTCAAAAATTTAATAAAATTATTCGAAAGAAACTAATTGTTTTAATATAATTATAATAAAAATTTGTTTTTAAATATTAAAAAAAATTGCTCCCGAAAATTTAATTATTTTGAGGTATTTCAATAAAATTCTTTTCAAAATTCAATTATTTTCATAAATAATAAAATGTTTTTTTGGAAAATCCTAATTATTTTCAAAAAAATTTAATAAAATTTCCAACCAACATTCAATTATTGCCAAATTTTTTAATAGAATTCTTTGTAAAATTTAATTATCTTAAAAAACTTTTCACATTTCAATGATTTTCAATATCTACTATTTTTATAAAATAACCAAACAGAATTCTATTATTCAAAAAAATTTATGATAAAATTGTAGGAAAAAATTCAATTATTTTCATCAATTTTAATAAAATTCGAAGCAAGAATTTAATCATTTACCTAATTAATAAAATTCTTTGAAAGAATTAAATCATTTTTATAAATAATAAAATTCTTCGAAAGTAATTTAATTATTTTTTCAACAATTATTAATAAAATTTCTCGAAAGAATTCAATTATTTTCATAAATTACAAAATCCTTTGAAAAAATGTAATTCTTCAAAAAATTCAATTTTTCTCAAAATTTATAAAATTCAATTATTTTTCAAAATTTTTTAAAAATTCTTTCCAAGAATTCAATTATTTTACAAATTAAAAAAAAATCTTCGCAAGAATTTAATTATTTTAATAAATAATAATATTTTATTATTATCAAGAAAATTCAATTATTTTCATAAATAACAAAATTTGCCTAAAAAAATGAATTATTTTTGTAAATTATAAAATTCTTCTGGAAAATTCAATTATTTTCAATTTTTTTTTTAAATTCTTTGCAAGAATTAAAATATTTTAAATTGTTTCATAAGTAATAAAATTCGTAGCATAAATTCAATTTATTAGCAGGATAAGAAAAAAGTAAATATTTTTGATGAAAATTAGGAAAAAGCTAGGAAAATAAAAAATATGGAATGGAATTTTGTCAATTTTGTGAAGTGAATAAAACGAGTTTTTTTGGTTTCTTTTTGACATTAAAAAAATGACAATAACCCCACAAAAATGAATTTTCAAAAAAAAAAAAAAAAACAAATGAATACAGATAATTTTCTAACGGTAAGAAAACTTACGATTATTATGTATATATGTATTCTATTTTCTATCAAAACGTATAAAAAACGGAAGAATAACTATAACTAACTTCAAGTGTGGACAGAGATCCGGAAATCTGGAATTACGACGATTATTATATATAATAATATTTGAAGCGTTTTGTGCAGAAACAGCATAAGTCCATAAATCGAAATTGTTCAGGAATCAATAAAAACTGTTTTACTTGTAAATGTTGAGATTTTTTCTAATTCTACGCTTATTGCATTATATTCTAGTAACCTACTAGTTAAAAAATCCAATGTGATTAATTTTTTGTCTACTTAATATAAGAAATCAAAAAATAAATTTACATTTAGACTTATGCTGCTTCTGCACAAAATGAAATGAAAAAAAACAGAAAATTTATTGAATCTAGTAATAAGTATCAAAGTTTTATTCAATATTTAATAGTATTTATTAAAAATATTGATTTTGGATAATTTTTAGTAACATTTTATAAATGAATTTTCTGAAAGTGACACTTTTAAATTTCAGTTTTTCAATTAATTTTTTTCTTCAATTACATTGTTTTTTCTATTAAAACTACTTAATTTCATACTCAAGAGTAAGATTTTCAGGTTGCGCAAAATTAAAAAAAAATATCACAAGTTTTTGCGCACGAAATGATAATTTAATTAATTTTTTTCAAGGATTTAGAGTTTAGTCGCGCACTTATTTAATATTTTACCAGATTGTAAAGTTTCATTTGAAGATAAATTTTTAAATAAAAAAGTGATTTTCGAAAAAAATGGACTTATGCGGTTTCTGCACAAAACGCTTCATTTATATTTACAATAACATGACGCGTTTCGATACGAAATACCACATCCTCATCAGATCTAGAAAGATAATTTACAAAAATAATTTACCACAATATAACAAATATACAGACGGTATATGTTAGAGAACATTTACGAAGTAAGAGATTTTTTATAATATATAATTGTTTAAAAGATTTCCAAAAAAGGTTAAAAAATGTTTATGTAAAAATAGAACAATTTTTCTGTATATAAAATATTTGTTAAATATTTTTCAAACATCTTAATACATATAATAAATTTAACAGAAACATGAAAAGAAAAAAATTAAAGAATACTAGTATATCAGAGGTTAAGGTCCTATATATTGAACCCCAAATTCGCGAAAGGCGATAAAGAATTATATTTTGTATACAATTTTCACTCAAATTTTTAATTTATTAAATATTTATCTATATACGAAGTTTAAAAAACATTTTGATATATTATAGTTTTTATTTAGAGGCTTACAATTATATCTCGCTATTTAAAAATAAAAAAAAAGTTTTTTTTTTAATAAAGAGCTAAAATAAAGTGAAATCCATTGAATGTGCCGAAGGTATGAACGCATTATAGAGTACAAGCATGAAAAATAATACGCACGGTAGGCGAGATACATAATGTCGAGACACGTGCCTGACACACGAGACAGTAAGCAGCAGGACGCGTAAAGATCCATTGGTTGCACTATTCATACAAAAGCTAAATATCGAAAGGGACATACATGAGTCGTATATTCCTTCACGTTATCTTATTTCCATATATTAGCATAGATAAAATCCTGTGGTAAAATTCTAGGGACCTGAACCCTAATACCCATATATGTAAAATCAAATCTAATATATACACACATATATAATATAGTAATTTGCCCCAAACTTACGTATAAATATGTATATAATTAAATTTATGTTAGGAGCCCATATATTATTTATTAACACACGAAAGTCATTTTTCTAACTTTACTATTCAAAATATTTGTTCATATAATTATTAACCTTAATACACACATGTACACTCAATGACATATATGCTTTCCTTTCGGTTTGATCAACTTTTTACAAAGTGGTGTGCCTTCTATAAAAATGTTTTTAGTCAATGGCTTAAGTCTATGGTTGAAGTTCATAAACTTAAAACATTATTATAGAAGGCCCGCACCACTTTTTAAAAAGTTGTCCAAACCGGAAGGAAAGCATATATGTTATTGAGTGTACACACTAAGGGAAATTTCATACCCAACAAGGTTGGGCAGTTAGAAACAATTAAAATAATCTTTCAGCAGGGTTGTACAGGTACAACAGGTACAGGTAACTGCATATATGCTGTCCTTCCAATATTTTTTTTTGAAAAACATCTTTTAGAAAACCGTGTCATTTCTATCATAATTTTCACTTCGTGACTAAAAGATGATAAATAAATTTATAATATAATAATATAATTATAATTAATAATAATTTAATTATTATTATAATTTATAATATAATTTATTTACCTATACTGCTACCATATTTCAATTTCATAATATACAGAAATTTAAAAATAACTCTCAAATTAACTATAAATATACCTAAAATAAAACTCATTAATAAATCAAATAAAACTTATTGTGAATTTAAAAAAAAACACTTATTTCACTCTCGTCATAAGAGAGGAGAATTTTTTTCCTTCTAGTACATTGACTTTAGAGAATAGAAAACTCTTATAGTTTTAGATTAATAAATGTATATATATTGTATTGTATAAATGAAATTAATTACGAGTGCTGGTTGATGAAAGAAAAAATTTTTTTTTCTTCACGTTCAATAAATAGGAACAATTGATAAATAACTTTATGTATTGGAGTTTTTATATTATCGGAATCATTGAAATACAGACGTATTAGTAAATATACATAAAGGAAACGCATCTGTGCGTGCAAAGAATCAACGACGTGAACACGCGATCTGACAAAAGAAATGCACTCCTTCATTGGCGCGTATACTATTTCAATTGTCACGAGGGAACGCGCGCACTTTTGTCGATTCTTAAGTGTTCGCACTGTCAATTTTACATTCACGGACAATTTATTTTTTTTGTACATTCACTTAGACTTTTATATTATTGAATATTAGTAATTGCACTTATTTGAAATTTTTTTGTTAAATATTACACTGTAAAAAATTATTTTATAAATGTAGTTAAAAATAATTTAAATATTATAATAATAGTAATAATAATATTACAAATAATAGTAATTTAAATATTACCAATAATAGTAATAATTTAAATATTATAATAATAGTAATAATAATAATATTACAAATAATAGTAATTTAAATATTACCAATAATAGTAATAATTTTAATATTACTAATAATAGTACATATGAAGTTGCCACAAATTTTAATACAAAACCTTCAATTTTTCCTATTTCTGACAATAATTTATCTTTTAAAATAACTTAAATTTTCAAAAACTATAAAAAAATTAATAATTAATAATAAATAATAATTAAATAAAATTAATAACAACTATCATAAATTATGACTTATAAATTATTTTATGAATAATTTTTACAATTTTCATAAATACTAGATTGATAAAAGAATTTTAGTTAAAAATATACTAAAAAAAATTAGATTTTGGAAAAGTTGCAAATCATTAAAGAAATTTAATTATTTTCAAAAGTTACAAAAATTCTTCGCAGAATTTCAATTATGTTCAAAAATTTAAAAACAATTCTCGTCAAAATTACAATTATTTTTATAAATAATAAAATACTTCATTAAAATTCAATTATTTTCATCAGTATAGTTATAAAATATTTCACAGGAATTCAATTATTTAAAATACAAAATTTAATAAAATTTTTAAATAATATCAATTATATAAAAATATTTTTGTAAATAATAAAATTCTTCACCGAAATTCAATTATACTTTTATAAACTTGAATAAACTTCGTTGTAAGAATTCAATTATTTATATAAACTTGAATAAAATTCATTGAAAGAATTAAATTACTTTTAAAATTAACAAAATTCTTCGCAAAAATTCAATTATTCTCAAAAATTAAAAAAAAAATATTTTCAAAATTTCAATTGCATTTATAAATAATAAAATTCTTCATCTCAATTCAATTATATTTAAAAATTTTAATAAAATTCTTGGCAAAATTTTATAGGAATTCAATTTTAATGAATTAATTCAAAATAATTCAATTATTTTCATAAGTAATCAAATTTTCACAGGAATTCATAATTATTTAAAATACAAAATTTCATAAAATTTTTCGAAAAGTATAAATTATTTAAAAAATTCTTCACCGAAGTTCAATTATTTTTAAAATCAGGAATAAAATTCTTTGTAAGAATTCAATTATTTATGTAAATAATAAAATTCTTCACATAAATACAGTTATTTTTTAAAATTTGAATAAAATTCGTTGGAAGAATTAAATTGTTTTTAAAACTGTATGTAATAAAATTCTTTGCTGAAATCCAGTTGTGTTCTAAAATTTAAAAAAAAATCTTGTTAAAATTTCTTCTTCTTCTTCTTAAATGACTTTTGGCTCAGCCGACTGTCAGAACAACGCTGTCAGAACAACTTGTTAAAATTTCAAATAACTTTATAAATTCCGTCAGATCGAAAAGATATAGCGCATATAGATGCGCTTGGGTGTTCAAATTTATCTAGCAAGGTTGGGCAGTAGATAAAACACTTTAAAAAATTTCACGCTGCCACTAAAACAATGAACATAGAAAGGAAACTTTCACTAAAATTACCACCAACCGACAGGTGTCACTATAATCACCTATAGATAACTTTTCTCTATTACTATTCCTTTTACAAAAATGTACATTGCTTTCCGCTCACGGAAATTTGCTCAAATTAGAGAATTTAAGCAAATAAATACTCAAAAAATAATAAATTGGGTTTAAAATAAAAATTATATTCAAACGGATCGAAAAATAACCGTTTTCTTCAATTTCAAGCCAGTAGCATTTTCTACATTCACCTTTTTGTGTCAATTTACATTTTTTTCATTCATTGCGTAACATTATATATATAAGGGTAATTTGATCGGATTTTTGGAACATCTCGTCAACGGTGTGGTGCGAGTGAAACGTAATATAATTCGAGAGTAATATATATATATATATATATATATATATATATATATATATATATATATATATATATATATATATATATATATATATAGTATATAGGGTAGTATATATAGACATTTTTTTTAAGTAATAGGAATGATTTGACCAGCATACGGTGAAGATAAAAGCAAACTAGAACTATAAGAGAACGCTTCTTTAGTTGAAGGATAATGATTACATTGGCTGTACGTATATAATATAGTGTATGGAACGTGACGGGTTTCATGCGTATTCTTATATGGGGGTGTCTCTCTATAGGGGGGCACCTCTTATACATCTGTCCACCAGCATCCCTTCTAAAGAATCCCCTACCCTTCCGAACTTCATACATACATACATATACATACGCGAATAAATATAAATGTCTGCAAGTGTACGGTACACACATACTTATTTATAAATGTGTACGTAAAATGTAGACCAAGTACCATATTCGGATAATAGAAATTTTTCCTATGATGCATTCACGATGGGACTTGAACGACCACATGCCAGGAATACCTCAGCTTCACTGATTTTTGCCTCATTCCAAAAGCCACTGAACTAACAACCCTAAATGGCATCATTTTTTCTTGAGATTCCATTATCTTTCGCACGCACATGTATATGTATGCATCGACGCACATGTATATGTTAATGTCCACAACAAAAGAATGACTCGCGTTAAGGCATTCACCTAAAAGCGCACCAAATGTCATCGCAGATTCATGGAAGTGTGTATATAAAATTACTCAGACTTTGACAATGAATTGGGTAAATTTTGAAAAAAATTCATTTTCCCCGTTTCGAGTATTGTGACTTTTATTATTCTTCTCTTTTAGTTTTATTACACGAAATTTAATAGTTGTTGTAGAAGCACCTTTATCTAGTCGAAATTAAATTATGCGTCCCAAACTTGTGGGGGAATTTAAAATTAGAACCACAGTTGCAAAAGTACCTTTACATATATGCAACAAACAAAAAATTGTGCTTCCCAGCCCTGTTTGGAAGTGTTACCAAAAAACTAACCTCAGTGTCAAGGCTTTAATTTTTAGAATTTTTAACAGTTTTTTCAATACAACAGAAAGGAAAAAGTCCTACAACTTGTAATTATATATACAGAACTTGTAAAAACATGACGAAAATTAAAAGGTTAAGTAAACGCCACTGTCAATTTATGAAAGTTTTATGTATACTGAATAGTGTATGTTGTGCAAAATTGTATTATTATTTAATGATGAATAATTTTCCTGCTTCTTCTACTTCTCAAATACGAGAGTTTAAAAGAAAGGTAAGTCACTGCGTCTTAATTTATGAACCAGTATACTAATTCGTTCTAATATATATATAAAAAGATGGCTCGTCAAAAACCGTGAGAAAGTCCACAAACTGAAATTCTCAATTTAATTAAAAATATAGGTAAAAATGTACATGAGAGATGAAAAGTGAAATAGGTAGAAAAAATGCGGGCAATAAAATCCCTATACAATAAACATTAGATGGAATAATTTTATAAGACATAAGTGCGCGGATATTATGAGATTTATTCAAGAACTGATTTCTTTCGTTTTCTTAGTGCCCATATTTTAACTACATATAAATATACGGGTATTCTTCAAAAGAGAACTTTATTTTTTTCTTACATACATATCATAGGTACCACTAGAGGTATTTTATTATCATGATATCTCAAGAGTAAAGGAATCTAATCTGCGGGTATAATACCCCCTTTCTTAAAAAGCTAACTGTCAATACATAATTCTATACACGTCAGAAAAAGCCTAAATTCATCATACCTTCATAAATTCTCCGCGTACTGGAATTTAAAAATCCATTATTTCAATTTCCACCATTTTTTCATTTATTTCAATTTCAAAAAATTTATTTCAATTTTTTATTTCATATTGTTAAAAGAATTTGACTTTTTCTTAATAAATAGTAAAAATGTTACAAATATATTACATAAAAAGTATAATGGTACTTGTTACAAGTGCCATTTTCAAGAATTTAAATATGACTCTATTAATAATACTTTCCTGATTATATCGTGCACACCAATATAAGAAAAATTCTCGAAAGTGAAAAAGTCGAGGAGGAAAATAAGGTAAAGGAGACGCATTATAAAGGACAATTTTTTTATTAACAACGATGTCAGCGCCTCTCATGGTGGAAGTATATTAAAAATGATTAAAAATTATCTTCGCTTGTATTAAAAAGCTAAAAGAGAGGATGAGATAAGATTCTTTCTCTGTTTTCTTTTTTACTCGAGAGAAAGAGAGAGAGAGAGAGAGAGAGAGAGAGAGAGAGAGAGAGAGAGAGAGAGAGAGAGAGAGAGAGAGAGAGCTTTCGTATTTTAATGATTATATTAGAATATCGGCCACTCAAACTCATCGCGTTGAAACTCCCTCATTTACAACACTGCGCGCGAGCTTCCAACAAAATTTATTACTAAATTAACGAACATTCCAACATCTTAATTGTAAATGAAAATTGACTCTTTCATTCGTGAAACAAAAAGGAGAGGAAAAAGAGAAGGAAGAAGAAGAAGAAGGAGTAATATGGAAATAGGGGCGCGTGCCAATATAATAAACAATAAACGAACTACTGTTATTAACTTTTCAAAGTTCATTATAGTGGAAATTTTAACTATGTGAAAATTCTACTTTAAATACGTAATAGGGTAAAAACTTTTAATTTTGATTTTTTACTTTCCCGAAACGCGTTATTGTCATACTTTCTTTAAAATTATTTTTAAAAAGTTACATTTTTGAAATGTTTTCTTTTTTGCTATTAAATCGACTTAGCTATTTTTTTGCTTTTAATTTAGAATTATCTGAATTAATTTAATTCTCCAATTTTCAAAACAAATTAAAACGAGCATTTTATTTCCACCGTTTAAAAAAAAGTTGTTGTAGAAACACCTTTATCTATATAATAGACGGCCGGAACTAAAAACGAAACGTCCCAACCCTGTTTACAGAATGATGTCAAAATCATCTAACCTTAGTCTCAAGTCCAATTTTGTTTCGAATACACTTTCCAACAAAATTTGCTAAAAAATATATGTCTTGTATAATTTAATACATACAGAACTTGTAATTTGACAAAATAGGGCAAGAATTTAAATTTTAATAAATAATCCATAAAAAGGAATGTGTGCTAATTTGTGTATATAGAAGATAAGTACAAAAAAAATTGTATTAATATTTAATGATGAATAATTTTCCTGCAAATTTGCTTTTTAAAAATGCATATTTGCTTTGTCTACTTTTCAAGAACATAAGATGAGTTCAAAATTAAAAGGGTAAGTAACTGCGCATCTTAATTTTTTATGTATTTCGAATAAATAAGTGGAACAAATTTGAATTAAATACTTGAGGAGGAATCTGTCGTCAGTTCAATGTCATAATTTCGTGATTTCAAAGAAAAACAGAAATTAAATTTTAAATTGGTCTCGGTGAAAAGGTGAAGAATTTAATTTTGAATATTCAAAACGATAAAAAGTTGCATTTGAATACAATTAAAAATGAAAATACAATTTTGTCAATAAGAAACATTTGTTAAATTTGTAATTTGTAACATTTGTAAATTTTAGGTTATGTTATACTTGAGTACTTTATTATTGACAAAAAATTATAATATTTATTCAAATATAACTTTAAAATGCTCAAAATGTAGAAAATTTAATTCCTTTCGCTTTTATTGAAAGGAATTTAAAATTTTATTTTTTAGAGAAAAACGAAATTATGACATTGGGCTATAACTTTTCTTCCGATTGTTTGTCGGATTCTTCCTTAAGATTCAAGTTCAATAAAGTTTCGTTAAAAACCTTTATTTAAAAATTTAATTAAAAATTGATTTTTAATACAAATAACTTGGAAGTTTTTTTAACTACTTTTATATATACATATTATTAATTATTTTTATATTTATTTATTTTATATTTTTAACTGTGTGAAATTTTTTATTAGCAGAAAAAAGTTGATTAATTTTAGACAAAAAATTATAGGCGAGAATTGACATTAAAAAAAATCCAACAAACTCGAAGAATAATAAAATTTTTTTTCTCTAATTTAAATTAACAATAGACGTGCAAAGTAGAAGTCAATATCAATTTACCAGACAAATATTTTAATCTAAAAGCCTTTGTATTCCCAGCTGCCTTATATACAACTTTCGTATTAGATATCGAGCTTTTTTTCCTTTTTTTTGTGGATTGAAGGTATAAACGTAAGTGAAAGTATTTTTTACCCATATACTATATATATAGTGCGGCGGCAAGCCCACGCGAGTATCGATGACATGTATCGATCACGCGGGGTTGGTATTGTACTATAATAAAAAAGTCCCGGTGAGACACCGTAGATAAAGATAGGACACAGGACGCAGGAAGGAAGTGTCGTGGTCTCTCTTCCGGGCAGCTGCTTTTGAATATCGAAACTTTTATACATGTATATAGGCACTGCGGTAAAATAATCCACTATAGGACATCGTACAAGTGCCATTGGGACACATACCAAAAAAGGTTTCATTTAATACATATCCCCAATGCCAATTCATAATTAGGAGCTCTAGATAAATATTATCCCTTCTCAATTCATCTCCCTAAATGCTTTTATCTTTCAAAATTCGTCATCCATTTGGATTAACATTTGCACCCTAAACGATAAACACGTACCGCACATCTTGATTCGTCATTTAACAAAAACACTAATTTATACAATTCACTGAACTGTTGATCTGCCCTTTCTAAATCTTAAAAATACAAATCTTATTCTATATCGTCTGTATAATGACAGGCGGTGAAAATATTTGCTTTTCAATATAATTCATCCTCTTATTTCTTCATTTCTTTCTGTTTTATTAATAACGTTTATTATTAATTCACTGTTATTTTATTAATTTAATCAATTTTAATAATTTATCAAATCAATTTTAATGCTATGAATTAGTTTTTAATTTTTCAGATCTAAATGCAGGTTCCTAAACATAACCTATATTTTTTTATGCACACGGAAAAAAAAGTACAACTGAAATGGAGAAATTTTTCGCTATAACAGCCAAACATTTCGTCAAAAACGAGCGAACGATATTGGCATTATCGTTAGAATGGCGATATTGAATTTTACTTGAAAACAACCTATGACAGAACCAATTTTAATTGCGTAAAAAGTAAAATTAAATGCTCATTTTAATTTTTATCAATCGTATGTTTCAAATTACAAAAATTTTAAAGTATATTATTGAAATTAATACTATGTTTTAAAACTGAAAACTCAAAAGTTGATGTTTATGCTGTCAGAAATTCCAATATGGCTGACGAATTGCACTCAACCAAAGCTCACTATCACTGAATTGGCTAAACTTTTGTCTAATGTAGTTAAGTTTAATTCACAACGTTGGTTATGTTGTTCTTTATTTTAATTATATTCCCAATATTGCTCGTTCGCGTCCTGAAATTTTTTTCCGTGCACGTAAGATCCTTTCACTGTAAATATATGTAATGTCAATAATAACAATAATAATAATAATAATATCAGCCTTCGCACTCTATTATGAGTTTAGAAAAAGGAAGAAAAAGTAGCCTCGATGACAAAAAAGTAGGAAATAGTAGCCTTGGTGACAAAAAAAAAGAATTAAAGAATTTCATTAAAAACTTTTTAAAAAATCGAATTTTCAATGTATTTTAATATAATAAATGATAAATAATTAAATTTTATAAGGAGTCACATTCTACTGTATTCATGTTTCTTAGTGCGAAGATTAATAATTAAAATTTTTATTAGTTAATTTTAAAAAATACACACTACAAATTTCTTAATAAAATTGAATTTTCGCAGGTTTTTTTGAAATTTTTGAGAAATAAGATTTTTTAATTCTGTTATTTCAAAATAATTGAATTTTTATAAACAAATAATTGCAAATTTTTTATGTAATTGAAATTTCTTTACAGTCTATTGAAAATAATTAACTTCTTTTAAAAAATTTTATTCAAATTTTTCTAAATAATCAAGGGAAGTTATAGTCATCGTATAATTATAACTTTATTTTTAAAAATTTATTCGCAACACATTCAATTATTTTCTTAAATAGTAAAACTTTAGCGAAATTAAATTACTTTTAGGAATTTTATTCAAATTCATTGTTAAAAGTTCAATTATTTTTATAAATAACAAAAATTCATTCATTTTCACCACAAGAATTCAATTATTTTCAAAAATTTTTCTTAATTCAATAATTTGTATGTCTACTATTTTAATAAAATTTCCAAAAAGTATTCAATTATTTAAAAACAATTTTGACAAAATTCTACAAATTAATATATTCAATTATTTTCTAAAAGAATGAAAATTTCATATAGGAATTGAATTATTAAAAATAGTTTATCTAAAATTTAAAAAAAAATCAATTAATTGAAACTTTTTTTTACAAAATCCTCGCAATAATTAAATTACTTTCATAAATATTGAAACTTATTGCAGAAATGAAATTATGTTTAATATAATTTTAATCAAATCCGTCGAAAAATGCAATTATTTTTAAAAATTGGATTAAATTTTCTCTAAAGAATTCAATTATTTCAATTATTTTTATAAATAGCAAAATTCTTCCGATTTACTAAATTCTTTTGAATATTATTTTTGAAAAACATTCATCACAAGAATTCAATTATTTCCATAAATTTTCATAAAATTTAAAAAAAATGCAATTATTTTTAAAAATTGGATTAAATTTTGTCTAAAGAATTCAATTATTTCAATTATTTTTATAAATAGCAAAATTCTTTCGATTTACTAAATTCTTATTGTTTTGAATATTATTTTTAAAAAATATTCATCACAAGAATTCAATTATTTTCATAAATTTTCATAAAATTTAAAAGAAACAATTGAATTATTTTCAAAAGTAAAAAAATTCTCCTCAGAAATTCAATTATGTTTAAAATTTTTTGAAATTCTCCGAAGTTTCAATTATTTTTTATAAATAATTAAATTGTTCTCTACAATTCAATTATTTTCAGAAATTTTAATAAAATTCTTCGCTAACATTAAATTATTTTCATAAATATGTAATAACATTCATTGGAAGGATTCAATTATTTTTATAAATAGTAAAATTCTTTGCAGAAATTCAATTAGTATCAATATAAAGTTCAATGAAATTGAATTAATCAAATTTACCATTATAATTATCAATAGACAAGATTGTTTTTGAAAAATTGAAAAAATTCTTTGTTTAACTCAATTATTTTCCCAAATTGTAGATTTATGTTCGAAATGAAATAAATTTAAATTTGATGAGAAAATAAAACCGGAAAGAATTTGGACAGAGCCGAGAATTGAAATGTTATCATTTGCAACAAAATCTAAACACAATTTACAATCAGTCACTATATTGATAGAGTAAATGTCGGTAAAATTATTTCCTATTATCTTATTGGCGGTCGTTTTTCATTAACGATTTTAGTTTTTAACACTGTTTTTAAAGGGAAATGTGAAAACTAAACATCTAAATTTGACTATTTGTTCAGAAAAGTAGCTTTTAGTAGCATTAGGCTGAAAAAAAGTAGCCAAAAAGTTGCCTCGTATCAAAAAAGTAGCAAATAGTAGCTTTTAGTAGAAGAGTGCGAAGCCTGTAATATTTATAATAATAATAATAATAATAAATGTTAAAAAATGAATAATAGAATAAAAATGTTTTTTTTCTTGATATAAAAATTTTATATAAAAAAAATAAAAATTTATATTCATATAAAAAATTTTTTTCATTTTTTTTTTATTTTATATAAAATATTGACAAGAGTGAGTCACTTTAAATATATTTTTCGGTTAATTTGTTCCCACAGACTAGATATTGCAAAGGTATACTATATATACATGTATGTATACCAACCCCACCTGTATATAATCCTGTTGCTCGAGATGCAACTGTGACTGTCAAAACGCCCACGCATGTAGGTATAGCATCCCCATAGCATACAAAAATATACGTGGGAAGAGTACACCTTTTCTCATTGATTATTTTGCAGGGAGAGGAAAAAAAGTAATCGAATCAAGCAGACTCAGCATTTTCATATATATAAAAGTATCGATCAAAAAAGTAAAGTGCATACACACATATATATATAATTTGATCCGCTTTTGTCAAAACATATGTATAGAGGATATAAATTTGTAACAAACAAAATCGTGGGAATCATAAAAGCAATGTCATTAATATTTTTCAAAAAAAAAAAAATTTCAATTATTTAGACAAGCTGTCGTGCGGTTAAATTTACAAGTGGAGTTTAGAATATAGTTTTTGGTACAAAAGGTGAATGTCGTAAATTTAATTTTACTAAAAAATTGCTAATAAATTTTGCATGAATTAGTTAATACTAATTTATGCATAGTCTAATAAGAGAAAATTTTATTTCTACTTAACGATGAATGATTTAGCGAAGTTGCTTGTTTTTGAAAATTACTATAGTTTCCTACTTTTTTAAAATTTAATGTTCAAAGATTGAGATTAAAAAAAATAAGTAATAACTGAATTTAAATTTAACGAGTGCCTTAAATTTTTAGTTTAACGATTTAATAATCGTCTATATGGTTGTTACAGAAAAGATTTTGTTTTTAATTAATAATGTATTCATCATTAATTAAAAACAAAATCCCGATAAATTCACATTTTATAAACAATTTCTTTTTAATCTTTTTTAATTTCAATTTTAATTCTTTTTAATTTCTTTTTAATTTCTTTTTAAGTAGTACAATAATCTGCGTCTTTTATTAAGTTTTTCACGCGCAGTTAGGAATTTATTAAAAAATTTTTTTTTATTTTCAATAACATTTCTTCGGTCATTTACAATACGTACTGTACTAATAACTATTTCTAATTTCAATAAGTTAAGCAATTTTTTCGTGCGAGTGAAAATTTGAAAATTAAAATTCATATCAAATAAGTGTAGAAGGACCTTTATCTATTCGCTCGAAGTTGAAATCGTAACGTCCCAACCCTGCTGCTTATAGAAGTATGTTGTCACAATGAACTAACCTTTGTCACAAGTTTAATTTTCTTTCGAAAATACTTCTATAGCAGTATATTTTCATATACTTGAAAAAAGTTGAGGTTGAAAAAGGTAAATTACTATCAAATCTTATTACTAAAGCTCATTTTAATTTTCAAACATGAATTGTTTGCTCTGGTAAACTTTAAAACATTAACCTGTCAAATCACTTGATTGCTTGCAGATGACAAAATGCTAAAAGCTAAGTATTCATTTTTTAGAAACATTTATTATTTATTACCTTAGGTCGAATACAAAAATTATATTAATATTTAATGATGAATAATATTTTTGATAATTTCTTTTGAAGACAAAAGTTTGTCAATCTTTTTAAGTCCAATTTTTTACAGACTATTAAGTAATAACAAATATAGTATATTATATAACAATATAATTAACTATATTATGTCTTCCATATGTCACAAAATTTTACCTTAAGACATGTGTGACTTTTAAAAGACACATAATAAAAAATAAATGTATAAATTTACAACATATACGCGGAAAAAAATTCTATACACAATAACATATGAAATTCTTATTGGGTTTCAGTTCATTATAATATTGAAAACGTTTGATAAATATAATACAGAGCAAAATCGTTGTGCAAAAATGCTAATTTTATCATCATTCCGCGCTAAAGGAAATGAGGGATTAGAGATGCGAGTATAAAGTGTCGGAGAAATTAAAATTGGGAGAATGGGTGTTTTGTGAAACCTGTAAAATGCTTCACCTGTACGCCTCTTGCATGACTGATTCATTTAATGCCCTCTATATATAAAACACCATATGTGATGATGAGCTCCTACCTGCTTTTATTCCGTCCAACATGTCATTAAAGTGCGACCAAAGTTTTATTGATTTACACGGTGTCTCACCAACATTTATTTTAGCGAGAAAATATTTTTTACCCCCATATCCAATAAGTTTTAGTTTTTTATATGGATTTTCTGAAAGTGACATTTTTTATGTCTCGATTAATTTTACAAAATCTACTCTTTAATAATTATTATCAATTTCCATAGTGAAAATTTAGCACTTATTTATCATTTTTAAAAGAAAATTAAATAATTTTATTCAACTTAATTTACGTAATAACTAAATTACTTTCATCTCCGAAGCCTTTTCAACATGTCTCCAATATAGGACTTCTACAATAAAATTAATATTAATTAATATTTTTAAGAATTAATTTTGCGCAACCTAAAAATCTTACTCTTGAGTATGAAATTAAGTAGTTTTAATAGAAAAAACCATATAATTGAAGAAAAAAATTAATTGAAAAACTGAAATTTAAAAGTGTCACATTCAGAAAAATCATCCATATACAAAGAAACTAAGAAAATTGGAAAATTGGTTTAAATTTGTATGTAGAGTTAAAGAATTTTCACGCAGTTCTCAAAGAGACATTGTATATATTATTTTAAATAAAAGTCATTGGGAAGTAATATGCGATAAAACTCACATGTCGATAAACGAACGTCTATGGTCATTCGCATGGGAATCTATTAAATGTATAAGCAGTCAAGAAGTTGAGAGATGTATATGCAAACCCTTTTTATTTCATGTCATCGACCTTTTCACATTTTCCACTGTAAGGAATATAGTGTTTTAATAAGGAAAAGGGGGAAAAAAAAACAAGATCCCCAAGTAAGCCAAAATCAATATTTAGGGCAATATTGTAAATAACACAACTGTAATGTAGTTTTATTCGTATAGAGAAGGATAATTTCCGACCAACTTGTCTTAAGATCGCAAAATAAATCTATGTCTACAGGGACACATATACGTATAAATATATATTATGAACATATTTGAACCATTTTAACCAGAATTTTACAACCTTTGTTTTAAATTAAAGATTATCTTTGGGATAATATGCAAAAATTCATACTACGTTTTCATTTTTTATATAAATTAATATGAACTGATATAAAATATATAATAAAAGGAACGAGTTCTTATTCTTTATAATGCTTGATGTAAAGAAAATGTATTGTTTTCAATTAAATTCTCCGCAGTAAATTTTGTTTTCGAAAAACTCCTTTTTTCAATACATCTACAATTTTCAAATAAGAGGGTTCAAAGAATTTTGGACAAAGTTCTTTGGGGGATCAAAATAAGTAATCATTCAGAGAGAAAAGTGACATGATGCACGCGCCAATTGGAACGATTAAACCAGAATTTTACGCGCATATTGTATTATGTCACACAGCCTCCCTATCCACCTGTCATTCAACTGTCACACTACATGAATTCAAGAAAAAGACTTCTGCTTTTCATTTCATCTGCATTCGTCATCAACGAATCAACGTGCGGCGCAGTAGTTGATTCATTCTTTTTATTCTTTGTTGCACCAGAAAAATAATACTCCTTATTATTACTCATTATATATTACTCATTATTATTACTCATTAAATTACTCATTAAATTACTATAATATATATAATTATTAAACATAAATTTTTAGACTACACAAATTTTGAAATTACTGAAATAATGGCTATTCGATTATCCAATTGAATTAGTAAAAAAATTTAATCAAAACTGTTTATACTTTATCAAAACTGTTGAAATTCAAATATAGGTATAAATCTTTAAACTAATTTAAATTTCGGTAGTAATCGACCGAATATTTTTAGAAAAGAAATTCATAAAAATATATATGAAGTTGTCGATTTATTCACTCTTTTAAAATGAAACTGTTAATAATTAAAACTGAAAGTAAAGTTTTAATATTTATTTCCATATTTTTTTATACACAATAAATAATTCAAAAAAATTAATTATTATATTGTTAAAAAACAATTATATCTTTTAGTAATTGAAACCCAAATTCTGTCAAAAATTTTGTTAACCATTTTTAAAATAATTGAAATTTCTACGAGAATATTAAAAAAAATTGGAATATAATTGAGTTTTTGCAATCATTTATAATTTTTCCAAAATTAAATTTTTTTAGTGTTTTAAGGAAAATGCATCCATAAATCCATTATTGTTTTTAATAATAATTGAAATGTATCTTAAAAAAATATTACAAATTTTATAAGAATTTGAATTATTAAAGTTTTTGATAAACATAAATTATCTTTAAAATTTCTAATCAAATTCGTTGAAAATTTAAATTTTATAAAATTCCAATTAAATTAAAAACCAAAATTTACAAAATTCAATTATTTTTTGATTTTTTTCAATAAAAAATTATTTCAAAATAATTTATAAAAATCTGTAAAGTTGAATTGTTGTTAAAAATAGGAAAAGTTTGAAATAAATAAAATCTTTTCAATTATGAGGAATTTAACATTCAGAATTTTCTAACGAATTTTCAAAACTGAATATTGTTTCAGTACATTTGACAAAATTTTCTGACTTTTTCCTGACTTTCCTGAATATATTTAGAAAAATAGTGATTTTGAGTAAAATTCTTCTAAATAATTGAATTTTTTAATGATAATGAAAAAAAAACTTCTCGCGCGCTAAATCGCGCGTTATTTTGGCTGTAGTTACAATTATAATTTTTATAAGTTGATGAACTTGAAAATATTTATATTAAAAATTTTGTAAAACTTCAATTTTAAATGAATATAATTAAAAACTTTAAAAACCTAGATTTTTAAAAAACCTTAAAAAACTAAAATTCTTCTAAAATTTATAATTAAATTTTTTTTAATTATTTAATTGATTATTTAAAAATAACGGATTTATATAGAAGAATTTAATTTAATTTTGAAACAAATACATGTATCATTGGAGAAATTTAATTATATTTTTAGGAAAAGTAAAATTTTTCTCTGAAATTGAATTTTTTTTATCCTTTATTATTTATTCTTTAAAGAATTAAATTAATTTAATTAATTAATTTTCAAGAATTTCAATGTAATTCTTTTGTGCCAATTTAATTTTTTTCCAAATAATGTTAATAAAACTGTTTGTATAGAAATTTAAATGACTTCATTAATTTTTTAAAAATCTATTTTTAATGTTTGCTATTTGAATAAAATTTCACGAAAAAAATCAATTATTTCAATTGAAAATTTAATAAAATTAGTCTAAAGAATTCAATTATTTTCAAACCGTTAATATAATTCTTCGCAAAAATCCAATTATGTTTGAAAATTTACAAAAATTCTTGTCAAAATTTAAAATGTATTTATAAATAATAACATTTTTCCCCGAAATTCAATTATTTTCTCAAATATTAATAACATTCTGGTCAGAATTTCAATTATTAATATGTACCTACAAAATTTTCATCAAATTTCTCGAAAAGGGAAATTATTGTTACATTTTTTATTACTTTGTCCCTTGACAATAAATAATAATAATAAACATAACAATTAAATTCCGATAAAATTTGTTTTAAAAATTCAATGTTAAAAAACAGTCAAATACTCAATAAATCATTTATTTTTACAGTTAAATAATTTATTTCTTGTAGAATTTTCTAATAAATATTGATTTAAAAATAAATTTCAGTAAAAATTTTGGATTGTAATTGAATATCGTATTCAAAAATATTTATTTATTTGAAAAAAAATTTAAAAACCTAGATTTTTAAAAAACATTAATAACTAAAATTCTTCTAAAATTTATTTATTAAATTTTTTTAATTATTTAATTGATTATTTAAAAATAACGGATTTATATAAAATGGTAATGAAACAAGAAACTTCACGCGCGCGTTATTTTAGCTAGTATACTATTAGTAATGTTAGTAAGGGTTTCAGTATTGAAACTAGTACTATAATTAAAAAATCTTTAACTTTAAAAAATTATCCTTAACCCATTAAGGCCGAGCGGTTTTCATCGAAACCCCTTTTGACTTTTAATCTTCATAACTTCAACAAAAATAAATATATTTTTAATTTCTAAACAACCAACACCCACAAATTTATTCTACTTAGTGAAAAAAATTTATATTGCAATAAATAATTAACAATTTTTTAAATACAACAATAATAAAAAAAATAATATTTATTTCACGATTTACAAAAAAAAAAAAACTAGAAAATCGAAAATTAAATAAAGCTTAGCTAATGAAAATGACTTCTTGGTGGTTTTTATTTTATTTTTTTTTTTTTATTTTTTTTTTTTTTTAAATGGTATATTACAAATCCGATGGTAGTTTTTCAAAATTCAAAATCCCGGAATCTTAAATAATGACAAAAATTGCATTTTTATAAAAAAGTTAGGCGTTAAAGGCACGGTAAATCGTTAGGTATTAAAATAACACAAAAATGGATTAAAATAACACTAAATTGGATTATTTTTAATCCTTTTTGGTGTTATTTTAATACCTAAAGATTTACCGTGGGGTTAAAATTTTATGAGTATTCAAATATAAACACCAATAATCGAACATTGATTTAATTAATTATAAATAATTTTATTTAAAAATAGTTTCGAAATTGTCAAAAATTTCAATATAAATGGCAAGACACTGGTATAATGATATTATAGCATTTCTGTAGCATTTACTCCAAAAAACCAAATATGCTGACAAGGGAAAATTTATATACGTTATAGAAGGAAATTTTGCATTATTAGAAGAAAATAATTACAGTAATTGCGTTTACTGTATAAAAGTAGAAGTGAACATATCATAAATGTGGTTAAACTGCGGAACGTTTTCATACGCATGTAATATTGTCAAATATATATTTGCGCAAAGAACTGTTATATACGATTATTCCCACGACAGGTTTCATTTTTTATTTTCATTTTTAAAATCTATATATACCGTTTCTATAGTTCCCATGGAAAAAAAAAAATATATATGATAGTGGAACACACAATCAACCCCCCGCAACGAAACGGCGAAGGATCAGCTCTTTTCTAATATATATATAGTATATAGACGTATTTATTTTACATTCTGTGTGAGTTCACATATATATAAAATACACTGCACGCATTGAAGCGACATATGGCGTGTCGATATTTGTATGTACCTAAAGCACCTTATGCACAAGTATTGTATATAATATGCATACATATAGAAACTTCAATATATTTTTATGTCTGTACAATTCACACATTATACGGAAAATTGAAATTATCCGCTTTTGGAACAAAATTTCTATATATCGCCAAAAACTTAAATGCAAGAATATGTAATTGAAGAATATGTATAATTAAGAATTGTTAAATATATGATTCAGGATTATTTTGAAAGATTTTTTTATTTGGGTCACGATTAGATAAGTTTTGACAATAAAAATACATTTTTCATTTTATGATGTGTGAGAAAGTCAATATGTGAGTCGCGCAATATAAGCGACATAGAGAGGGATGATCATCAAAAAGGGCCCACCTGTTGCACTTTCACCCCCGCAAGTGACAATAGGAATTTGAATATTACTTGTGCACATTGTGCGACAAAAAAAAGTGCTACAAAAGTAGTAATATATAAATGAAGGATATATCGTTTCTCTAAATTGAAATTAATGGTATTATTTCTTTTGTATAGAGAATATACGGTTTCTCTTTGTGTTTCGACTGCGGTTTTAGGGGCGTTTATAGAGTAATACGATTGTAATCAGTAATAAAGTATATATATATAACTACCAGCGTATATTCTACTATAGTTCCCACTATGATGATTGAAAGCAGCAGCGATAATAACAATAAACTGATTACTATCAACTATAGTAATGGCATTTGTGGAATTTTTCATTAATTGGGTTGATTTTTATTATTGTATATACATAGATAGAAGGTATGACATAACAATATTAAATGTTTGTTGTTACTATGATGATGCTGTATTTGAAAATAGTCAAAATAAACTGATAATACACACAATTCGATTAATTAATTTAAAAATTCACTATTCAGGGTTGCAACGCTTCTATCACTGCAAAAATAAGTATCTTATTTGATATCTTAACATAAGATGTAAGATGGAAAAATGGTATCTTACATCTTAAAATAAGATGTTTTCGAAAGTATCTTACAGATTTTTAAGATACTTTATACGTCTTAGATATTTTTTCTATCTTAAAAAAGTAAGATACTTCTGTAAGTTTTTTAAAGTATATCTTAAATTAAGATGTTTCTGTCTCAATAAGATGTTTAGCGATAAATTACCTGTGAATTGTAAGATGCGAAAAAAATTTATGTTACTAAAACCTAAGATGCATAAAATATCTTACATACAAGCCCGCATAGTTAACCTCAAAACTTTTTCCCCAAAAAATATGTTGGAAAATGTGTACGAAGATACTTTAAACATCTTAAATTAAGATATTTTAAATGACTAAAAAGTGACTACAATAACATCTTAGAAATGACTACCAAAACATCTTAATTAAGATACTTCTTTTTGCAGTGATACACACAATTTGATTAATTAATTAAAAAATTCACTATTCAGAGTTTCCACGCTTCTACCATTTTCAAATTCGCCCTGACTTTTCCAGGTTAAAAAACGAAATATTTTCAGGTTTTTAAAATTACATTTTATTATTATAATAAGACCTCAAGAATTCGATTATTTTTAAAAGTAACATATAATTCTTCACAGAAATCCAATTATATGTTTATAAATTGTCAAAAATTCCCGTCAAAATTTAAATAATCTTTATAAATAATATAAAAATTTCCTCCGAAATTCGCAATTATTTAAAAAAATTTTAATAAAATTCTTATCAGAATTTCAATAGTTTTAATATAGAAAATTTTTAGCAAATTTCTCGAAAAATGCAATTAAAAAATTTCTATTAAAATGTTTCAGAAGAATTAAATTATTATTTAAAAATTTGTTGATTCTTCACGAGAATTCAATTTTAAAAAAAGTTGAATTATTTAATAAACTGTTTACTTTTAGAATGAAATAAATGAATTCTCGTAGAATTTTCAAATAAATAAATATTTTTGAATACGATATTCAATTACAATCGAAAATTTTTACTGAAATTTATTTTTAAATCAATATTTATTAGAAAATTCTACAAGAAATCAATTATTTAACTGTAAAAATAAATGATTTATTGAGTATTTGACTGTTTTTTAACATTGAATTTTTAAAACAAATTTTATCGGAATTTAATTGTTATGTTTATTATTATTATTTATTGTCAAGAGACAAAGTAATGAAAAATGTAACAATAATTTCCCTTTTCGAGAAATTTGATGAAAATTTTGTAGGTACATATTAATAATTGAAATTCTGACAAGAATGTTATTAATATTTGAGAAAATAATTGAATTTCGGGGAAAAATGTTATTATTTATAAATACATTTTAAATTTTGACAAGAATTTTTGTAAATTTTCAAACATAATTGGATTTTTGCGAAGAATTATATTAACGGTTTGAAAATAATTGAATTCTTTAGACTAATTTTATTAAATTTTCGATTGAAATAATTGATTTTTTTCGTGAAATTTTATTCAAATAGCAAACATTAAAAATAGATTTTTAAAAAATTAATGAAGTCAATTAAATTTCTATAGAAACAGTTTTATTAACATTATTTGGAAAAAAATTTAATTGACACAAAAGAATTACATTGAAATTCTTGAAAATTAATTAATTAAATTAATTTAATTCTTTAAAGAATAAATAATAAAGGATAAAAAAAATTCAATTTCTGAGAAAAATTTTACTTTTCCTAAAAATATAATTGAATTTCTCCAATGATACTTGTACTTGTTTCAAAATTAAATTTAATTCTTCTATATAAATCCGTTATTTTTAAATAATCAATTAAATAATTAAAAAAAATTAAATTATAAATTTTAGAAGAATTTTAGTTATTAAGGTTTTTTAAAAATCTAGGTTTTTAAAGTTTTTAATAAAATTCATTTAAAATTGAAGTTTTCCAAAATTTTAAATGAAAATATTTCAAGTTCATCAACTTATAAAAATTATAATTGTAACTACAGCCAAAATAACGCGCGTTTTAGCGCGCGAGAAGTTTTTTTTTCATTATCATTAAAAAATTCAATTATTCAGAAGAATTCTACTCAAAATCAGTATTTTTTTAAATATATTCAGGAAAGTCAGGAAAAAGTCAGAAAATTTTGTCAAATGTACTGAAACAATATTCAGTTTCGAAAATTCGTTAGAAAATTCTGAATGTTAAATTCCTCATAATTGAAAAGATTTTATTTATTTCAAACTTTTCCTATTTTTAACAACTATATTCAACTTTACAGATTTTTATCAATTATTTTGGAATAATTTTTTATTTAAAAATTCAAAAAATAATTGAATTTTGTAAATTTTTGTTTTTAATTTAATTGGAATTTTATAAAATTTAAATTTTCAACGAATTTTATTAGAAATTTTAAAGATAATTTAAGTTTATCAAAAACTTTAATAATTCAAATTCTTATAAAATTTGTTATATTTTCTAATATACACTTCAATCAGTATTAAAAACAATAATCGATTTATGGATGAATTTTATACTTAAAACACTAAAAAAATTTAATTTTGGAAAAATTATAAATGATTGCAAAAACTGAATTATATTCCAATTTTTTTTTTTAATATTCTCGTAGAAATTTCAATTATTTTAAAAATGGTTAACAAAATTTTTGGCAAAATTCAATTATTTAAAAAATTTTTATTAAAATTCTTGCCAAAAATTCAATGATTTTCAAAAATTTTCCTCAATTTCATATGAATTCAATTATTTACAAATTTTTTATAAATTTCTTTCTTCTTAAAAATGTTATTAAAAGTCATCAAACGAAATCAATTATTTTGTATTATTAATGTGGTGAAAAATTTCCAGTTTTTAAACTGAAAAAATCGGGAACTTTCAAATTAACAAATGTGTGACAACCCTAATCAAGTTTTCAATAAACTTCTCAAACAAAACAAATAATAAAATAAAAATATTTCTGCCCAAAAGTCAGAATAAGAATAATCGTAATATATTTAAATTATTTGATAATAACTGAAAATATTTTTAAAAAATTAGGGTATCCAAAAATTGTTTTATTTATTTATTTTTTATTATAATTGCGATAATATAGTTTTTAACAAACAGAAATTCTGTTTTTTTTAAATAAATATCAAATTTCTTAATCAAAATTTAAATTATAACTTTTTTCCACTTAAAACTTGTACTTTGTTTATAAATTGTCATTGAGAAGCAGAAAATGTGCCAAATATTTTCTAATTTTAATTTTCCAACTGTTTTTTAATTTTTTTAGAAACAATGAAAAGATTAATTACTTAGTCCTAAAATGTTTGTTACAAAGTGCTAATTTTTCTAAAGAGAAGAGAAATATTGAAAAATATAACATTAATAATTTTTGTAGATTAATAAAAATAATTTTGTATTATTTTGAAAAATAAAAATAAAAATATTTATTTAAAAATAAATATAAAATAATAATTTCTAAATAAAATAAATAAACACCTATTATCAAATTTAAAAAGTAAGAGTGCAAAAATAAAGAAAAATAATATTATCTATCAAAACATATAAAAATAAACAAAAGCATGTAATATAACTTCAGGTGTGGACAGACTGGACAGAATGAATGAATGAATTCGACGATTGTTATAGTTAATTCTTTTAAAATTGAAGTTTTCCAAAATTTTATATGAAAATGTTTTCAAGTTCATCTGCTTTTGAAAATTGTAATTGCAATTCTTTGAAAATTCGATTAATTTTGAAATATTTAAGTATAAAATTTGATTTCAAAAATAAATTTTCTAGGACATCGATCAAAATTATACCTGTGACTTTTCCAAGTTTTTTAAATTTTTTTAAAATTCCGGGACATTTACAGTAGGTTTCCAGTTTACGTGGCAACCCTGATACTATATATTTTTGTTCACCATATAGTCAAACACTCCAAAAAAAGGGATTTTTGCATCTACTAGCGAATGATGATAATGAATGTACAGAGGTTCAATCTAATGCTTTTTCGACCGTTCATTTCTTTTTCTGTTAATATAAAAAATGTTCCAGACAATAAGTTAGCAACAGATGTTTAGGTACTAAATAGTACATATCTTGATACATATTATATATCTTGTATGTATATAATATATCTTGAAAAATCTAACAAGAAAAAATTGTAAAAAATATTAGAATACCCCTCTGGAGGAAAACTAATCACACTTACGATCCTATTATAGTACATGCTACAACATTTTTTCCTTATCTTTAACGTGTGAATAAACTTTGCAAAAAAAAAAAAAATTACATCTCAATATATACATGAGCATGACAATGAAAATCGTTGCTCCATAATATTGAAGATGATTATCAGAAAAAAACTATCGCGCTCGCAGATGAAAGATTTTTGTTATCGTACCACTTGAACATTCATTACGTGCGCGCATTGCACAAGTGTTATTCGCCCTTGTAGGACAATGGCCTTATTCTGTTATAGAAAGCCCTTGTCTCCTATATAACAAAAGCACCATACGTGAATATGTGTAGTAATCACACTGCAGCTTTTTTTTTTCATTTTACTTTCGTCTCCTCGCCACCTGTTTGTGAAAATCCTCCCATGTTCACGGTGGGAAAAACAGTTATGCATATTGCACGCATACACACGCACATTATTATCTAAATAGTTTATTATTATACATCAATATTTCCTTTTATTTTTAGTTTTTGTCGCTACTGTGTGCGAGGGTAATTATTTGCTATGTACTGTATATGTATGAATGTATTCTGTTTAATTTCTGTTCCTTTAGAGTTCTAAGAATATAAGGTCTATTGTTGCTTCTTCTACTGCTGCTGTTGCTGCTGCTAACTATTAACTTTCTACTATATATTTTTATGTTTCCAATTTGGATAATATATAAGGTAAAATTTGTTGATCTCCTGATGAGGAACCATGTATGGTTCGAAACTAGTAGGGATTTTTATTATTCTACAAATTATGTATAATATAGGGTGAAACAAACAAAAATTACAATTTCTACTATATAGTTTCTGATGTTCCTACTTATAATAAAACTACTACTACTATTACTATTACTACAACTACTATTACTACTACTAATACTACTACTAATACTACTACTACTACTACTACTGTTATAGCTGCTTCATTTACTATACTAAAACTATATAACATTTGTGTCGATACTGCTTCTGTAACAACATACGAACACTTTTTGTCATCATCACTTTTTTCCTTACTACATAATTGAATTAAGAGACCAAAAATTTATCTATTCGACTGATTTACTTGCGTATAATTATAATGATGAGTCATTTTGACATAATGATGTGAAGAGAAAATAATACCTTTCACATGCAATAGATGTATATAAATAAAAGAAAAATGAATAAAAGGAAAAAAAAACCCATCATTATAACGTCTGTAATAATAAAACTCCCAATATCTATATACAAATAAATAAGATATCGCGCATTAATTAAATATATGACCGCATTTCTGTTTTACATGCGCGTATATAATATATATAGATGACACAAAAATGCCGCAGTACAACGTCGTAAATTACACGCAGCAGTACGTCTAACATAAGGTGAAGCTATAAAACTTTTTTTTTTTTAATTTCACCATATACTATATATACACACATACACACACTACTGACAGTTGTTCGAATTAAAAAGAAGAGAAAAAAACAATATATATATATATATTGGAAGCGAGTAGCGACCAGATGCAACAATTTCAAAGTGACTTGTCAATAACGATTGATCTCCAAGATATGGGAAAGATATATTACAAGCACACACCATATCAAGCGAGATGAAAGAGAGAAAAGAGAAAAGATCGCATCTTTTTTTTTTTAAAAAAAGCTTACTCTTTAAAAAAATAATAATTTTTCGCTTTATTTATTTACAGTAGAGAATAAGTTATTATAGGGATAAGGATTTTTGGGAATGAAAATGAAATTAAGAAAAGCAAATGTTTCGGGAGTTTAATCGATTAGAAGCACACGGGGTAATCGAATAAATTGTATATCGTTTAATCCATTTGGTATAGCGTGACTATGAGATTTTCCAAAGTACCCTTTTCGTATATATTTCTCTATCTCTCTCTATTTATGTGTGCATATCAGAAAGCCAGCTGGTTTATATAAGGAAAAATCATGCATAACCAGCGGGTACAATAAAGTGGCCGCTAGGATACATACTTAGTTAATTAAACCGTAACTATGAGGCAAGTGTGTTCCTTTTTGGCAAGAGGAGGGTTGTTCACTGGTTCAGGTTACAAGGATAAGGCACGTGACCGTTTTACAGCTGCTTGAAGATACACCAAGAAACATACACTTAAGAAAATACATGTATATATAGACACACATATAAATATATGTATAGAAACGCCTATACCATTTATTCCTCAGCTGAACAAATTTATCAAGAGAAACCACACGAATTTTTTTTCCTATTGTATTTTTTTTTTCTACTCGACTGAGTGTGTCTTTACGACTTTAAATCATGTTCCATTTAAAACTTAAAGTCTTAAATATATGTTTCAAAAGTTAGAATCTTTTAATTCACTAATTTGTACTCTTAGTTTTTTAAAGTACGATTCGGTACATACATTGTTTTCTACATTGTTTTGAACATTGTTTTATACATTGTTTTGAACATTGTTTTGAACATTGTTTTGAACATTGTTTTGAACATTGTTTTGAACATTGTTTTGAACATTGTTTTGAACATTGTTTTGAACATTGTTTTATACATTGTTTTGAACATTGTTTTGAACATTGTTTTATACATTGTTTTATACATTGTTTTGAACATTGTTTTATCTTATTTATCTTCACTTCATTTGCATCTAAATATTAATTTTATTTTAGAGCCGAATCAATATTGCAAAAAATATATTTGAAGATAAATAGGACGTAAACTATCTTTGAATATACATAAGGATGAGATACATGGCCGAAAAGTTTATTCATTTATTTATCTCTATTAAACAAATATAAAAGCTGTTTTTTTAAATACTGCTTAAGGGCATTTGAACCACTATGACGTCACAATGTGTAAAAAAGCATAAGTTTTATAATTGTGACATCATAATGGTTCAAATGCCCTTAACAAATCAATTTTTAATTATTGTTTAATTCAATTATTCTTAAAATTGCTAATCTACTTTTAAAAAAACGTATATTTAAACAAAAAGTTAGTTTGAATTGTATTGATAGTTTAAAAAAAGAACATAATTTTAAATATTCGGGTATATTTTTACTGCCGCGCGAATAATAATTAAAAATTAAAAATTTTAAATTTAAATAAAAGAAAAAACACGAGTATGTATATCAATGTCACTTCAATTTTCATTTTGCGATATTTACACATGCGGACATAACCTTGTTCTTAAAGGTTATACGGGTCTACGCAGTGACATTGCACCTGAAACCTTGAATGTAAGATGAGACAGTCTATAATTTGCCCGCATATATTTCATTTCATCTTTGGAACTTTATTGTATTTTAAATATGTACAAATAAAAGTATAAATGATAATATTGAAAAGATTTGACAAGAATTCCTAAATTATCATAAGTACATTCCCATTAAATATAATAATGAAAAAAATTCCAAGATACTAGACTAAATCTATATAATTGTAATAGAAAACTGACCTTGAAATTCCAGGAAGATTCCTCGTATATATAGACTTCCATACTGCATGGACGATAAATTTTATTGCCCATTGAATCACTTTGCTCCATTTACCGCACGCACGCACTGCTCTTCTTAATGGATATTTCGAATCCAATTTTGATCCCTTATAATACGATGTACCATAATTAACACTATGCGTGGATGTGAAAAGCGAATTATTTCTCTATCTGCGTAAGAAAAACAGAATAACAAAAATCGTTAATATTCTTCAACTAATTTTCATTTATTATATATTAGTTTTGTATTATATTTCTCTATATTTTGTATTGGACATTATTTACAAACTTTAACAAAATAGTAATATAATAATAACAAAATATACACTACCGGTCAAAATTGAGAGATCACCCATATTTTCAGGCGAATGAAAAACGTTTCAAAACATAAAATTTATGGAAACAAATTTTTTCTGTTTATATTTTGAAAGATGATAAAATTTTGAAAAGAACAATATATTTTTAAAGTCATTTAGCCAATATTTAATTTAGATATTTTTAAAAAATCGTCATTTTAAATGTTCTACAAAAATTTGAATAACTTTAAAAATAATGAACGCTTTTAATTGATCTTAGGCTTTATTTTAAAGGTCATTTACTACACAATAAGAATTACTTATAAGCATTAACGTGTGATTTTTTTCTTAGAAAATGCAAACCGTCAAAGATGAACCAAAAAATTCAAAAAATTGGAAACAATTTTTCTGCACTAAAAACTATTCTAAAAAATATATTAAACATAATATTTTGTATAGATTTTTCCAAAGAATTTAATTAAAAAATTATTTGTTTGAATTTTAAACATTATTTTTCTGTTAATAAGATTGTTCCAAATTTTTTGAATTTTGTTAGTCCATCTTTGACGGTTAGCATTTTCTAAGAAAAAATTACACGTTAATGCTTATAAGTAAATTCTTATTGTGAAGTAAATGACCTTTAAAATATAAGCCTAAGATCAATTAAAAGCATTCATTCTTTTTGAAGTTATTCAAATTTTTGTAAAACGTTGAAAATGACGATTTTTTTAAAAATATCTATCTAAATTAAATAACTAATATATATTTTTTTATATAGAACGGAAAAAAATTGTAATGAATTATTTAATTTATCATTTTAAGTTCAAAATTGATATTTTCTGTAAAAAATTTTTATTTTTAATTATAATTTTGTTATTTATCTAAGTTTCTACATAAAGAAAATATAGTTATAGTTATAGTTTCTTATTATTATTATATTATATTTTTAAAAATTAAAAATATTTTATGTTAAATAAAACGGAAAATTTTTTATAATTCAAGGATTAGGGAATTGAAAAAAATTATTAAAAACGAAACAATGACGCTTACTAAATATGAAAAATAGGCTTCGGAGATGAGTTAATTAAAAAACTCACGTTTCTATTAAATTTAGAAATATTGAAACATAATTTAACACATATTTTTTGGGCTACAACTTCAAATATTTATATATAGATTACGTATAACTAAAAAACATTTTAAAAATATGATGTTTTTAACTTTTTAAATCAAATTTCAAACTAAAATTCCAAATTTACTTTCATTAGAAAAGATTACATTGAAAGAATTAATATAATGATGGTTGCACAAACACTTGAGGTTTTATTATAATTTATGTTTGACTTAAATTAATATTCAACTATATACGCTCAATTTTTTTCGGACATAGAATTCTGAATATTCTATATTTATATATATTTTTTTCCCCTTTCTTATTTTTCATGCAGTTTTATACATTTTCTCAATTCCAGGTAAATTAACAATTGAGACCCTTTTTACATCTGCCATTTTTATGGTCTTGTTTTTCAACTCGTTGCAAGTTGAAACTTGCTTAATTTTTGGGCTCGGTACATCGAAAGGTCTAATAGAAATAGAAAATGAGTCATTTTTTCTACCTCAATTAGTAATCCCTTTTTAATATTATTATGAATATAAAATCGTGTAAAATCTCTTTCGTCCTCAGGGCTCTTCAAATCTTTAAAAGTATTACTTCAATACTATATCATATTATATACATTTACTAATGGGTTAAATCTACATAAAATGGTCAAAAATTGCTACCTTAATGCAAAAGGCTATTTTTTAAAGTTAAGAAAAAACTATTCTTTAAAAATTAAATTATTAATTAATTAATTAATTAATTAACTAATTGAAAAGTAACATCTGGATTTTTAAAAGATATAGTTTTTTATTACAATTAGGTAAGCAAATAGTTTATATAAGTAGGTACTGTTTTTACTTATTCTTATGAGTTTTAATTTAGAAGGGAACTCTAAAAGCCAAGTATACCTTATTTAACCCTTTCAGTCATGAGTTTTTTATGTACGTTGTGCAAGAATGAAATATAATTTATTTAAATAATAATATTGTGAAAAATTTTAAAATTTACTTTCTTAAGTAGTATTGTATGTTTCTGAAAATAAAAAAAAATCGCACTTTGAATCTCTTACTCTAATTAGTAAAAATTGCATTTTTTCTGAAATTTTTACGTATTATATATTTTAAATAATTATTAATTTTTTTGTAACATTAAACAACTTTTGAACTGTTTCTCACTTGTTTATGTCTATATACAATGGTGCAAATAAAAAAAACCCATCATTATGGATAAAAAACCAATTTAAAAAATAAAAAACTAGTAAAATGTAAGTGGGTCACTGGGAAAGACCCAGAGCTATGACACAAACATTTTAAAAAAATATCTTAAATAATTGAATTCTGTTTGAAAATTTTGTTGAAAATAATAAAAAATGAAAATCGTTGAGTTTAAAAAAATAATTAAATTTTACAAGGAATTCTATTACAATTTTTAATAATAATTGAATGTATGTATGGTATTTTATTGAATTTTGTTAAAAATAATTCAATTCCTGTAAACAGTGTATAATTTATTATTTATAAAAATAATTGAATTCTTGCAAACGAATTCAGAATTTTAATTTAGGGTAGAAGTATACCGTTTGTGGCCGCACTGTACCGGTTGTGGCCTTTTTTATAAAATTTCCATTTAATTATTTACTATAATTAATATTTCTTATTATAATAATATAGTACCTATGAGATTTTAAGTATTTTCTTAAGTAAAATACATAAATAAACTATAATATAAATAATTACAATAATTATTAACTATAGTGGCCAAAAGTGGTGTTAAGGTGGTCAAAACTGGTGCTTCTACCCTATTAGAATTTTTTAAATAATTAAATTATTATGACAAATATTACCCACTATTTATAAAAAATTATTGAATTTTGCAAAGAATTTAATTAAAATGCCTCAAAATATTGAATTTATTTATTTATAAAAATAATTGAATTCTTGCGAACGAATTTAGAATTTTAATTAATTAGATTTTTTAAAATAATTAAATTATTATGACAAATATTACCCACTATTTATAAAAAATTATTGAATTTTGCAAAGAATTTAATTAAAATGCCTCAAAATATTGAATTTATTTATTTATAAAAATAATCGAATTCTTGCGAACGAATTTAGAATTTTTTAAATAATTAAATTATTTTGATAAATATTACCCACTATTTATAAAAAATTATTGAATTTTTGCAAAGAATTTAATTAAAATACCTCAAAATATTGAATCGATTACAATTTTTGAGAATCATTTTATAATTTCCAGTATATTACCG
The DNA here is from genome assembly GCA_032873175.1 of Leptopilina drosophilae. NCBI lineage: Eukaryota > Metazoa > Arthropoda > Insecta > Hymenoptera > Figitidae > Leptopilina > Leptopilina drosophilae. The sequence goes on from CM065484.1 coordinate 41,743,779, forward strand.
AACTTAAAGTAAGAGGAAATTTTTAAAAAAAACCGAAATAGTATAATTTTAGTGACTGAAATAATCTATTTTAAAAAAAAGTACCCAAATAGTAGCCGAACGTAAAAAAAAGTATAGTAAGTAGTACTAGATTATAGTTTAGATAAAAATGCAAAGCCTGATTTAGTTTTCCAAAACCCCCTCCCTACTTTTAAATATACAAACCTCAAGCAAATTCTATTCTATCTAAATCTCGTAGATATATTATTTTCCTCTTGAAAAGTATATATATATATATATATATATATATATGCATAAATGTGCATTTATAGGAATCACCACGGTGGCGGTAGCAAACGGTGCTCAGACCCCAACCCCTGGGTTACAATAGAAAATTCCCCTTCGCAAGGAGGGGGGATGAAATTTATTGAAAATCAAGAGTGGGGACATGGTGCGCACGCAGAAAGAAGGCGTGGCCATTGAATGCACCTGGTAAACATTCGACTAGCAGTGGGGGGGGGAGAATTAGGAGAGCGCGTGCCAAGTGTCATCCAGTGGCTAAAAAGCGACTAGTCTGCAACAAGGCGAGGAAGTGTGCGCTTGCGTGATCCTTCTTGGTGTTTCACCACCAAGAGGGTTTTAAGGGAAGAGAGAAAGATGATGAGTCTCTGTCGAGGTCACACATCAACAAACTCCTCCTGGACCATCAGGAATCCGATCGAAATCACCACGGATCTCTCTCTCTCTCGTTCTCTCCTTCCGTGATCTTTCTGCCTCTGCAGACTCATAACGCAAGAAGATGGCACCAGAAGACATCAAATTTCAATACTTTGAAAATATCAACAACCATAAACAACAACAAAAAACCAGTGTTAATGTGATTTAAAAATGTCAATTCTTCATTTTGGAGGTTCGAGAAGAATTCTTCCTCTTCTTCAACGAAGAAGAAGAGGTGGATATTTGTGCCGATGAAAATGTGAAAACTTGTATTTTTTTCCCCCTTGTACCATATTTGTACATATATATATATATATACATATTTTTTCCAAGTATATACCCATGAGAGAAATAGAGTACTGATAAGAGTACAAGTTTATTGAATAAATTCAACAGTCGATGTTCTGCATTTTCAACTTAAGATGTGGATTTAAGTTCTTTCTTCTGAGGGTTTTTGATGATATGAAACACGCTGAGGATTTTTCAAAGATTTCTTCAAACATATCTTCATTTAAAACATATTCGAAATTTAGAAAAGGAACCCGTAAGTTAAATTTTGATCACAAACTCATGATATTTGACAACATCTGTTATGAGTCTATAAATGAATGGGAGCATTTTTTTGATGACAGCATCAAGCGTTGTTGATGACAGTGTCAGAAAAAAAGTTCGAAACAACATCAATAATTTTTCTGTCACCAAGAATCAACAGCGAAAATTTTCTTGATGTACTGAAATTTTTTATTGGACTACACAAATTTTTTTCGTTCATGACATTAAAGAAAAACAACCAATCATTTGCTGCTGATTATCGAATTATTACAAAACAAGTGGATTTGCCTGATCGGAAAAATTTAGACAGAAAATCATTATATTTTGTTGATGACAACAGTCTAATCATCAAAGTGCAACAGAAAAATTTATTTTCATCAAAATCATAACAAATTAAGAAGACTCATAAACAACGAGCAATATAAGAATAACCAAAAATTTTATAAGGTAAGTTTTTTCATTTTCTACTCTAATTTCTAAATGTAACGAATTGTTGAGCCCTAGGGAGTAAAATGTCTACTTTCAACCCTGTAAGGGGTAAATCCTTCAAAAGTATTTAGAATCCTTTAATAATTATTAATATTCATATTATTATTATTATTATCATTATTGTTAATATTAATATTTTTATTCTTATTATTATTCTAACTATTACTATTCTTATTATTATTGATATTATTACTTTTCTAATTAAATAAATAAAATAGAATTTGTATTGTTATTTTTGTAAATATTAAAATTATTATAATAAGATTAAAAATTCCGAATTTATGGACTCGAGTTAATTGCGGTAAAAAATTAGCATTTTATGTTTTAATCATAAGAAATTTTTTGAAAAGAAGTACGTTGTTAAATTTTTATTCCCACATTTACCTTTTTTAGCTTAAGATAAAAATTTTCTGTATTAATGCATAATCAAAATTACATTATAAAAAAATGTATAACAACTATTTAAAAAAAAAAGTATTAATATAAAATGTGAAAAAAATATAATGTATAAATTTGGTATAATAAATATGAAAATAAAAAAAATATATTTAATTTTATGGTTAAATTAATACTTAATTTTTTATGGTTTAAACTGTTTTTTGTTACAATTAATTAAAAATAAATAAGTATAATTGTAAATATTATAAAACTTAATTGTAAAATTGTAAAAAAATTTTTAAAAAAATAAATAATATTGAAAAAAATTGTTAAAAAGTATTATTAAACATATTTTTAATAAAAAATCAGAAAAAATTCTCTTGTAAATAAATAATAATTTTCTTCTTTTTTTGAACAGATCATTTCCAACAAAAACAACAACAACAACAGAATTAAAAATAATAATTCTGTCATCTTCATCATTTCAACAAAAAACCAAAAAAAAGGGAACTAAAATAAATTCTGGAGCTGAAATTCAAGAATTGTCGACTGGATGAAGAAAGGGTTAGTTTTATTTAGTTAAGAACAACTTCTTTCATAGTGAGACTATATTTTAAGATATTTAAGTTAATTAAAATTTTTCTTTTTTCGATTTTGAAGACAGTATCTCATAATTAATAATTTAAAAATTAACAACAATCAAAATAACATTTCAAAAGAATTTTTGACATAAAGTTTTTAAAGAAAAAAATTATTTGATACTTTCATATAGCTTTGAACCAAAGAAAATAAATCATTTATCGCATATAACGTGTAAATGAAATAAGAATAAAAATCTTGTCACTAACATAATATTTAAATATCTACAATTAATTGAATTGCTACTAAAATAATTATAATTCTATAATTAATGCATTTATCAATAATAAACAATTCAAAAGTTAACTAATTAATTATTAATTATTAAAATAAAATTCATGGAATTGATTAATTATTTAATTTAAAACCCATACTTGACTAATTATTTGTACATGATTAATTAGAAATCAAAGTAAAATTTACAAATTTATTAATATGTAAGTAGTTAATGAGCCAAGTAATTTATTGGTTGATTTTTAATAGTTAATTAATAATTTATTAATTACTTAACTTAATAATTAAATAAGTAATTAATTAATACAATATGACCAATTAAAAAAATTAATAAAGTACTTGGCTTATTAACTAATCAGTAAATTAATTAGTGGATAACTATAAATTATGATTTATTATTAAATTTTCAACTATTTAATTATAAATACAATTAATTATATAATTATGATTATAATTAGTTAATTAAAGAATCTTAATTAACATATAAATAGCAACAAAAAATAAAATTTACGTTAATATGAAATCAAAATTACAAAAATTAAAAAAAAAACATAAAGAAACTAATAAAATGAGACAAAAAGTATTCAAAAAATTCGAAAAAAACCAAAAAAATTTAAGTAAAATTAATTTATATTATAAAATTTTAGATTTTTAAGAATATTTTATAGTTTAATAATTTTAAGTAATACCATTCCGTACTGAGACATTCCTCACTTTTTCGTATAAATATATTTAAGATATGGTCAAAATTTATTAATAACAATAATAAAAGATCATTTATTATTTATAATTTTAGAAAAAAATTAAATTATACAATATAAAAATTGATGAATTATCTTCAGAAGAAATGTCACTAATTTATAAACAAAAATCTAGTCAACAATATACATTTTAATAAAAAATATATGTTAAGTGAAAAATTTCCAAAGAATAAAAACAAAATCTAGTCAAAAAATAATATTATAAGAATATAAAATCTAGTCAAAACAAAAAAAAACCAAAGAAAAACTAAGCTCTTGAGAAAAATATTAATCTAGTCACTTCTCGGAAAAAATCTAGTCAAAAAGAAAATTTTTTAAAGTCAAACAACAATATTGTTGAAAAATCTAGTCAGAAACAACAATTTTCAAAAATCTAGTCAGAAGAAAAACAATTTTTGAATCTACAGTTGAAAAAATGCGTTTTTCAAAAATCTAGTCAAAAAATATTTTTCAAAAATCTAGTCATATAATAATCTAGTCAAAAAAATATTTTTCGAAAATCTATTTATAGTCCGCCAAAGAATAATTTTCAAAAACCTAGTAAAAAAAAAAGTATTTTTCCAAAAATCTATAGTCAAAACATTAAAGAACAAAAATATCTCAAAAAGTTAAACGAATTTTTAAAAAATTTTGAGTTAAAAATTTTTTAAAAATTCTAATCAAAAGAAAAAGCAAATTTCGAAAAATATTTTTCAATTCCACACAGAAAAATAGTGAGAAAAAAATTGAAAAATAAATCTAGTCAGTAGATTATAAAATCTTTAATTTTTAAGTATATAAACAAAGTCTAGTCAAAAACTCATGACAAAAAAATCTAGTCACTTAATAATAAAAAAAAATTCTAGTCACTGAATACAAAAAAAAATCTAGTCACTATGAATACTAAAAAAAAATCTAGTCACTGAATACCAAAAAAAATTTCAGTCACTAAATACCAAAAAATAATTCTAGTCAATGAATACCAAAACAAATTTAGTCACTGAATAATTTAAAACTGAAATCTAATCTTTAAGTAAAAACATAAAATTCAATAAACAACAAAAAAATATCTAGTCATAAAAAAATTACAAAATTTAAAAAATTGAAAATCTAGTCAACAAATATGTAATTAATTAACAATTAATATTAATAATGAATAATTTAATTAATAAATGTAATTAATTATTAACGTTATTAATTGTACGTGTAACGTAATAATAATTATTTTTATTAATATATTATATACAGTTTACACCAAAAAAACAATATCTTTTCAAAAATTAAACCAAAGAGAAACCTTAATCCAAAGAGATAAATTTAAAAAAAATTTTAATTTAAAATATATAAAACCTGAAAAACCAAAAATAACTTTTTTAGTGAGAAAGACAAAGAAAATTTACGAAAAATGATCTCAATATTCTAGTCAATGAAATAGAGAAATATATATGCAAAAAAAAATATCTAGTCATTACTCTTTCCCTTTATATTTTTCTATAATAAATATAAAAAAAATAGTCGATACTAACTTTATCCGGAATTGTGCAAAAAAATTTTTCTTTTTAAAAAAAGAGATATGCAGGCCACTTTCATATGCAATTTCTTTTTCTAATATAATAATTAAATAAAAAAAAATTTTTTCATCGGAGAATTTTTTTTTTTGATAAAATAATATCAAAAATAATTTAATTAGATGAAAAACATAAACTAGCAAAACACTGCCCGTGGATATGCTGCCATATTTTAATTACACCAAATAAGTATTGTATAATTTAATTAATTATAAGAATCACTAAAAAGTTTGATAATAAATCTCAGAATAATTTTTTTCGAGTCATTAAAACATTTTCAATTTTGAACTAAAGAAACAATTTTTTATTATAAAATAAATTTTTAAAAAATGAAAAGGAAATAGAAAAAAATAGAAACCAAAGCGATACCAAATTTAAAAACCAAAAATAAACCAAAAAAAGCCAATAAAAATTTTAAAAAAGCCAAAAGAAACCAAAAGGAATCCAAAAAATCCGAAAAGATAAACCAAAGAAAAATTTAGAAACCATAAAACTAAATAGAAACCAAATGTTAATGAACCAAAAAGCAATTTAATAACAATCGTTATCCTTAATTCAAAGACAACTAAATTTTTTAAAGAAGAGGAGAATTTAAATTTTAACTAAATAAAACGAAATAACTGATAAAAACCAAAAGTAAACCAAATAGAGACCAAAATAAAATTTCTAAATAATGATTAAAGTGAAAAAAATAACTGAAAATCAGAAGGAAAACTAAATATAATTTTGAAAAAATAAAAGTCAGAAACTTAGTATAGAAAGTAGCAAAAAGTCATCAAGTAACCAAATATAAACCAAAACTGAAACTAAATAGGAACTAAAATAATTAAGATAAAATTGATACCAAAGAAAACGGGGAGACTAAATATTATTTCAGAACTAATTATTATTGCTATCAAATTAAAATTTCGAAACCAAATAGAAACCAAAATTATGAGCCCAAAAAATCTAAATATGAGTCAAATATAATTAATTTTAATAAAAGGCATGATATTCAAATATGTGATTCAAAAAAATGAAACCAAATAATATAAAAAATAATTAAATTAAATAAAGGAACCAAAAACAAAACCAAATTAAAAAAAATTAATAAACCAAATAAAGAAACTAAATAAGAAAAGAAATTTATAAACCAAATCATTATACCAAATTATTAAACCAAATAACACACCTAATCATATACCAAATAAAAACACAAATAACACCACCAAATTAAAATACCAAATAAGAAACTAAATTCTTAAGCCAAATAAGAAACCAAATTATTAAACCAAATAAGAAACCAAATTATTAAACCAAATAAGAAACTAAATTCCTAAGCCAAATAAGAACCAAATTATTAAACCAAATAAGAAACTAAATTATTAAACCAAATAAGAAACCAAATTATTAAACCAAATAAGAAATTAAATTAATTATCTAAATCAATTACACAAAAAAATAAGAAACCAAAAAACAAACTAAATAAATAAGTCAATTTTTAAAGAAATAAACAAAATAAAAATTTTCAAAAACAGAAAAAAAAAATTTAATATTAAATGACTTGACTAAATCTTTTTCTGAGTATTTATTAAAACTTTAGTATTTTTAATCCTATAATCATAGAATTAATTGTGTTTATCATTTATTTATATAAATAATGTATAAATTTTGTCGATCTCTCACCATAATTAACTTTAGGTTTCTATATTAACGATAATAATTATGATTATTATTTTAAGGTTTACTTTAGTAAATATTCTCTACTATATATAATAATTATTAGGTATTTAATTTAAATTAATAATATTTAATACTCCCACTTAATAGTTTATCAAGTGACCAATCGGGACAAATGTCAGTATTCTTTAATTTATTTTCCATATCATATCATAATAATAATTTTAATAATAATATTCAAGTATAAAGGCGCATATTTATTGAAAAGAAGGCAATAATGATCTCAAAAACCCTTGAAACAAACAAAAAGAAAAAAACTAATATTTAAATAATGTTTTTTTATAAAGACAGAAATTTCCACAGTTCTTAAAGCAAATAAATTTTTATTAACTATATTTTTTTCTCCTAAAAAACATTGTTTTTCTTTTTGTTTAAATTCTTTGGGTTTTCTTTAGTTTAAACATTTTTTTAAATTGGAGTTTTTAAAATAATTCGATATCTGTTGATAATAATAATAATAATAATAAGAATAATAATAATAATCGTCGATTGCTTTACTTTTTATCATACAAAATTATGTTTTAATAATTATTATTTTTTATTTTAAATAATAATAATTATTTAAAAAAGAAACTAACTTTACTTCAAAAAACTGATATCGATTATTTTAAATTAACAATTATAAATCGATTATTATTTTAAATAATAATCAATTTATTCTCCTTTTAATTATTGACTACAGTGATTATTATTTTTTAAAAAATCAGGCCATCCGTCTTTCTTAATTAATTTAGTCAAAAAAAAAATTAATAATTAAGGCAAACAAAAAAATTCAACAAGGCTGTGTCTTCTCATTAATGAAATATTATTTTTCGAACAATTATTAAATCATTAAATACCAAAATTGATATGAAAGAATGATAAAAAAATAATAAAAATCTTTCCAACAAAAAAAGAATTCGTTTTAACTTGTAAAAAATTCAATTAACAATAAAAAAACCAACCCTTAAGAACCAAATTAAAATCTGATTCTGAAAATAATAAATTTTTGATAACGAAGACTAAAATTATGAAAAAAAATAAAATTAATGGTAAAAGTGAAGACAGTATTAAATGTAAGTTTAAGAAATGAGACAAAAATATACAAATAAAAGAATATAAATGAAAATATACAAATATATAAAAATTTATAAATATACAAATATATAAAAATTTATAAATATATAAATATATATATATGAAAAATAGATAAGAGAAAAATATATATTTTGGATAAAAATAATATATAGCGAAATAATTTATATAAAGTAATATAATTGTACTTATAAATTCTCCTAATATTTAATATTGAAAAAAAGAGAGATGAGTGGAATCTAGTCAAAAGGAAACCCGTGAACAAAGACCTGAAAAGTTTTATCGAAATAAAAATAATTAAAATTTAATATTTATAATAATTCACAAAAATAATTATAAAATAGAAACATATAATATAAATATATATATACGTAATTAAATATAAGTATATTCTAGTCTTCGAAAAACTTAGTACGGTGACGGATCTCAGTTTACGGGTATTACAGTATAATTTATATGCATAAAGTAATATAAAAATATTTATAAAATTATAATAAATTAATAATTTCTTGTACAAGAAATTATTTTTTAAAAAATGTCAATTAATATAAACTATAATTAATATTTAAGAAACTTATTTAATTATTTATTTGTAAAACGACATAACATCAACTATAGTGTTTATTTATATAGAGATTATTATTTATTCCAAAAATTATAATAATAATAATCATACTGTCATGAAAAAACAATTAAAATTATTACATATATAGTTTTGCATGATACGAACAATTGATTTTAATTTTTATATATTATTCACAAGATTTAAAAATTTGCTTCTATACTATATAATATTGTAAAGAAAATGCAAAAAAAAATTAATTTGAATTGTGTACTATGTGTTTTTTATTGAATCATTCATAATTATATGTTCTTTATATAATTTTTTGCTATGTTATGATTATAAGTATGTAATAATTGTGACGTGTGACATAATTTAGTGACTATTTGAATTTATTTAAAAATATTATAATATATATTATTATATGAATATATTATATTAATATAATATATTCTTTTAAACAATATATTTAAATATTTTTAAAAACAGAAACATGTACATCAAAATGCAAAAATACTCTATACATTGAATGATAATTATAATTAAGATTGTCAAACTACTTTTCTAAATTCATTTTTCAATCACAACTGCGAAAAAAAATAAGTTTAAAAAAATTATTTTGCATTTTGATTAAAAGTTATTTCAAAAGTTTTGTATGTGAATTAAATTATTTATATAAATAACTTATTGTGTGCATTTGCGTGTGTGTAAAACAGTGTGAGACAATAAATAAAAAATACAAAATATAAATTGTACATGCATCCAAATATTGAAACAAAAAAAAAATGTAAAACAAATTTGGTTTGGCCTTTGTATTTACTTTTGTGAAAAAAATGAAAAATAAACAATTTTCAACAAAATTTATATCTATTTTTTACTATTTATTACATCAACCATTCTTATTCCATTCCTTATATATATTTATTAATTTATTTTCATTCAATGATAATTGTATAATAATAAAAAAATATTAATTTCGCTAGAATTCAAAAATGCTAACCTATTGTTATGTATAAATGCTGTTGACGAATAAAAAGTAATTGACAATTAACTTTTCAATAATGTTTGTAGGGTATTTTGAAGTGTTTAGATGTTTACTTTCAAATGTGAAAAATAGAGATTGTAAAATATTGATATTGTTAATTTATTTTATAAATAGAAATTAATTTCCTTAACGTACATACAACTGCGGACATCTATTGGAATTTTTAAAAACGTTTAGAGCTTCGTTTTGTCGATACACTAGAATTCTTTTTATTTCACATATGTTAGACTCTCTTTCCTTTCTTTTCTTTAAACCTAATATATTGCTATTTTTTAATAATAAAATTGGTGGAAATGAAGGAAGAATGTGAAATATTTCTCATTTAATTTATATTATTTTGATAAAATAAATTTGGTAAGCTATTACTCTATATTATTAGTTTTATTTAGAATCTTTTCAATATAATAAAATATATAATTAAGGTTCCGTTATGTGCTGAAAGAATTAAACCTACTTATTTGTCAATCTACAACTCAAGATTTGAAATATAATTTGTCTGATTTGTACATATAAATATTTTAGTTGGAGAAAAAATTATTTTTGATACCAATCAAGTAATTTAAAGTTATAGAAGTAATTGAATTGTCAAAGTACCAAGGGCTTTGAATATTTTGGAGAAATGATTAGCTGTGAAGACTTTGCAAAGGAAGAGAAAATAATTTGCCGGCTTTGTGCTAATAAATGCGAAAATACTATAAATATTTTTGAATTTTCATCAGGGGGACAGAATATTTTGGATAAAATTAACAAAACCTTACCGATCAAAGCAAGTATTTTTTAAGTCTGATTAATACTGCAAGACTTGGATTTTTGGAAATTATTCATCATCTAGTATGAAGAGCTTTGATTTACACTTTATAAGTGCATTTTATACGCACTTATTACATTTCTCTCTAAAGGAGAAACTGCATTTTTTTATTATTATTTATCTAGTTTGTACAAAGGTTGATTTACATTTTATAAATACATTTTGCACACATGCGCTTCTATATTTTTAGCAGTTGTTTCATTACCTTTATCTTCGTAATAAGTACAAACACATGAACTCTACAATTATGAATTTTCAACACACTCTACTTTTCTTATCTAAAATTATTGTTTTATTTTCAATATTTCAGATATACGTTCTGCATTCAAATTAACTTTATATCCTTTAATTATAATATCAATTTAATAACATATGTTACATTACTTCGTTCACAACTTTACCCGTTTAATATCTAATCGTTGCTTAATAAATAAAAATTTACAGGTAACACTAACCGACAGTTATCCAAAAACAATTTGTCCTGCCTGCTTAGAAAAACTTGAAATAATTGCCAATTTTCTTAAAATAGTAGCAGCGGCTGATGTATATTTCATAAATACCAAAAATTCTTCAGTTGATGACGAATTACCGATCAAAGATTCTAAGAACAAAGAATTATGTTATAAGGAACGAATTTCCGAAAGTCCAATAAAAGTTACAGAGCAAGCAAACTTGAAAAATGAATTAACATGTCGAATCTGCAATGCAAACTTCCAAACGCGAAGAAAATGTTTTCTCCACTCTGCTATACATTCTTTAACACTATATTTTCCCTGTGGACTTTGTGAATTTTATTCCAAAACACTAGACGAATGGAGAAAGCATTACATCAACAGTCACAATGGTAGACAATGGGAACGAAGAGCAGCGAATCATGAATGCTCAATTTGCAAGAAAAAATTTATCACCACAAATCGTTTGAACTTTCACCTTCAATTTCATGAATCCGAAAATAGGGAACGTTACTGTAAAAAGTGTGACAAGTTCTTCTCGTCTGAATCGGTGCTTTATTATCATTCACTGATGGTGCATGATCAATGTAAGGAATTCTGTTGCGATACTTGTGGAAGTCAATTCAGGTGAGTAAGGTATTTTTTACTGGAAGAGAAATCTGGTCCCTAAGATATGCTAATGTTGCAAGAACCTAGAAGGGATAAAGTCAAAATCTTGGGATTTGAAGTACAAATTAAAAACTTCTTTACAGATCACTGGCTCAATTGCATACCCATCAACGTAAACATAAAAACGAACGACCGTATGAGTGTGAAATTTGCTCTAAACAATTTCACTCAGCGGACAATTTTCGTCGACACCAGAAAATCCATCTACCGAATAAACCTCTCCAATGCAGTCAGTGTAATAAGACTTTTAATCGCACAAACAGTTTGAATAAGCATTTGCTGATTCATCAACTAGGTGAGAGACGGCCAATGATCTGCCAAGTCTGCAACGCCTGCAATCAGGTTCTACTCAACCCTTCTTCAACTGAATCCTACATTCACAATTGTTCCAAAAGTACTTCAATTACTATTCAAGACAAACAACTAGACGTCATTTATAGGTAGGTTTTTGTTCCAAAAGATTACATTGCATATTCGAAAAAAGCCGTTACCTTCTTAATATTTCTACTAAAAAACTTTTTGTTCCCTAAAGGTGTGAATACTGCCAGCAATGTTACGCCACAATTGCATCGGCGAAAAGCCACTCGAAAGTCCACACTGGGTCCCTACCTTATGTGTGTACAATTTGTCAGGTAACTTTTCCTACTTACAATCAAATCATGGTACACAGGAAGTCTCATAAAAGAAAAAGTCTGCCAAATGATGACAATATAATAAAATTATTCTTTTGTAATAATTGCGAAAAAACATTTGCCCACTACACTAATATGAATCTACATCGAAGAGCGTGTGTCAATAGTAAACTAATCACATGTCCAACCTGCCACGATGTTTTCTACAGCAAACAAGAATTCACAAAGCACAAAAGAAGACGTGAAATTGGCCCAAAATTAATTTGCCAAACTTGCCAAATTTCTTTCAACAATAGATGCTCTTTTGAAAACCACAATACGATCATTCACACTGGTAATAAACCAATGTTCACTTGCTCCTACTGTAAAAAGGCTTTTCAGCAGGTAAACCAAATCTTTACATATATACATTTTATCGCTGGAGTTGAAATAACTCAGCGAAGGTAGAGGATTAGGTAAATTTTAAATTTTCTTTCAGAAAGCACGCCTGAAGAGTCACATAAGAAGTCACACGGGCGATAAACCATTTAGCTGTGAATATTGCAAGAAAGAATTTAGTTATAAAGCTGATAGGGACAATCATCAAATGATTCACAGTGGAGAACGTCGATTTAAATGTGAATTGTGCGAAAAGGCATTTATGAATCCTGCACGACTTCGAGAGCATATGACACATCATTCCAATAATCGTCCATACAAATGTGACTATTGTGATCAAACTTTTAAAAAAACGAATGCGAGAAAAATTCATACATTCATTCATACCGGAGAGAAGCCTTATCAGTGTGATATTTGTGGTATTTCATTCAGAAGAACGGGTGATTTGAATAAGCACAAAAAAACGCGACACAAAGTAGTAAAATAAAAATCTACGAATGTAAATAGTGTGTTATATTTGGAACACTGATTCTAAAACTTAAACTCCGGCCTAACCATAAGGGATACTTTCTCTGAATTTGTAAAATCCATTTATTCGCTTTACTGTTTGAAGTTATTTATTTAATTTTAATTTAAACTTTCTCTGAATTTGTAAAATCCATTTATTCGCTTTACTGTTTGAAGTTATTTATTTAATTTTAATTTAAACAAAACTTTTCTTTTCTAATTGAGAGGATTTTCCTATTTCAGTTTAAAAAAAACTGTCAAATGTAAACAAAAATTCCTCTTTTTTGTAGATGAATATTCGTATCTTGAAAATAAAATGTAAAAATAATTGTTAAGCGGAATTTTCTTTTCACTTTGTGATTTTATTTTTTTCGATGTGTAAATAAAAATAAATGACTGACTTTACTATATTATATTTTACGTGCATTATTTAAAACATTAAGAATAATTACTTAACAGAAAAAAATATTTTATTTCTCTCGAAATAAAATTATTTATTTTCATTCAACAAAATTGCCGGTTATTTCCCAGTTTTTCACGGTTATAGCCTAATTTTTTCCCAGTTTTCTTTTCTCATAAAATTTGAACTTAAATTTGATTTCGAACATAAATAAATAAGAATTTTAATTGAAAATTTAGAAAATAATTTTTTCAAGTTTTTAAAAATAATCTTGTCTTTTTATAATTATAATTGGAAATTTTCTTTTTCAAGTTTATTACAATTCTATTGATAATAATTGAATTTTTGCAAAGAATTTTACTATTTACAAAAATAATTGAAATCCTTCCAAAGAATGATATTATTTATGAAAATAATTTAATTCCTCTGGAGAATTTTATTACAATTTAAAGAAAGTAGTGATAATTAATTATTTACTTAATAAGTAATAAACATTAAATTTGCCTAAGAAATGATAAATATCATTTATTTGAACATTCAGAAATTTAAAATTATAAAAATTTAAAAAAAGTTCAATAATTATAACTATTGAATAATAATAGAATAATATAATTTTTAGAAGCAAAAAATTGATTTAAAACTTTAAGAGGGACTTTATATTTTAAAAATAAAATTATAATTACGACAACTAACATTATTTTCGAAAAATTTAAATTAAAATTCTTTCAAAGAATTAAATGATTTTTCAAGAAAAATGTAGAGAAATTTCAATTATTTCAAAAATTTTCAATTATTTGTTTAGAAAAATTAAATTATCTTAAAACAATGGAACTGAAAAATTTCAACAATTTTATTTTTCAGAATTTAAAATAAGATTTGCAAGAATATAATTTTAATAAAAAATTTGAAGTGCATATCGTTTTTTTAAATTAACTAATAAAAATTTTAATTATTAATCTTCGCACTAAGAAACATGAATTTATTAAAATGTGACTATAAAATCCAATTATTAATTATTAAATTAAAATACTTTGAAAATTTTATTTGTTAAAAAGTTTCTAAAGAAATTCTTTAAAAAATTCAATTACATATTTTCAGTCAAACTTCAAAATATTTCTATGAACTCCATAATTTTTTAAAATTTATTTAAATAATCTGTTTGAATTAGTGCCTGACTTTTACTATCAAATTAATTTTTTTTTAACTAATTCAAAGTTAGAGAAGAGTATAAATATCTATAATAATGAGGAAATCATTTAGATTTCGAAACGTTGAAGTAAACTAATTTTTAAAAACTATTTGTCCCAATGTTTATACTAATTTTGTTTGCAAAACGATTATTTTATTTTGTATTCCCGTTATTGGTCTTTCAACATTTTTCGAAATCAATTTTAATTATTTTTATTTAAACAGACTTTATAGTTACAAAGTTGCAAATATTTATTATTCTTTTAACAATTAACTATCGGGTACTTTCGTTTTGAGAAATTTGAGGTTATGTCAAGGGTATTTTAATACGCGCGAATAATATACGAAGAGCGAATAAAAACGGTAGGCCAATAATAAAAAGAGTTTACACTACATAACCTTAAAAAAATATTTAAAATTCAAAAGGACAAAATAAATGTACGACTAGAAATAGAAAATTAATCACAAAAATGTCGAAAATTAAATGTTTCGCCCGTGGATTAAAAGGAAAATCGAATCGTTTCTTTCCTATTGGAAAAATTAACGAAAATATCAAATAATTTTACCGTTTTCATATATACAACAGCGATAAGTATTTTTCCGTTTACCCCATTTTACCCTTTTTATACGCTCTGCTCTGCTCTGCTCGCGGTTTTTGAAAGAAAAATTTTGAGGTTAAATTTTACACCGCCACCGTCACCGCGTAAAATAACAATAGTATATTGTGCATCAAGTACAGAAAGAAGCTGTTTTCCGACGAGTGCTAAGTTTGCTGCTCCGAGCGAAGCGAGGGCAGCAATTTGCACGAAGTCGGAAAATCTTCTTTCGTACGTGTTGCACACAGTACTTTGTGCAACACCTGTTTACCGAAAAAAGTTATTTTTATACATTTCTAATCAATAAATATAGTTTTATGTTGATTATAGTGTATATTATACTGTTTACAAAAAAGTGTGCAGGAAAGTATACTTTCCTGCACACTTTATCAAAAGTGTGCGGGAAAGTACACTTTCCTGCACACTTTTAAATGTGCAGAAATTTACCACTTTCTGCTGCATTTATGTCAAAGGAAAGTAGCTCTTTTCCAGCAGGGGTTGCACAAAAACAATTTTCTATTCAACGTTCCCACAAGAAATTGCCAATAGAGATTAGAAAATAATTTACTTCCCACCTTTTGTTCTATAGAGAATTGTATGAAAAATACGAAGAGAAAGGCAATTATTTTCTTGCAAAACTATAGAGATATTTTTAAAAGAACACAACTTCTCCGTCTCCTTTCGCCAACTCTCGTCAGCGTTGAGTCGCAATTTTGCACACTCTTACCTATTCTTACCTTGCGCGCACGCCTATACGAATGAATCAAACCAACCCCACCGTGGTCAGTCTGTTAATATAGAGTCTAATGTTATTATCGACTTCGACAAACTTGTAATGATATTTGTTTGTCATTGGTTTTTCTCGTCATTGACATTTCTTTGCAGTATATTTCCTTGAAATTGCGTGATTTAAATTTATAAAATATTTATTCGAAAACAAATAGAAAATAACGTGAGTGTGGAGGTTAATTTTTTTCACCAATCGTTTTTTTCAATATATATATATATATATTTATATATCTATATCTATATATATTATATATGTGTAGGAGAATTTTTTTTTTATAAGTGTGTGTGTGTATATATACTCCGACGTTCCCAACCTCTCTGTTTGGGGAAGAAAAATTTAATTTAGCTTTTTTAAAAAAAAAAGTGTTTCTAAGTGTGTGCAATAATTTTTCACGAGAAACTGTACAATATAATAAATTATAAAACATTAAAATATACATATATAGAAAATCCACGAAACGTGGATTGAAAATTCAAGTATTTTTTTTCTTTTCCTATATGAAAAAGAATTTTCCACCTGAATGTGTTTGAGAAAAACATTTTTTTTCATAAGTAAAAAATGTTAATATTGTAAATAATTCTATTGTTTGATATCTGATTTGATAGTAGAATATATAGAGACATAAACTCAGTGTTGTCAATTTCAATGGATAGACGAACATAACCTAGAAAAATAAATAAGATTATAAATTTTGCGACAATATTTCGGGTGAAAGAATATATATTATCTTTCGTTTTTTTGTTTTGTGCATCGAGTGCTTATAATAATGGATCTTTGGCAAAAATTATTATTATCAAGAGGATTGTTAATTAATTTTCTATTTGGATTTGAATAATTAATGCAAATAATATGGATTCATGGCAAAAAATTTCTAATGTTTGAGGTAAGAAATTTTTGTTCTCTCTCTCTCTCTTTTTCTTTTATTCTCTGCTTTTAATAACATTGTTTGTTTTTCTCTAGTATTTATAAAAAAGAGACTTCCGTTTATTTTTCCATTTAGAATATTAAAAGTGCTAATGCAAATAAGGTAGTTTAAAAATCAAATTATTTTTTTTTGAAACAATTGGAAATTTATAGATTGAGAAAATTGATGTTACTCTTTAAAGATTGTATTTATCAGTCAGTAACGAAAATTTTCTAACAGTATTGTTTAATTGCAATGAACTTTAAAAATAAAAACAAACGACAATATTTTGCTTTTTCATTCTCTGTCGCGCATATAGAAGAAAAATAACCTAAAAATTGCACGCAAAGTTTCAAGTTTTCTTTCTTTCAAAACGTCATTTATAAGATTAGAAATTTTTCTACGTTATTATTTTAATTTATATTTTTCATCATTTTTATTAATTAATTTCTCACTAAACTTGATTTTATATTTATATTTACATTATGTAATATTTTTTTTTCAATTTACAATCGATTTTTTAAAAACTAGAATTCTTATAATATTTTTGTTATTATTATTAAATTTTAATCAGAAAAAAATAAGTAAACAATAAATATTAAATAATAAGAATAACTTTTTGTACTTAATTAAAAAATTCAATTATTTTCAATTTGGATTTTTTTCGTATCAATTATTTATAAAAATGAATCATTTAAAATTTCATTGAAATTAAAGTGAAAGTTAATTTAAATTAATTAGTTGAGTAATTTTAAATTCATTATTTTAACTTTCAATTATTTTTCAATTCAATTGTTTTATCATTCAATCAATTTTCAATTTAATTATTTTCCAATTCAATATTTTTAATATTCAATTACTTTCAATTTGACTGTTTTAACTTTCAATTATTTTTCAAGTATTTTTTAAACATTTAATTATTTTAACTTTCAATTATATTTCTATTTAATATTTTTAAAATTCAATTACATTCAAATCAACTATTTTGAGTTTCAATTATTTTTCAATTTAATATTTTTAAAATTCCATTTCTTTCAAATCAACTGCTTTGACTTTTAATTATTTTTCAATTTAATTGCTTTATCTTTCAATTAAATTATCTTAACTTTCAACTCTTTCGTCTAATGTATTCAATTTTATTAATAATTTTACTTATTTAAAAAATTACAAACTTTGTTACTCAATTACTTTTATAAAATTATTGCAAATGTTTTATCATATTTTAAAAAAATTTTTTGTAAATAATTGAATTGAATTGCATAATTTCTTTTTAATTCAATTTTTGTTCACTTGTAATCAAGTATTTAAGAAATGTTATTATTTTTGTTAATTAAATAATTTAATTTTCAGAAAGTAATTTTTAATTTAATTTCTTTAATTTTGTAATCAATTATTTACAAAATTCAATTAATTCTGAAAAGTCGAGAATTCAATTATTCTAAAAATTTACTTTTAAATTTTGTTTCTTTTAAATTGTCATCAATTATTTTTTAAAAATTCAATTATTTCTAAAACTTTTAAGTATTTAAGTCTGACAAATTTTCTTTGTCTTCAATTTCTTTATAAAGTTATAATTAATTATTGGTAAGATAATTTAATTATTTTTTAAAATTTATTAAATTAGTTTTGAAAAATTTATTTTAAATTGTAATCAATTTGGTATTTTCATAATTCAATTTTGAAAATTGAATTTTTTTTAAAATTTAATAATTGAATTTAAAAAAAAACACTTTTGATTTAGAATTCTTAATAGTTTCAATTATTTACCTATAAATTTAATTAATTTCTGATAATTTAATCATCTAATTTTGAAAAGCTAATTTTTTGAAAGTAGATTAAAAATGTATTTAAAATTAAAAATAAAAGGAATTATTTAAATATAATCAAGAATTAATTGAAAAGGATACCTAAAAAAAAATTATTAAAAATTGTCAAATATAAATTCAAAGTGCAATAAATTCATATTTTTCTTCAATTTTATTTAATCGTATTTTGTAATTAATTACCTACAAAATTGAATTTTCATTAAGATCTAATAAACATTTTATAAAATTCATTCACTTCTGTACAAAAAAAATTTTTTTGTTGGTAAACTGAAAATTTTTTTTGGAAGTTTAATAATTAAATTTTGCAAAATTCATTACTTTAATTCATATGATTAATAATTATTTAATTTAATTATTTTCGTAAAACATGACATTGATTCTTTGGAGCAAAGTCTATAGATTTTTTAAAAATTCTTAATGCAAGAAAAAGTTTTTTAACACGTAAATAAAATGACAATGTTTAGGAATAATAACTTTTTAAAATAAACAACGCAAGAAAAAATAAGTTTTCCTGGAAAGAATTTCACTTCAATACAAAAACATTTTTAAAATCAACGATAATGGATTTCGCAGTATTCCGAATCGACAATTTTGAAGAAAAATATTCCCTTTCATGTTATTCGCAAAAGAAAAATTTTTTAACAATTTTTTCCACGATGAACAACTTAAGAGCAACTTAAGAGAAATATTTTGAGAAAAAATTTAGAAACAAAAAATATTGCTTTATAGGTGAAAATGATTTTCCTTTCATTTATTGCAATCATAAACGTTAAGAACTTGATTCACGTCATTAAACAGGTGAATTTTTGAATTAATCTAATTATTATTGTTATTTAAAATCGCAGGTGACGCAAAAAGGTGAATTAAAAATTATCAATCGATGAGGATCCCAGAATCGGAAGATCCGTGGAACATGGACAGTAAATTGAAGTTCGCTGACCGCTTAAAAGCATTGCTTAATAATGAATCACGTCAAGACGTTGATCCCTACGTTTTCAGTGAACCGGAACCATTCACATCATCATCCGGTGCAACATCGGCAGTCGCAGCAGCAGTAGCAGCCAAGAACTTCAAATTTCTCGCATCCAAAAATTCTAAAAATCCACATCATCTTCTTCATCATCAGCAACAGCAACAACAACAGCTCCTACAACAGCAACAACAACAACAGCAGCAGCAGCATC
Source organism: Leptopilina drosophilae (assembly GCA_032873175.1). Taxonomy (NCBI): domain Eukaryota; kingdom Metazoa; phylum Arthropoda; class Insecta; order Hymenoptera; family Figitidae; genus Leptopilina; species Leptopilina drosophilae. Next base: position 41,763,809 of record CM065484.1, read on the forward strand.
ATCTTCAGCAACAATCGCCGAATCAAAATCGTCCATCAAAATCGAAATCGAAATGCAATAATCAGAGAATAAAAATAAAACAGGAATTAACGAGTGAACTTCCATCGAGAAATGCAAATTTTCGTTTCAATGATGGAGGAGGAATTCAGCAACGTAAACGAAAACAGCAGAATTCGACGCGTCCAACGACGAATGCAAAACGTCCAAGTCGAGATCATACACTTTTGTATTATCCACGAGCTGGCGATGAAATATCCGACAGCGATTCAAGTGGTGAGGAGGCGTCAATTTATCAACGTCATTGGTTCGCTGGCGAGTCGACAGTTCCAATGACAAGATCCTCGCGATTAATACAATTACGCTCGCAATTGAGAAGACGTTTGATTCAATTGCACAAGAGTGGCATCGAATCGGAGACAAATTTACGTGGTCGCACACGTTGCTTGGTGAAAGCGGCGCATCGCGATCCATCGTCAGCGGCTCGCGCCCTCGGCAATATTAAGGGCTCGCGAAAAGTCATCGACGGTCCCCTCCTCGTTGGCTCACCCTGTCTAATGAATGGCTGCCGGCAAATATCGTTGCCCTGCACGAGACACTGCGCCCGTCACATCATGATGAATGTCGATCAACAACTCTTCGAGCACTGCACCGCAAAATTCAGCGACAACACTCAATGCTCAATTCCCGTGTTCGACGTCGCTCACGAATTGCCACTGTGTCCGGAGCACGCCCGCAAACGGGACAACTATCACCGTAAGGCGCAAGAATCAAAGCCAAAGAAGTCGCGAAAAAAGCCCACATCACTGGCATCGTCGTCGTCGTCGTCAACGTCAACGTCGACGTCCTCTTCATTGCAACCCTCCACGGGAACGTCAAACTCATCGTCAACATCGTCCTCTGTTCACCAGACACAACAGACGACAATGCCGAGGCCAAAGGCAAAGTCAAGACCGAAGAAGAGAAAACGACCTCAACCGCCGGTGTCGGCTGCGGCGGTGCCGCAAAATTTGCCACCACCCACTTCGTCAACATCATCGACTTCGTCTCCATTGTCGGCGAACTCGTCACCGAATTGTAAACAATTGATGGAGACGAAGCCTAGTGTTGTTGACAGTATGGTGATAGCGCAACAAACCGATGAATTGACGGACGTTGAGCAGGAACATGTTCATCATCATCATCATCATCATCATGATCATGACCATCATCATCACCATCGTTTTGTTAGTCACATACCCGTGGAAGGGAGTCATACGAAAACACTGAATAATTTAAATGCACCGCAAGGCACTTCGAATACAAATCTCAATAATCTTGGACTCGGTTTGGGAGGATTGGGACTTGGAGGTGGACTTAAGGTTGAACTTGGCGATCATGAAGTTTTCGCCTCTCTAGACGCTGCCGAACACGATTTTGGCAATGTTCTTAATAATCTACCTGCTGACGCTTTCAATGACTTGTTTATTGGTGAGTTTACCTTCTGAATGAAGATAGCTTCGATTTTTCTTAAATTTGCATTTTGTTTGTGAGGCATTCCATTTCAAAACAACCCCCTTTTACAATTTCCATTGTAAAGCAATTTTCAAATAATTAATTCTCTTATTTATTGAAACCAAACGTTATTTACTACACTGAAAAAAAATTTATTTAATTCCAATAACCGATTGTTTGACTATTATCAAATAAATATTTACTTAAATCAAATAATTTTTATTAGAATCAATTAAATAATATTTGCTTCAAATACTGAAATATTTGATTCAAATACAATTTATTTGCTTTAAATACTGAAATATTTTATTCAAATACAGTCTATTTGGTTCAAATAAAAATTATTTGATTGAAGTAAATATTTATTATATTTATAAATTCGCACTTATCTACTAAAACCTACTATTTACTACTTTTTTTAACTACTATTTGGATCAAATTCTTGACGAATTCTCTTCAATTTAATGATTTTCAATATTTACTATAATTTAATAAAATTTTCAACAAAAAAAAATTATAATTAAATCGTACGCAAAGAATTTAATTATTTTTATAAATAACAGAAATTTCATATAGAAATTCAATTATTTACAAATTTCTTCGCAATAAATGCAATTTTTTCAGAGATTCAATTATTTTCATAAATAATAAAATCATTTTTATCAATTCAATTATTTTCAATTATAATGGACATAACTGATCGTTAAAATTCAATTATGTTTTACCAAAAGAATTCGATTATTTAAAAATTTTCTGACTAAATTCTTTATGAGAATTCGGTTTTGAAAAACATTCAATTATTTAATATATTATTTGTAAAAAAAACGATTATTGGAAAAATAATACTTTGCGTAAAAATGGCCTTTAGGAAAATAATACTTGGGAAAAAAAGGCATTTAGGAAAATAATAATTTGGGCTCTTCGGAATTGCAGGCTTCGCACTTCTTTACTAAAACCTACTATTTACTATTTTTTTTTTAACTTTCGGTACTATTTTTAGATTTCGGCCACTAAAAGCTACTATTTCTGTTTTTTTTAGTATTTTCACTACTTTAAATTCGCTAATACTGGAAAACAAAAAACTATTCTCAAAAATTATAATCAAATCTTTGAAACGATTCAATTATTTTCAAAAAATATTCAATTATTTTTAATCGAAATTTCTCCTTTAAAAGTCAAATACTTAACAAAAAAAAATTGATAAAATTCATCCAAAATTAAATTATTTTTTAAAATAATAAAAATTTCACAAGGATTTAATTAATTTAGAATAGTATTTTCAAAAATAAAAAAAAAATTTTCACAGAAATTCAATTCTCTTTTAACTATTTCAATAAAATTTGTCACAATAATTCAATTATTTTTCATAAATACTAAAATTCTTAGGAGTTCAATTATTTTTAAAAATATCAATAAAATTCATGGTAAAATTTCAATTTTATTAAAAAAATTTTATCAATTCAATGATTTTCAATATTCTTCTATTTTAATAAAATTTTCCAATAGAATTCAATTATTAATGAAAAATTTTGATAATATTCTACACGAACATTCAATTATTTTCCCGAAAAAATAAAAATTTCACACGGAATTGAATTATTTATTATAGAATTTTTATATTTAATTTAAAATTAATTATCAGAATTCTATTATTCTTAAATATTTTAATAAAATTGTTCGAAAGAAATCATTTATTTTGAAATACAATTTCAATTAAATTTTTATTAAATATTTGAATTATTCTTTTTGTATGAATAAAATTCTTCCCAAGAATTCAATTATTTATGAATAAATAATTCTTCGAGTGAATTCAATTATTAAACATGAATAACAAGATTATACTCGAAAATTCAATTATTTTGAGTCACTTTAGTAAAATTTTTTGCAAAATTCAATTATTTTCATAAATACAACAATATTCATCACAAGAATTCAATTCTTTTTCAAAAGTATTAATTTTCTTCTTGTTAATTCAATTATTTTGAAAAATTCTAATAAAACCTTTCGCAAGAATTCAGTTATTTTTGTAAATAATAAAAAGCTTTTTTCACAATAATGAAAAGTTACAAAAAGTAATATAAAATATTATTAAAAATGTTATATTTTAAAATATGAAAATTAGTAATAAATATTTAAACTAATTAGAATAAAATTGATACGAAATTTATAAAAAATTAATTTTTTAATTAAGATTTTAGGTGAACTTTTTTTTATAAAAAATTGAATTTTTAAGGAACTTTCACAAAAGAAATTAAAAATAATTGAATTAGATAAGAATTTCAGTTAAAATTTCTAGAAACTAATTCAAATGAAATTTTAAAACTAATTTTTGAACATTTTTCTCTATAATCGAAAAAAATAATAATCTATGGCTGGAAATATTTTTATTAAACAAATCGCTCATCATTCTTTAACAAGGAAGAAAAAATTTAGGTTATGTTTATAATTTTTTGAGTAAAAATACAGAAATAGGATCAATTATTATTGCAAATTATTGATGTTGAATTCTTCGTTACATAAACAAAATCCCATAAAAATTAGATTTTAAATTTACATTAATAAAAAATTAAAATAAAAAAAATTAGAAAAGAACTTCTAATTATAATGAATGTGACACAAAAATAATATATAAATATTCACTTCTTTAAGTTAAAAATTGAAAATATTTAATAAACCAATTTTTTTAAAGATTTTAAACTTTTTGTTACAAAGAAAGCGCTTAAACATTTTTTAAATTAAACCGCTTGTTTTGATTTTTTCTGTACTCAGAATTTACAGATTAAAAAACTTGGGAATATAACAAATTTCAATCTTTCATCCTTCGAAAATTGTTGAACTTTAGAAAAAAATATGTTTTTTAATCTTTTCAAAGTATACTTGAAAAAAAGTATTTAAATAAATTTAATCTGATTTTGTTTTATATTTCTAACAATCAACACCTAAAAATACTCAAGTGGACTAAATTTTACCTCTCTAGGATTTTTTGAAAATTAGTTTTAATTCTTTACTCTTTTTCTTCTGCTTTTTTAAAAGAAGATTTTTAAGTTTTTTCATTCACATTTTTAACAAAATTTTTGTTTTATTTTTTCAGAAAGCAGAAACGGTGAATACGAGCCATCACGGGAAGAAGAGGAAGAATTGGAACGCGCTTTAGAGGCTGTCGACAAAGATGTACGAACTCTAGAGCGATTGGGACAATCGCACGGATTATTGGAACCAGCATTACTTGCCCAATTGATGTCGGATATTGCCTCGTAGCCCCCTCACTAATCTCAGCTGTGTTGAACAAAAAAACAAAAAAAAATTCATCAAACAGCTCCTCGACAACACTTGTTTCTCGCATATCTCATAAACGAACCATTTTTTTTCTCTTTTTTATCGTCAACAATTTCTGTGCTGGTAACAAAAAGAAAAAAAAAGTGTACCTGTGACGTCACTTTACAGAAACAATTCTTTTCTATACTAGGCAAATCAACCGATAAAAAAAATTTTAGAGAGCAAAGGAAAATTTTTTGCCCTATTTTTTTTTGAGGTTCTCGGTGGAGATTTAAGTTTCTACGTTTACCGAATACAAAATCCTCGAACGATTAAAAAAAAATGAGTAGTGAGACTCCGTTTTTGTGATAAAAAAATCCAGTTGAGCGTTTCGTTCAAATTACAAGTAATAGTTAATTAAAAAAAAATAAATTGGAAAAGTGAGTCCAATTGTAAATCAACTTTTCTTGAATTGAAAAAAGAAGCCGAGAGGAATTCTCTTTTTTTCAATTTTAAAATATTTCATCCTCGAGGCATGGATTTTGTGAACTTTGGACAAAAAAAAGGGAAAGGAAACTGAAAGAAAAGAGGCTTAAGTATTTCTCTAAAGTCGATTTTAATCGACATTTGTACATATAAAAAAAATATATTAAATACCAGACAGTCAAGTGCGTGTACATTAGATACAATTTTTTTTTTTTCTGAAACAATAGTCGAATTTTACAGTTATTAATTTCTTTCAAAAAAAAAATGTCTTTCCAACTCATTTTAAAAGAGTTGTGAACTACGTTTTGAAAATAAAATGCAAAAATTAGAAAATAATTTTGCCACATTAATTCGTTAATAGAAAACATTCCGAAAAAGTGAGACGAATTATTCACGGAATAAAATTTTGAGATTTTAATATGTTCAAAGAAAAAAGAAAATTCTTCCTCCCAAAAAAAAGTATTTATTTTCAATGGAAACAAACAATTTTCTGTACAACAATTTTGTCTTGTAGAGAAAGATAATTTAATTTATTTGTTATTGCAAATTTTCTATATTTTTTTTTCAAATTTGTGTGTTTAAATTATTTTTTCATTAAATTAAATTTTTTTAATGTACTTTCAGTGTTTTTGATTTTTTTTCTGTTTGTCGACTCAAAAAAAAAAAATGTCAAATAGAAAAGAATTGATTAAATTCAAAGTCGGTACGATTTGAAAAAATTGCATCGATTTTGATACTTCTTTAAATGTAAAATTATAATCGTAGTTTCCTTTCTATACTCAGTTGATGAAACAGTTAATTTTACCCGTGAAATTCAATCCGATATTTAATTAAAAATACCGTTAAACTATTTTTTTTTATAATTAACATAAGTTCTAGAAAAAATGTGAATTCTAGTATTTCGAATTTAAGTAATTAGTTTGTTTTTAAAAAAGAATATAATTGAGAAAGGTAAAGAATTTCCCTGCCTAAATAAATCGTTAAATAGAAATAAATTTTGTTTATTTCTATTAAACGAAAATTAAATAAAATAAGTTTAAAAAATATCAAAATGCAATTTGGATTTAGCGGTCAAAATTTTTCGGTTTAACACTGTTTTACAGACTCATAACTACGATATAGATTGGAAACTGTATATAAATATTTGTCAAATCCGCCGAAAAGTTAATTTAAATAAATATTTTTCTCATTATTAAATTATTATTATTATCATTATTATTTTTATTATATATTTACTTATTTATGTATTTATTTATTTATTATAAGTAAATAAATATTCCGACTATTTTTTGTTTCGGAGTATTTATCAATATATAAAAACGTCTCAGAATTTTATTTTTGAATTTGATTCATGAAAATCGAAATTTCTTTTTAATTTTTCATTTGTGTGATAAATAGAAAAGTCGAAAAAAGTTTTAAAAAAAAATTTTTAGAAAATGTTTTTAAAAAAGTTAGAAAAAGTTAGAAAAAGTTACAAAAAGTTACAAAAAGAATGTTATAAAATTTAACACACGTCAAATATAAAAAAGTAATTTCGATATCATTTTTTTTTCTTTTTTAAATTTAATTTCGAAAAATGTGGCAAAATTTCCATGTTTCAATATATAAAACGAAGCATTACACTTTTTAACACTATTTTCGTTCCATTGTGTTTAAGAAAGGGTCGTTAAAAATTTTGCAGTAGAGAAAATTTTTCACGAGAATTTTTTTTTCGTGATTTTTTTTTTCTTGCTCTATTTGTCTGCATTGACAAAAAAAAAAGTAATAAAACAGCCAAGAAGCTTCACGTTTCTTCTTTTTATATATAAATATAAATAGATAATTATATATAAATTCATAATTAATATGATAGGTAATTTTGTATCTTCAGAGGGAGAATTTAAAAAAAAAAAAAAAAAAAAACCAGAGCACTTAGTTCGCAACCCGTGTACATGTATGTTGATAAAAATAATAGCTTTTGCGCATTAAACAAAAATTAATTATTTGTATTTATAATTGATTGCGCGAATAAGTTTTTAAAAAGAGACGCAAAAAATATTTCCATCATGAAATGTATTGTAATCCGCAATTTTTACTTGTTTAGAAATTGTTTAACAAAAACCGAATTCTTACAAGTGGAAAGTTTTACTTTCGTCAACAGCAAAAAAATATATCTCAGTTTTAAATAATTGTGTATTTTGTCGAATTTTATTAAAGAAAACAGTATTAAATAGTATTCTTTTCACATTGAAATTTGAATGTCAAGATTTTTATTTGACGTATTATTGCCTACTTAATTTTTACATTTTTATTCTTACTTTTGAGTTTCTCATCTATGTACAGTCGGTAAAGTAGTTCAGAGAGGGCGCAACTCAGTTATTAATGTCAATATTCTTTAACCTATTAAAATTAGTCTAAATACAATTTTTTAGAATTTCAAAATTTTTTGTGTATTTTACTGACTTTACAAAGATAAAAAAAACTTATTTATGATTTTTTCTGAATCAAAATCACAACAAATCTCCAAATCCCATTGAACAATTTTTTGAATAAAAAAAAGGAATTTTAACGAATTTTCATTAAACTGCAATGGGTATTATTTATACTTTACCTTTTTTTTACTTATCAACAATATTATTGTAAACTTATTATCAACTTTTTTTTCTAAAACATTTTTTCTATTTACATATCAATCTTATTCAAAATTATTTCACGAGTTTCCACTCTACGTTCAATCGGTAAAGTCATAACGCAAAGAGAGCGCGAAATTTAAACATTCAGAATTCTCTTAAATTCTCCAAATTAGTAAATTTTTAGGAAATATTTTTCGCGTCTCATTTTTAGAGAAAAAAATTTTTTTTCTGTAACAGAACTAAGTACAAAAAAATTCGATATTTTACAAAATAGTACGAAGTGGGAGGGGAAAAAATACTGATTCTTGTACCGAGAAACAGATTTTTAAAAAAAAAGCAACCACTTAGAAATAACTATTTTTTCATATTATTTATTTATTTAAAAAAAAAAAAACAGAAAATTCGATAAGAATTTTGTTAGCAAAGAAATAAAATCACAAAGTATTAGAAAACAAAAAGTAAAAATAGAATTTCACACATGTAAATTTAGTTAAGGACCATTAATTCTAGTGAATATTTTGTTATCAAAAAACTTTTTCTAGATTTTATTTCTTCGTGTATATGTATATATAAATACAAATAAAATATATAGTTGATCTCTTTTTTTTACCACAATTTAAAAAGGAAAGAGTTGAGGAAAAAAAAAGTAATTGAGAACAGTAATTTTTTTTGTCTATTTAAAATATTTAAAATGTGAATGAAAAATATACAAAATAAAAATTTATATAATAATTTTTTGAGGGTAGAAATAATAATTTCATACTTTAAAAAAAAATACAATTTTTCAATGAAAAAGTATAAAAAAAGGGGTAAAAAAATCGTCTAGATTTCATTGCGATATAAATATTTAGTAAATAATTGGTACCGAGTACCGTTTGTTAATTAAAAAGAAAAGAAAAAATAAAATAAAACATTCACAACGTATTAAAATTTTTAAAAATGAAAAAAAAAATGTTTCTCAAAGTAGAAAAATTGTTTACTGCGCTGCTCCAAATGTAATGCTATACACATACATCGTCTTTATATTATATTATAATATAATTATTATTTTTCTTATTAGATAGTAACAGTTACAATAAGCAATATTTTTACATTGTTCGTAGTATTCAATTGTAAATGTCATTATCGTATTTCCACTTCGGAATATAATTAAAGAATTCAAGAACACAATTTTTTTTTAAACAATTCTCAAACCCCTTTTTTAATTTAATTTATTAATTACCTTTTATTTTTATTTTAAATATATTTTATTTTCAAAATAAGGAAAATTTTTTTATTTATAAAGAAGTTTTTGTTGAATTTTTAACATTCGTAATTTTTTTAATAAATAAATGCAATATTTATTTTTGTTTGCTTCAAGTCTGTAAAAGTCCGTTTTTTAAAAAAAAAAAAAGGTCCGTAAAGTCCGTAATTTCATTCAAAAAGGATGAAAAGTTCGTAAATTGTACGATATAATTTGGAGAATTTTTGATAAATTACAAATGATTGCAGAAATTCGATTATTTTAAAAAATAATAAAATTCTTCGCAAAAATTCAATTATGTTCAAAAAATTTTTTAAATTCTCGTCAAAATTTTAATTATCTTTAGAAATATTAAAATTCTCCGAAATTCATATATTTTCAAAAAAAAAAAAAAAAATTAAAAAACATTCTCACTATTTCAATTATCTGTATAAATAAATAGCAAATTCTTCAAAAAAAATTCAATTATTTTCAAAAATTTTATTAATATTTATTTAAAAATTTCAATTATTTTCATAATTAACAATATTTATCACACGAATTCAATTATTTTCTAAAATAATGAAATTCGATTATTTTGAAAAATTTTAATAAAATCCATTGCAAAATTTGAATTATTTTCAATATCTACTATTTTTATAAAATTTACCAAATGAATTTAATTATTTAAAAAAATAATTAATTAAATTCTACAAAAACTTTTAATTATTTTCAAAAAATAATAACAATTTCACAAGAATTTCATTAATAACAACTTTTTTTTTATAAATTTCTTCGCAATCATTCAACTATTTTCATAATTAATAAAATTTTACCGGGATTCAATTATTTTCGTAAATAATAAAATTCTTTTTAGGAATTCAATTATTTTTAATAGAATTTTAATCGAATTCATCGAAAAAATTCTTAAAAATTTTATTAAAATTCGTCCAAAGAATTTAATTGTCTAAAAATTTGTTAATAAAAATTTTAATAGCAATTGAATTCCAAGAAACATTTAATTGTTCAATAAATTATTATTTATTATTGTATTGAAATAATTGAATTCTGGTAGAATTTTCTCATAAACATTGATTTAGAAATAGATTTCAGTTAAAATCTTAGATTATAATAATTGAATTCTTTTGAAGAATTTCATTAAAATTTTAAAAATAATTGAATTTGGGAAATTTTTTTAAAATTGTCTTAAAAATAATTGAATTTCTACCAAAAAAAGTTTTATTAAAACTTTTTAAAATATTTGAATTTCTGCTAAAATTCTAATATTTTTTTAAATAACTGAATTCTTGCGAAAAATTTTATTGAGACTATTGAAAATATTTGATTCCCTGCAAAGATTTTTTTATTATTTTACGAAAATATTTAAATTCTTGCGAAAAATTTTATTCAAATTTCTGAAAGTAATTAAAGATCAGCTAAGATTTTTGTTATTTTTAATTTATGCCAAGAATTTTATTAAAATTTTTAAAAATAATTGAATTCCTGTTAATTTTTTACAAGAATTTAATTATTTTTGAAAATTTTAATAACTCGCAAAAATAACTTTGCAAGAATTCAATTATTTTCATAAATAATAAAATTCAATGGAGAATTTCAATTATTTTTAATACAATTTTAATCGAATTTCTCTAAAAATGTAATTATTCTTAAAAATTTTATTAAAATTTGTCAATAGAATTCATGTATTTGATAATTTTTGATAACAATTTTTTATGGGGATTGAATTTTAAGAAACGTTCAATTTTTCAATAAATTATTTAATTGCGTTTTATTTTTATTTAAATAATTGAATTCTAGTAGAATATTCGAATAAAAATTGAATTTTGTTTCATTTTATTTCATAAAAATGAATTTCAGTTAAAATTTTAGATAATCATTGAATATTAAAAGCAATATAGCGTGAATTTTAAAAAGTAATTGAATTTTATAATTAATTTTTTTTTGAAAAAGTTTAATTGCGTTTTTTAATACTATTTTCAGTTTCTATTATCTAGTATTTATTTAATAAAAGAATTTAACTAACAATTTGTAATTTCGTAAAATTAAATATTGTAAAGAAATGAATTTGAAAATTATTGTCAAAGAGCTTTTTCGAAAATTATTAAAAATAATCGATATGAAGAAGAATTTTAGATATAAATTCTGAAAAATAATAATTGAATTGATTTTAATTGTTATAAATTATTTTTATTAATAATTCATATTAATTATTATAAAACATGAAATTGAATTTCTATAGTTTTAAGTAAAGTTCTATTATATTTGATTCGGTCTGATTCTTTTTTTGACAGTTGGTCCGTAATTTTTAATTTTTGGCCCATAAAGTCCGTATTTTTAAACACTTTCACTGCACTTCGAGCTCTTGTGATTTTGTGAATTTAGAATACTGTCCGTGGAATATTTTACTATAGACATTTTTGTGACATGCACTCTAAAAAAAAAACCTAAGAAAAAAAATTACAAACATAAACAACAATTTTTTCTTTCCATCAGGTACCTTTCTTCGGAGCATGTCGCAATTGTCAAACACTTATTTGTTTCTTAATTCTTTTTCTATTCGCTGGTTTTAAAAATCTCCCAAGTATTTACGAGATATTTTAAAATTATCAGCAAAAATTATTTTTCTATTCAAAATTCCTAGTCAGGGATAAAATTCATTTCATTTATTTATCGACATAATTTCAATTATGTTCCCATGTTGTCGTTGTCGTCGATATTGTGTCCTTTTGTCTTCTCGCGGCAAGATTAATTGCCCGATCAATCCACTTTCTTCTTTCGTCTCTACAAGACTTTTTGTATCTTTTACTAGAAGGGAATTTTGATTTTTCCAATGTTAAATCCAACTCGAGGTCCGATCGAGCATTTGGAATTTCCTCGAAAGACTTCTGCAAATATAATGAAGATCATGTTTATTTAACTTTTTTGGCCTTGAATTTTAAATTTAAGATTTAAAATTTTTGACTTAACTAAAATTTCATTTCATTGAATTTCATTCAAAAACGTATTTGAAAACATTATTTTACCTCAAGATTAATTTTCCATAGGAATAATTGATTCTGTGAGTCTTCTTCCTTTTTCGGTGCCTCCGAAATTGGCAGTAGTAAATGATCGAAATTTGAACGTGGCATTCCCAAAATTCCGACTTTTATTCCAAATTCAGCAAATTTGTCTTCTTCGAGGTGTAGAGTATTTTGGAAAAAAATAATTTGCGGATCCTTCGATGTCAAAGAATCTGAGTTTAAAAATGAATAATCAGATATTGGTTTTAAATAATAGGTTTATGAATAATAATTACCGAGAGCCAAGAGACGGTAATCGCAATCTGAATTTAATAACTGATATGGCAACGATGAATTTCGTAAAAGTTTTCTTCTTGCCCGCATTTTTGGCCCATGCAATTCAATACGTTCACTTTCTTTAATATTTTTCATTAATTCAGGATTTCTCCTCTCTGCTGTATTGTAAGAATCGGTTCTAAACAATCTGTGCAATTCAATTTCTAAAAGAAAGAAATTTTTTTTTTACTGAAAAATAGACATTGAAGTCTATAGAAGGTTCCAAAAAAAAAGACATCATACCAATTAAATTGTAAAATTTCCTCTGCAGAGTAATCCAAACAACTTGATGAGAAACCGCGAGCAGAGTTTCAAATATCCTCAAATCCTTTTCGTGTTGTGACTGAACGAGTGGCTTATTTTTACCACCGGTCATCATGTGATGATAATGCCCACCATATTTGCAACCAATTAATAAATTTGAATATTCACTGGCTAAAATTATTCTCAGGGAGTTTAAATTATTTTCTCGTTTTAATGAATCACCGTGTGCTAAGGGATTGATAATTTTCTTCTGAGTTGCATTTCGTCTATTTAGCATTTCCTCCCAGGTCTCGAAATAGTATTGAAAATAAATTATGAGTGCACGCAAAAAACGATCGGCTATTGGTAAGTGAAAGAAGTCTATGAATTGTACACTTATTCGATTTGTTGCTAAATATAGAACCAAATTTTTCACATCTTGAAGATAAACGATATCGTGCTCCTTGGATTCGCTCTTTCTCATAAAATGCTTACGGAATTTTATCTGTAAAAATCTATTAGTTCATATAGTCGTCTGTTCAATTTGTGAAAATAATAAGAAAATTATTTTTATTTTATTTTTCTGTCGTAAAAAGAAAGACATTAGGTAAGTGATATTTGACATTGGAAATTAGAGAAATATCGTTGTAAGTTTATTAGTATTGTAATTTTTGTTTCAGGAATCTGGAGTCTTGTTCTTTTTAGAAGAAGGTTCGTAAAAGAACCTAACATGGAGACAAAATTCTCAGAGTCGAATCCGGAAAAGGAATATTGACAAAATAATTATTTGTCCAAAAGAATCAGTATCTATTCTTGATTTAACAATTTAACAAAAAATTATCTTGAAGAAACCTTTCAGGACTTCCAATGGGAATGTTCTCATTGCGAGAGATTTCAATAGTAAAATTGACAATATTTACAAGGCAGGAAGAATGTTCTCATTGCGAGAGATTTCAATAGTAAAATTGACAATATTTACAAAGCAGACAGAATCAGTATCTACTCTTGATTTAACAATTTACAAAAGAAAAATTATCTTGAAGAACTTTAAGTTCTACAGGATCTTCTTTTCTTTTCAGGGTCCTAAAGTTCTGAACGTTCAAATGAACGAAAATTATTTATTTTTTCCAAAAATTCAATTTTTATTGCAGTTATTTTGCATTACTATCCAAAAAATTAATTACTAAGTTTGTAAAAGTACAATAGTTTTTAAACTTTTTTATGATTAGTAATTTATTAAAATATCTTCAATAAAAAATATTTCGTTCATTTGAACGTTCAAAACATGGGGATCATTTCTTTTCTCATAAAATTTAAATTTGGTTTCGAACACAAAAATAAGTAATAATTTTTATTGAAAATTTGGTAAATAATTTTTTCAATTTTTTAAAAATAATCTTGTCTTTTTATAATTATAATTGGAAATTTTCTTTTTCAAGTTTATTACTATTCTATTGATAATAATTGAATTTCTGCAAAGAATTTTACTATTTACAAAAATAATTGAAATCCTTCCAATGAATGATATTATTTATGAAAATAATTTAATTCCTGGTAAAGAATTTTATTACAATTTAAAAAAAAGCGGTGATAATTAATTATTTACTTAATAAGTAATAAACATTAAATTTGCCTAAGACATGATAAATATCATTTATTTGAACATTCAGAAATTTGAAATTTTAAAAATTTAAGAGAAGTTCAATAATTATATCTATTGAATAATAATAATAGAATAATATAATTTTTAGAAGCAAAAAATTGATTTAAAACTTTAAGAAGGACTTTATATTTTCAAAATAAAATTATAATTACAACTAACATTATTTTCGAAAAATTTAAATTAAAATTCTTTCAAAGAATTAAATTATTTTTCAAAAAAAAATATAAAGAAATTTCAATTATTTCAAAAATTTTCAATTATTTGTTTAGAAAAATTAAATTATCTAGAAACAGTGGAATTGAAAAATTTCAACAATTTCATTTTTCAGAATTTAAAAAAAGATTTGCGAGAATTCAATTTTAATAAAAAATTTGAAGTGCATATCGTTTTTTTTAAATTAACTAATAACAATTTTAATTATTAATCTTCGCGCACTAAGAAACATGAATTCGTTAAAATGTGACTATAAAATCCAATTATTAATTATTAAATTAAAATACTTTGAAAATTTTATTTGTTAAAAAGTTTCTAAAGAAATTCTTTAACAAATTCATCTACATATTTTCAGTCGAATTTCACAATATTTCTATTAACTCAATAATTTTTTAAAATTTCTTTACATAATCTGTTTGAATTAGTGCCTGACTTTTACTACCAAATTAATTTTTTTTCACTAATTCAAAGTTAGAGAAGAGTATAAATATCTATAAAAATTGAAATAAAAAGTAATTTTTTTAAAAACAAATTAAAATAATAGAACTTTTTTTTAATTTTGGTGAAAAATTGCCGGTTTTGTATAAAAATCCCGGTTGATTCCCGGTTTTCCCAGATATTCCGGTTAGTAGACATCCTGGTAGTGTTTTAATTTGTTAGCTTCCTTAAAAATTAAATTTTGAATAATTTTATTCAAAAATTCTAAAAAACTAATTGAATTTTGGAACACTTACAATTCAAATTTTTAAGTATTTCGAAGTTTTAAGCAAATAAAAAACAATCATTAAATAAATATTTATTTTACAAAAGTTATTAAAATTTGAAAAATTGAATATGACAATTTTAAAAAATTAAGTTTTTGAAAAATAGTAATTCAAATTTTTTAAAGAAAAACCTACTTGAATTCACAATAATAATTTTAACAAATTGAAACAATTACGAATTCTGTAAAATTTTATATTTTAAAGAATTTTATTTTTCCCTCTTTAAAAATTGTCTTTAAATATAATTATATTTTTGAAATTATATCATTTTATGAATTTACAAAAACTATTCTATTTAAATAATTCAATTCTCGTAGTTGAATTTTGCTAGGAATTGATTTAACGAAAATTTCAGTTAAAGTTTTAAAAAATAATTAAATATTTAAACCGTTATAACAGGAATTTTAAGAATTAAATGAATTTTAAAATGTTCTTAAATTAAATTGCTTGGAAATTTAAGGGAAGCAAAAGTTTAAAAATCTTTAAATTCTTATTTTAAAAAATTGTTAATAACATTATTTTTCTTCGAAAATTATTAAAGTTTGTCAATAATTTTATTCAAAAATTCTAAAAAAAAAAGAATTTTGGATGAATTACAGTTGCAAATTTTAGAAATAATTATATTTTATGAGGTTTTTGCATTGAAATTATTTTAAATTTTAATTCCTCGGGAAAAATAAATATGAATAAGTTTTTAAATTTTTGTTTAACAAAAAGTATTAAAGGTTTGAAAAATTTAATTTCGTAAAATTGTTTCTTGAAAAAATAAAACTAAAATTTTCAAAAAATACTTCTTTTTCCGATAATAATTTAAAAAAATTGAAACAATTGAAAATTTTGTCAACTTTTATTGAAATAAGTTTTGAATTTGAATTCAAGTTGCTGTTAGAAATATTTTGACATTTACTATACTAGTTGTTCAAATAATTACATTTAATGAAGGATCGTAAGAAAAATTAATTTTTTAAGAAATTAAGAATTTTCATTAAATTTGTAAAAAGCAAATTTTTTAAAGTAAATATGGAAAAGAAAACTTCCGTTTTGCTAGTTTTATATTAATTTATATTTTTACAAAATTCTAAATTAATTTCATATTACTATTCTATATTGTTAACACAAACCTCTTGATTTGTGCTCAAAGCTTCTTGAAAATTGAAAACCAAATACGAATGTGGACAAAAAATAGCGACTTCCTTTTGATTCAATTTCGATCCCCCTCTATTTTTAATTTGATCTTCTTCCAATTTCGAAATTCTATTTTTTTCAAATTGAAAAAGAAATCATTATTTTCTTGCTCTGTTGAAAAAGTAAACAACAATTAACGTACCCTGCTAGTGAAATTCCTTCGATAACTTCGTTCCAGATAAATTTTCTCTCCCCCATTTTTGTCTCAAAACAAAGGGAATTAATCGAAATGAAATGTTAAAAACAAGGGAAAACTTATTTACGAAAATAAAAAAAAAATTGGGTTAATTGTGTATATATATGAAACCTATGAAATGACAGGAGCTGAAGTTGTAGCAGTATTGATTCGATTCTAAATCGTTGGCATGGTTTCTATTCTTGATTTCATTTAAAACAAATTATATATGACCTACTTCTATAGGGAAAAAAATTCTTTTTTATTTGAAGATTTTAATTACTTCCATGAAACAAAATTCTCAGGGATGAAAAATTATTTAGTTTAATATAATTAGGAAAATTTTGTCGAATTTAAAAATTTCTATTGACTGAAACAAATATTTTTATTAAAATAAAAAAATATCCTTGTCATTAAATGTTTCCAATGATTCTCGAGAGCAATGCTATTATATTACTTTCAAAATTTACTATTTATTGTTAATAAAATAAGATACAAATAACGATTTTTTTAAAAAATAAATTTAATATTCCATTGCAACTAGAGGTTCGGTGTATTTACAAAGTCTGTGTCGAGGAAGTGAATCCAAAACTGGTTTGTCTTCGGGAAAAATAGGATCCGCTGGATACATGTGGAAATCATTAGGAAGACGTGAGCTGAGTGATGGAGTTTTATGTACATGATGAATACGACAACGTACTAATTGTTTTTCTTGATTATTAATTGTTACTTCGACATAAAATTCTTTATTCTCCATTAATTCGATATTTGGTCCCGATATCTCATGATCGGGCATTTTTATAGCCTCAATTGGACATATAATTCCATGACTTCTCAATGCGGAATGTACATGCCATCTTTCGAGTTTCCATGGATTATTAATATTCATTGACACCATTACCAAACGTGACATTAGAATATTCATTGTTCTTTGAACGTAAGGTGAACTGTAAACAACTTTTTCCTCATTGCCAATATCCTTATATTTCTCGATATTCTCAGGCGATGCATAAGCCGCAAGACCCGGCAGTATAAGTTTACTGTAAGCTATCGAATGTTTCAATGTCATTCTATCGCCTTTCTTTCCAATACCTTCAACATAATCAGTTAATATAACGTCCAAAGGTTTAAATTCCTTCTTATATGGTGATTCAAGTACTTCGTAAATAAAGTGTCGATGTTTTAATTTTTCGCCATAACGTGGGCCCGTTTTCTTATGAAGTCCCACGGGATACTTCCGCTTCATGACATAACTAGTCTGGGGAATAATTTTTTGCATTAATATACCTTACAGAATAATACAATTAACTATTAACTATATTAATCTCTGTGGGTTTTCATTCATTCTGTTCGCAGTATGAAGTTACTTTTTGTATATGCTTTTGTTTTTTTTCTTTTGCAAAACACTTTGGTTTTTCGATTTGTCAATATCAATTTTTATTGTTTATTTAGAGAAAAAGTTAATAGATATTGCTTTTATAAAATAAGATAAGAAATTTTCATAATGTTGATTTAGAAATTTTATAATTATTTTTTGTTTATATTTTAAAAATTATTAGTTTCTTTTGAAATAAAAAGTTATGAAATTTTCGTTTTTAATTGCAATTTTTAACAATAATGTTTTTTCTATTTTAAATTAATAACAAAAAATGTATAGGAAGAATTTGTGTATTTAATAATTACAATTTTTCTTTTTTTATGTATATAAAGATATTTTATATTTTACTAGCTAAAAAAATGCTTGTGTACTTTCTCATATAATAATCATGTGTATTCACAATTCACATTTTTTTATTAAAGAACAAAATATTTAATTTCATTTGAAGAATTTCTTTAATCAGATTTAATTTTTTAACTTTCTAAAAATCAATTTATTTTAAGTTTAATCTAGAAATTAATAAAAAAATTTGCATAATTTCTTTTTTTGTATTTAAAAACGAAGAAAAAATGAAGTGATTTAAACTATTTATATTTCTCCATCAACATTTTTTTTA
The DNA here is from genome assembly GCA_032873175.1 of Leptopilina drosophilae. Classification (NCBI taxonomy): domain Eukaryota; kingdom Metazoa; phylum Arthropoda; class Insecta; order Hymenoptera; family Figitidae; genus Leptopilina; species Leptopilina drosophilae. The sequence continues at coordinate 41,782,468 of CM065484.1, forward strand.
AACTTCCATTTTGTAATTAATTTTGAAAATCATATTGTTTTTACAAAATTTGTAGTATTTTTTTTGCATAATTTCTATTTATTATCAAAATTTTTTTAATAAAATCAAAATATTATATTTTTAATCAGTATTGATTAATAGATAATAAGAATTAATTATTTAGTATTTTTTAATAATAAATTAACTTTAGAAATAGAATTTTAAAAGTTAAGTATTTTTATGAAACTGATACTTGCATCCAGTTACCAGTCCTACTTAATTTTTGAAAATTCGATATTGGATTTAAAACAAAAAATATTTAACATTTAAATTTAATTTCTAAAATTAAGCAAAGCAGGTGCTGGTAGCAAATCAAAATCATGAAAATTTCTTTCATTCTTTTCTATTAAACAATATAAAGTGTTGTCAAAAACATTTTGTCGGACAAATCGAATTTCTATAATTTCTTTTATTTATTTCTAACAAAATTTGAAAATTATTTAACAAAATCTTAAATGTTATTAAAAAAAGATGAAAAAACTGGAATAATTTCTTAATTTTTTAAACATAATCTTTTATCAAAATTTAATTTTTTTAGAGATAGATGATAAATGTTTTGGCTCAATTAACTTTTTTCTGTAATTTCTTTTTTAAATTTGATACTGAAAATAATTAAGAATAAAAATTGTATTCTTTTAATAGTTGACAAAGATTATTGATTAATTTATAATGAATGAGAATATAAATTGTGATTTTAATTCGTAATCATAATTGTTATAGTTGCTGTTTGATTTTTTGTTTCTTAACTTTTTTGTAATTTTTCTTTTCAAATATTTAAAATTTTTTAATTAATGTATTGAAAATCATCGAATTATTGCAAAAAATTTTATCAAAAAATTTAATAATAATAGAATTCCTTCACAAAATTCCACTATTTAGGAAAATAACTTAAATCTCGCGGAGAGTTTTGTGTAAATTTTTAAAAATTCTAATTAAATTCTTTTTGCAGAATTTCTTTGATTTTTTTTTGTCAAATAATGGAGTTCCTTTAATAATTTTAATTAAACATTTTAAAAATAATTAAAATTTTATGGAGAAGAATTTTTTTTAAATTGTATTAAAAATAATTGAATTCTTGCGAAGAAAAATTTTACTATTTAAAATAATTTAATTATTTTTATTTAGAAAGATTTGTTAAAATTTTAGGAAATATTGAAATTCTTTCGTGAAATTTCAATAAAATTTTTGACAATATGAACAGTAATAAATCATCAAAGAACCGGTTATAAGTTTTTGAGACTCAAAATTCTCAACCTCTAAATAAAAAAAGGATTTAAAATTTCAATTTCTTAAAAACATTTTCTATTTGTATGTATTGTACCAAAATGTTTCTCAAAAAATTGGAATTGAAAACAGTTTAATTTTTGTTTTACAGGGCAATGATTTTAAGTTTAAAAAAATTATAACCGGTTATCTTTGATTGGGACCCTCAATTTTTGAAAAATAATCTTGTCTTTTTATAATTATAAGTGAAAATTTGCTTTTCCAAGTTTATTAAAATTCTATTGCTAATAATTGAATTTCTACAAAGAAATTTACTATTTACAAAAACAATTGAAATCCTTCCAAAGAATGCGATTATTTATGAAAATAATTTAATTCTTGTGAAGAATTCAGGGTTGCCACGCTTTTACCCTTTTCGAATTCCCTGACTTTTCCAGATTTTCCAGGTTAAAAAAGGGAATTTTTCCAGGTTTATCAGGATTGCTAGGGTCAGGAAAAACCTTGAAAACCTGGAATTGTCAGGGAATTTTTTCTCGGTCAGAGAAAACCTGGAAATGTCAGGGAATTTTATAAAATATTTTTTTCAAAAATTAATTTGACGTATCTGAATCGTGAAAATTTCAATTTTTCATTTTTATTCTCACTTCTAATTTTAAAAAACTTCATTAACTATTTTTTCAAGCTAGATTTAAATCTGCTCAAAAATCCATTTATTTTCAATACAATTGTAATAAAATTTCACGAAAGAAATAATTGTTTTTAATTTTTAAGAAAGAGTTAAATTTTCCAGCAAAAATTTTAATAAATGTTTACAGTATGATTATTAATTATAATTGTTAAAAACATCGATAAAATCAATAATTTTCTAGAAATTTTAATAGAATTTAATTATTAAATTTTCAATTTCAATTATTACGAAACACTATTATTTTAGAAATTTAAAATAAATTGTTGTTGAAATTCAATTATTTTGAAAATTATCAATTGAAATTATTAATGAAACTTCATTAAAAAAAAAATTAATAGAAATTCTTCGAAGAATTTAATTAGGATTATCAACCATTTTAATAAAATTCTTCACTTGCATTAAATTATTTTTATAAATAATAAAATTCTTCGAAATTCTTTGCAAGCATTCAATGATGTTCGATAAATTAATTTTAAAATTGAAAATATTAAAAAAGAAAAAATTTAAATAATCTTTATAAATAATAAAAATTTCCTCCGAAATTAAATTATTTTCAAAAAATTTTAATAAAGTTTCTTTATGAAAATTCAATTTTCGTAGAATTTTCAAATAATTAAATATTTTTGAATATCATATTCAATTACAATCGAAAATGTTTACTGAAATTTATTTTTAAATCAATATTTATTAGAAAATTCTACAAGAAATCAATTTTTCAACTATAAAAATAAACAATTTATTAAATAATTGAATGTTTCTTAAAATTGAATTTTCATAAAGAATTTTATCAAAATTCAATTATTGTTTTTTATTGTTTATTGTCAAGAGACAAATTTAAAAAAAAATGTAACAATAATTTCATTTTTTGAGAAACTCGATTAAAATTTTGTATATTAAAATTAATTGAAATTCTGACAAGAATATATTACTAAAAGTTTTGAAAAAACTCGAATTTCGGAGAAAAATTTTATTATTTATGAAGACAATTTAAATTTTGACAAGAATTTTTGTACATTTTCAAAAAGAATTGAATTTTTGCGAAGAATTATCTTCCGTTTGAAAATAATTAAATTCTTCAGACTAATTTTATCAAAATTTCGGTTTAAATCATTGAATAATGTAATTTTTAAAAGCAAAAAATTGATTTAAAACTTTAAAAGGGACTTTATAGTTTCGAAATAAAATTATAATTACAACTAACATTATTTTCGAAAAATTTAGATTAAAATTCTTTAAAAGAATTCAATTATTTTTCAAAAAGTGTAAAGAAATTTCAATTATTTCAAAAATTTGCAATTATTTGTCTAGAAAAATTCATTTAACTTGAAACAATAGAATTGAAAATATTCAACAATCTTATTTTTCAGAATTAAAAAGAAAAAATTTGCAAAAATTCAATTGTATTAAAAAATTTGAAGTGCATATCGTTTTTTTTTAAATTAACCAATAAAAAATTTTAATTATTAATCTTCACACCAAGAAACATGAATTTTACAAGCATTATTTATTGATACTTATATTTATGGGTTATGTTTAAAAATTATAAGTATAGATTTTAATTTATTTACCCGCTTCTGTTGAAGAGCAATAATTTTCGAACATTCAAGTAAACTATTTTCATTTGATCGAAAACAATTTAACACATTTTTCATACTATTTAACATTTTTTTTTTTGTTATTTACTCCTTTATATCGTGGTTATTTCTTTTTAAGAAAGTTTTTGTTATTTTTTGTGTCGAAAAATAGGTTATGTTCCTTTCGATATCTATCGATGTCTCTAAAATCGATTTCAATATATCTCGATTCCTGTGTCGATTGTATTTTAAAATTTCTAAAATTGCAATAAATAAATAATAATAATAATTATTTAAAATTTGCAATAAGTGAGTTAAAAAATTCTTTTTATTACTTATGATGAATTAAAATTTTTTATGTAAAAAAACCAAAGACTGTTATAATAGTTTTTTTTAGATTTTGTATCGATATGGACGAAGGTCGAAATATATAATTGATTGTTAAAAATCAGGCCATACATCGACTATTATTGTCGGCCATTAAAATAGTGAAGACGCCTAAAATTACTGCCATAAATTTTCTATTACGAAAGAAATAGTTTTTGTAACAAAAATACGCAACAAAAATGTGAATAAAGTAAAGTTTTTGTTAATTTAATTCACTTCGATTTGAAAGTAATTATAAAAATTTTAAATGTTTTTGAAAAATCGTGAATTTCATTTTTTCTTATTTCTTACAAAGAACGCATAGCTATAAATGTGAGTACCTATATTATTTATTTTATAATTATTTTAATTAAATTTACGAAAATACTATTTTTGAAATTTTCTAACCCATTTTTCCACTTAGAGAAATATTATTGAAAACTGCTTTTGCATTGTTAGAGTATAAAAACAAAGAAATTATAACAATAGTCACTGTCTATGAGTGCAAAAGAGACAAACTAATATGCGAAATACATGCGCTTCTATGACTTATATGACACTTTTTTTTTAAACGAAATTCATTTATATTTACAAAATATTATTATTTAAAAAATTATTGTAGAAATTTTAATATTTGTAATAATATTAATAATGATAATAATAATGGCACATTTGCAGTAAAAATTGTGTTATTCGATTTTATTTTAACATAACCTACAAAATTTATTTTGTCATTATTTCAACTGAAAATAAGAGAAAAAATTTATTTCTTTTATTTTGTTTTTAATTTTACAGAAAACTACGATGAATTCGCAAAATTCGGGTGTTCTAACCTCTTGTGGAGTTAATAATTCACTTTTAGTGAATTCCATGAACGAGATGGAAGTGGAAAAGAACAATAAGAACAATGAAATGGAGGAAGAATATTTTTTAGTGACAGAAGAATCGGGAGAATTGCAAATAATCGACAGGGACGATTATCAAAATGATAAATTAGCACAAATGTGCCGGACATGTGGTACTGTTAATGATCATCTTATACCAATATTCAAGGAGGATGGCCTCGAACATAATTTTTCCAGTAAAATACAGAAGCATCTACCGATAAAAGTATTTCACTCTTTATAAATATATTACATTTACAAATTCTTATCAAAATGTCGAAAAAATAGGTATTAACACCCATTTTTATTGAAAGAAAACGATTTTTAAGACAATCACGGTCAATTTGTTTAAATTCGGCCATATTGGATCTGCCATTTTGAATTTGAGGGTTCGACAATAGATTCTTGAATACCAACGTCAACAATCAATAGTTATTAAGTTTCACATAAATCTATTTAAGACAATCGAGAAAAAAGTTTCTTTCTAAGTTTTTGATTCTCTAGAAATATTGAAATTTAACGTTTTTGATCAATAACTATAATAAATTAGTTTCACTAATTATAAATTTACATTATTAATAATTTTTTTTTATAAGTCATAATTTTTTTTTTGTTAGGTCTGTGAAACGGATATTTTACCTCTACAATTGTGTTATCAATGTGCTGCAACATTGCTCGCTTGGGATGAACTTTCTGATGGGGTTCTTTCGGCACAAAGTCGCCTTCTACGTCTTCAGGAACAAGCAGAACAAAGAAGGGTTCGTACTTATTTTCCTTTTACAAACAAATAAGTCTTCAAAAGAAGATCTCGTTAAAAAAATTAATATAAAAAATTAATATAAAAAGACAAGATATATTTAACTTCGAAAAAAAATTTACGAAAATCATTTATTGCAGTCATCAGTTTATGAAGAACCAGCAAAACCTGAAGAAAATAAAGAATTCCACCAAAAAGAACCGGTAAATTTGTTTTAAACTAAATTTTCCAAATTCATAAATCGAAATTTTTTAATTTAACACTTCTCTATCTTTCTTTTCTCTTCAGACGGAAGAGGAACAATCGACACAGAAGGCCGACAACATTGAAACTCTAAAAACAGAAAGGTAAATCTCTCACTTCTTTTTCTACACACAATTTTTTTGTCACAACAAAAAACAAAAGGTCACAGTTGTCGAAAAAGAATTTCTATCACGCACTCGGATTTAGCAAAGTAAAACAAACTAAAAATTCTTCAAATGCAAGAAACAAAAAAAGAATGAAAGAAAAAGTAGGAGATTCGCGAATTTTCCTTTTCAGACCGGAGTTTCCGGAGTCAAAGTATTTACGACTATTTTCCAGGTCCAGTAGAGTCCAGACACCATTTAACGTATTCCTTGATACGCAGACAATTTTTTGGTCACCCTCAAAACGAAGACAAACAACGACAACAACAACAACAACAACAAGTCGATGTCAAGAAAAAATTCCCACCGAAACATCAGAACCCATGAATATCTGGATAAACTCCTCACTATCATTACCAATGCCAATCAACAATCAATTGTTCGAACAACAATCAACAATTGACATCGTTGACGAGCCAAAAAACGAACAACAGGATTATGAATACATCACCGAATTGCCCACGAGCAGTAATGACACCGACAGCGATGAACTCAATTGGAAATGTAAAACATGTACCCTTGAATTTAATTCCGCCGCGGAATTAAGTGAACACGCTAAAGCACATCAATCCCAAGTGCCATATCTCTGCGCTGAATGTGGACGTGGTTTTAAATTAAAGGACTCATTTGTTCGTCATTCGCGAATACATCGCGACGAACGTCCATTCACGTGTCACGTGTGCGGTAAACAATTTCGTGACTCCGGTGGACTGTCGCGTCACATCAAGGACGTTCATGCGAAATTAAAAAAATTCCCCTGCGATCTTTGCGAAAATAGTTTTGCCTCAAAGGCAACGCGCGATGATCATCGTCGAACACACACCGGCGAACGTCCCTACGTTTGCGATTGTTGCGGTAAAACATTCAAATCAAAGGCATCACTCTACATTCACAGTAAATTACATACAGACGAATTTCCCCATCCTTGTTCGTATTGTCAGAAAAAGTTTCGCCGCCGTCAGGAAATGTTAGCACACATCACAACACACACGGGCGAGAAGAATTTCGCCTGCGATATTTGCTCAAAACGATTTCGCGTCAAATCAGAACTCATGAGACATCGTTTGATACACTCCGACGATAAGCCATTCGCTTGTAACAAGTGTGGCCTCGCGTTTCGTCAAAAACGCTATCTCAACAATCATCTCAAGAATCGACACTTTGAACTCTTGAAGAATTGCTAATTTAGGGAAATGCATAACATGAATAATAATTCATGTTATGAAGAAATTTCTAGATTACAAACTAATTTTTAGTATCGAAGAAGCAAACACTGAAAAATATAGTTTTATATTAGTAAAAAAAAAAAAATGGAAGAATTCCAGTAACGATATCAACGTATTTTTTTGTAGATGCAGTTTGTCCACTTACCGAAAGCATTCATCGAAATCATCTGGGATAACAACGGAAGAATACTTCTGTGAACATTGTCGGGAATCATTCGTGGACAAGTCACAACTTATCAATCATCTAACCATGTGTTATCCACCGCAACAGGAGAAAGTATCATCCCGTCAACGGAGAATACGACAAAAGTCCTATCCCTGCATGCATTGCGATTTTGAAACGAAGAAGAAGAAATTCCTCGATATGCACACACGGGAAAAGCATCCGGAATTGATACAATCGCACAAGAGTTGTTTGGATAAACGTGCGGTCGACAAAGCTAAAATGGAAGTCAACGGCAAGGTCTACTATCATTGTCACGAGTGCGGAAAGAATCTCTATTCACCCTATACGTTCTCATGGCATCAGCGGATACACACCGGCGAACGACCATTCACCTGCCACCTGTGCGGTAAACAATTTCGCGTTAATCAAGGTCTTGCGCGTCATTTACGCGAAACACATGCGCGCATCAAGAAATTCCCCTGCGATATCTGTGGTACAATGTTCACAACAAAGCGAAATGTTGACGATCATCGGCGAATACATACCGGTGAGCGACCCTATGTCTGTAATATTTGCGGTAAAGCATTCAAGCAAAAAGCCTCACTCTTTGTTCACAATCGCACGCATTCGGATCAATTTCCCTTTAAATGCTCCCATTGCGGTCAGGGCTTTAGAACAAAAACACCATTACAGGTTCACATCACAAAGCACACCGGCGAGAAACCCTATGCTTGTGATATATGCCAACGACATTTTCGCATTAAATTCGAATTGAAGAGACATCGTCTTGTGCATTTTGATGATAAACCCTGGCAATGCACCGAATGCCATCAATCATTTAGACAGAAGCGCTATCTTGTCAAACATCAGAAATTGAATCATCAGAATCTATCTATTGAAAACTAGGGTGAAAAACTGTGATCTTTTGTTTCAATTTCGATTCTACAGAGAATTTCCAATTTCCAGGTCCAATGAACCAGCAAAAGAGGAAAAAAGAAGAAGAAGGAAAAAAGCGAATACCAAATTGAAGAGGAGTGAAAAAATAACATCAACGGATATCTGTAGAAAGTGTGATAAACAATTCTCATCAATTTCGGCATTAAAGAGACATATGCGTGACGTACACGAGGGTCTTAAGACGCATGAATGTGAAATATGTGGACGACCCTTTGCATCGCGTCTATGTCGTGATGAACATCGACTCACGCACACCGGTGAACGTCCAAATGTTTGTGAAATTTGCGGTAAAACTTTTACCCAAAAGGCATCACTACATGTACATAAGCGCTTTCATTCGGAGATATTGACCCATTGGTGTGAGACTTGTGGACGGGGCTTTAAGCGTAATCAGGAGTTACAGAAACATTTACTAATTCACACGGGACAAAAACCGTTTTCTTGCGAGCAATGTGGAAAATCTTTTCGCAGCAAGGGTTGCATTAGTCGTCACAAGAAAACACATACAGAACAAAAATTATTCACCTGCAAAATATGTGGGGCAAACTTTGCTCAGGATCGTTACATGAAAACGCATCAAATACTTAAACATAAAATAAACCCCAAAAAAAGTTAGTTCGTTACAACGAAGAATTTATTTTCTAAGTATTCGAAAAGAAAATCAATTTTTCCACTTGAAAATCAGTTTCCCACACACAGAGTGCAAACTCGTGTTAATATTTCGTTTCTTGCTAAGTTTCGTCAGAATGAGAAAATTTTTATTCAACGCTCATACATCAAATAAAACTCTACTTTATTATAAAACACTGCAAATATATTTTGTTCTGAAAAGGAATTTTCCCGAATTTCCCTATTTATCCGGAAAAAAAAAATTTCTTCATTTTATAAACATCAGTAAACACTATGTAATACTCGCAAATTCTAAGTTGTCGTAGGAGTGACTTTTATTTTTATAATTCCAGGTCTAACAGGCGCGATGCATTGTTAACGATTGAAACAAATTCAAAACGATCCCCGAGACTAGAATATTTTATGAAAAAATGTGCTTCCGCTCTGCGATTATCTGATAACAATATCAAACTGATAATTTCGAATGCAGAAAATTCTACTGCCCAAACAACAAACGATAATATTCAAGATTCGAAAAATAATCAAAATACTAGAGAAATATCCCAAACTGTAAATAAAGTCCACATGGAAAATTCCAATAATCAATGGAGAGGAAATTCAAATAGTGCTCAAGAAATATTCCAATCAAAAGGTGAAATATCAAAACAAAGAGAAGTTGACAGTGATAAAGAAGAAAAATTACCAATTAAAAATTCATTGCAATGTGATAAATGTGATAAGAAATTTCATTTGGAGGAGAATTTAAGAAGTCATGCCCAAACTCATTTGGATGAGAAAATTTACACATGCCATATTTGTGGCAAACAATTTGGCTTAACCGGAAGTCTTTATTATCATTTAAGGCACGTGCACGATGGTGTTAAAAATCATTCATGTGATATTTGCGGTCGTTGTTTTGCAATGAAAACAACATTAGAAGATCATCGACGAATACATACTGGTGAACGTCCATATGTTTGTGATTCATGTGGAAAAACATTTAAAACAAAAGCGTCCCTTTATATACATCGTAAGACACACACCAATGATTATCCACATCAGTGTTGTTACTGTAAGCGTGGCTTTCGTTGGAAACAACAAATGTTGGACCACTTAACGACTCATACGGGAGTCAAAAATCATGTCTGTGATATTTGCGGTAAGGCCTTTGGCGTGAAAAATGACCTAACAAGACACAAGAAGATACACTCGAAAGAAAAACCCTATTCATGTCTTCAATGTGGCTTAAAGTTTGGTCAGAAACGATATTTGAAAAATCACGAACGTACTAAGCATAGATGAGAGAGAAAGTGAGTGCTGATTTATATATAAATATATATATATATATATATATATATATATATAAATATATATATATATATATATATTCAGATGGGAAATTATCTGTAAATAATTTTATTATTTTTTTACTCTAATTTTCTTTAAGTCAACAGTAATATTAGGAGACCTGTTTTTCTTACGAGTACAATTGTGATTTTGCGATGATACGTTTACCTTTTTTTAAAAACTTATTAACACAACATTTTGCAGGAATTTTGCTAAATTTGTATTAATAGCATTTCATTGATAATCTGTTTTCATTGGAAGAATTGACAGTAATTTCCAAAGTTTATCCTACAGCAGCGTTATAAAGAGATAAATATATTTTGTATTTAATGTGAAAATTCCGTTAGTAAATTTTCAATTCACTTCTTACTCGGTATGTCATACTGGCAAACTTACAGTCACTTATGTACTTTATTGTACATTTAAAGCGTCATTGCTTTACTACCCAAAATTTGAGTTTTGTTACGTCTCAATAATAAATAAAACTTTTAATTAAATTATTCATTAATTTTCAATCTTACCGCCTCGGCGGATAAGCTTACTGAAAATCTAAGTTTTGTTACGTCTCAAAAATAAATAAAACTTTAATTAAATTATTTACTTATATTTAATCTTACCGTCCCGATGGAAAATTCAGTTTCATTTATAGAACGAAATGTACTATACTAAGAAATTCATTGGAAATTCATATAATTTTCTTCGTTAAAAATTTGATGTTTGTTATGATTCTTCATGCAAATATTCCATTTCCACTGGTTTAATTGTTAATCGATGAACAAACTTTCATTATTTTTATTGCAGTTCTGACCTAGAAGAAAGAGAGAAAAAAAATTAGTAAATAGCACATAAAACTTACGACAGAAATAAAAACTTGAAACTCCCGTTTCACTTGAAATGTTTCTTCGAAAAATGACCCCCCGAAGATTCCATCGGACTTCCAATAATAATTTTCATCGTATTTTTATTTTAAAAAGCCTTTTAGCTATTCTCTAAATAAAAATGAGTAACTTTATTTTATTACAATACTTAAAATTTTTTTATCACTTGCGACTAAGTTGATTTTTTAATGTTCATAATAAGTTTTCTAATTTTTGTTTTATGAAGTTGAGAGAAAATATAATTTTGCAATCTTTCTGAAAAATGTTGTGTTGTATGTTATAAATTCTTTCAACAGGTTTATACCAATTATAAACTGTTTGTAACACATCGAAAACTGTTTCATAATAATGTTTATATAGAATGTCATAAAATAGAATACGTAATTATTATAGAACAAGGTTCTAATATTGTTATTGCTATATGTAAGTGTTATTTTACATCTGACGAACTGATTTTCTTTTGTATATAATATCCAATATGTTATGATAATTGATTTAAGCAATAAATTATATATACATTCGACATTGTTTTCTGTATTTATTTTCGAGGTAAATAATATATCCTGTAAAACTGTCAAATATCAAGGCATGTAGTATATCAATCACTCTTGTAGAAAAAAGGCTGAAAAATTTGTTTTTTTAGACAAACATAAACACGCTTTTTCTTCAATAATGTAAGTTAATTTTAGAATTTAATTTTCGTTTTACCTCTTAATATTTTATTGTATTAATTTTTTTTTATTATAATATACAATGGTCATATATTTTAAATTCAAATCTCATTTTCTGGTCTATTTACGATTTTTAATTTTGATTACAGCCATTTTTTAAAATTTCATATATAGGTCAGAATAAATAATTAATAATTTTAATAAGTTATTATATTGTGAATGATAAATCAAAAGGAATAAATAATTTAAAGAAACTGGAAAAGTATATTTTTTAATTTCTTGATTTTATAACTGAAAACCTGTTCTATTTTATCTAGATACTTTTTATTTCAATTAAAATAAAATTAACAATGAAAATTTCAGTTTCATGAAATTGGGTCAACGATTTTGGAAATGCGAGGGTATTTTTTTCATTATAGTAGACATTCAGGAATCCAGAATTCTATAAATTGACTCGCAAGGAAAACTTGTAAACTATTTATATACTTTCTTGAAAATGTCTCCGTCAAATGTATAGGTGTTAAGTAAACATACACGTGTGATTTAGAAATGCGGAAAATAAATATAATTTTTTTTTCAAGTTTCGAAAAGAATTTTTTTTAAATCAAATCAATCTTTAATCTCCGAATTGATTATATTTAAATTATTTTTTAATAACAATAACAAAATATAATAAAATGAATACATTTGATACATTTGACAATAAGTCGTTTTCAATACGAATGTTCTCAAACGTTTTGACTTCTAAATTAATAATTCATATAATTTCCATTAAATTATTAAAAAATGTTAAAACTCCTAAGATAAAATTTTGTTAATTTTTATTGCAAAATCTTTTGTGTTTTAAATGTATATCTGTAATTATTTTTATTTAAAAAGTAACTCTTCTGCTTTGAAATTAACGTATTCAAAAGTATTATTAAATTAAAAATAATAGAAATAAAAGTTCAATTTACTTTTACAAAAAATAACATTATTTTTTAATTTAAATAACTAACTCACTGAATCAGCTATACAAAAAAATAAAATTGTAAATGACAAATAAACAACGAGAGAAATAAATTGACTTTAAACCAATCGAGATTTAATAAAGATCATTTACCTAGACCCATGAAATAAAATAAGAATGAACTGAGAGGTGGAAGCAAAAGTGGAAACAAGTCCAACTTATATTCGTCTGATCCCACGCAGTCTTTCAAAGTTAGTCGTCAGTGAATTCAAAAAATTAAGTCATCGCGATCGCAGCAATTTTTACGGGAAAATTTTTCAAATTTTTGTGAAAAATTATTTTGTTTCACATTTCATTTGTTACAAAAAAAATAAAAAATGTAAAAAAAATAGAAAAAAGTTCAAATTAAAACAATAAAAAACGCAATGAATCGTAATAATTTTCAAATGTTTGTGATCAAAGTCTAATTCAATCATCGACATGAGGCTTGATTAGGAAGTGCAAATGTGAAAGAAGATGAGAATTAAAACGGCTTTCGAAGAGTCAATTTGGTACAAAAATATATAACAGATTCTGTGTTTATGATCACGTTTGTAAAATTATTATTGTTTCTAATCGTTCGCGTACTTTATAAATAGATTTTATTGTTGAAACAATTCACTGCAAGATTCCACGGTGAAAGTTTTATTTCTCACAAGAAATTCATCAAAAAAGGGAATCAAATTTTTTCAACTTTTCTCTTTTTGAAAGAAATGTTTAAATTTAAATTTAAATGTTTTTAAAGAAAGTTTAATATAATTATATATAAAAAAATTAATGGAGAAATGTAATAATTTTTGTTGTTAACGAATAAGAATGTAATTAATAAAAAGACTAATTCAAAATTATATTTACAAAAAAATTCTTGATAGGAGAATTAATTTAAAAAGTTTAAAATTGGTTCTAAACTGAAATTTACATACACTAACAATTAACTTTTAATATCAATTATTAAACAAAAAATTAAATTTCAATATTTAAGGATAAATAGAATCAAAAAAGTAAAGTGAAGAAGAAAAAAAAGAAAAATGCAGGGCGTGCTGAGTATTCAAACAGCTCGAGGTTTCGGCGAATCAAGTGAATTTGTTACAAAACGAAGTTGTATTTCATTTTTATTCGCTATTGGATTTTTGTCTCTACTTGGCGGTTTTATGCTCGGACGATTCGCCGTTCATCGAACATTTATGGCACGTGCCGAACGAACACGAATGGAATTTGCAAAAAATGGTCTAGAAATGACGGAACATCTTCAATATAACATCATTGAGTATCTTCAAGATGAAAAATTCATTCAAAATCACAGTCTTCATCGGAACAATGAAAATTCATTGGTTGATAATAAAATTCGAGATCAATTTTTCTCTGAATTTCGACCATTTTTCGAGTACGTTGAAAATTATAAATCTTGCTCGATTGGTAAAATTCAAGGTTCTAGAGAAACGGGTGAGTTTTGAAGTGTTCTTTTTCCAAATTTTGAAAATTTTTCTGATTTTTATAAATAATAATTCAATTTAATTTCTTTCATTCTAATTTTGTAAACAAAAGATAAAAGTTTTTGTCGTAAATTTGAGTTTTGTTACGTGTCAATAATAAATAAAACTTTAAATGAGTTATCTCATCGCTTCGGCAGATAAACTTACCGAGTGTTTTATTGTTACGTCTCAAAAATAAATAAAACTTTAATTATTTATTTTTTATTTTTCTTACCGCTTTAACATTAAAAAAAAACTTGAGCATGCATAATAAATAAAATAAAATTTTGAAAAAATTTGCTTTTCCTTACCTACTTTTAGTATTGAAGAATCAGAACGATTGGGAACTGCAACATTAAAAATATCTGCAATGTATAAAAAATACATTAAGTACAATTAATTTACAATAAATAAAAAAATTTCTTTTTTTTCAGATAGATTTGTGATTGTATCGTTAATTGAAAAAGAATTTCAAATGATGATGGAGATAATACGAAGTTTAACTAAAATTCACGTTGAACAAGATTGGAATCCACGAAGGACAATATTTTTTTGTGTCTGCAGTGAATCGGCGTATGATTGCTATAATGAACTCTCTGTTTATATTCAATCGAAAATTGTCGCATTTATTAGTCAAGCTAATGAGAATAATTTTACGAATATTCAATATTTATCATCATCAGAAGAAAATTGTCTTTTTATCTCGGGTTCAAATATTGCCGCTACTGCCGTTCAAGACGCTGCAAATTTTGTCAAATTATTATCAAAATCATTCAATACATGCCATGAACGAGAATTTAATTCATTGAAATTGGAATTAGAAATTCCACAGGCTGTTATTTCATTCGTGGTAAGTCGTGGTAAGCAAATTTTTTGTATTTCACTATAGATTTTGATATTTTAATTTTTACAGAAGGTATATTATTACCAAAAATATTCTAATAGTAAATAAACAGGGCGTTTTTCGATGAGGGATATATTGTATAACTTACCGTAAATAATACAAACAGAGAGTAAATTCAATCTAGATTCGACACTCACCGCCCACAATGAGATTTCGCCTCGTTTGCAATTCTATGAAATGCGAAATACTATTAAAGTTTTAACCTATTTTTATTGCAGGAACCAAAACAAGAGAATAACTCACTTGTAAATAAAGATCACTTGATAAAAAATAGAAAAATAATGGCACAAGTAATTGCCTTAAGTGTTTGGAGATTATCGGAAAGTATAATTCTTCCTTGGAATCCAAAAAATTTGAATAACACACTTTTTCGAAATCTAAAAAAATTGGAACCATCTCGACTCTTCGAAAATCATCGTAAATATGCAATTTAAAAAAAAAATTACTAAGAATAATATTAGCAATATAATAATTTTTGCCCCATAATTTTCAGAGTACCAGAAAATAATTGATTTAAATAAATTAACGGACGAAATTACCGGTTATGTAGAAAATCTCAATTCACTGGAAATAATCAAGTAATTAACGTTTCATATTTTTCAACTAATGTAAATTTATTAATAATAAATTATTATTATTACATGAATTAGTTCAATTAATATTAACATCTAGACCTGGCGAAGATCCTAGTGGCAAGTGGACTAACTGAAAAATTCCATTAGTAGGTAAAGGATGGACATATGTCTCTGCTCTTTTCTTATCAATGTTTCGAATGTCCACTTGCAACTAGAACCCTTGCCGGATAATTATAATTAAATAAACTTTTTTTGATAAATGAAAATAAGTAGAATTTTTATATTTTTCAGTCTTCTGGACGCTCGAATTGCAAATGATCGACTATTGGATTTAGATAAAATTTTTCTCTGTCTTGGCAGTGAAGAAACTTTACATCGGCTAAGGGAATGTTACAAAAATTTGATTGGAATATCTCGAGCATAATTTAAAAAAACAATATTTTTTTGCTCAAAGAAAGAAAAGTTTTGAGGTTATATTCTTGTTTTCTTTTTACATTTAATTACAAAGGAAATATTATTGAATTTTGAAGATTATTTTTACACGAACAATGTTGGTTAAATAAATACGTTACTATATAATTATATACGACAGTTATGACAGAAAAATATTTTTATTATACATTTACACTTGGAATATATATTCAATATATTCGACACAAAATGAAGATTTTGTATATATATACTTTTTACAAAAAAGGACAATTTTACCACAATTATATATACATGGTTTTTTATTAAAATTAAAAATACCCTCAGTCAGTTTTCCTATTTAATAAAAAAAAGTAACAATTCGTGTTTTTTATTCTGTTTCTAACAACTTAATTTTCATCGAGACACGAATAAAAAGTTGTTATAGAAGCACCATTACTCACCTTGCTGAAAACGAGTTCCTAGAAATCAGGCTGATTCCACAATAACTAGAAATCGTCTCGTCTTTCAAGATGCGCACGGGTATACATATAGTTTTGTTTACTGCGCATCAAATCGTTTTAGAAATCGAGACGACGATTTATCTTATTGTGGACTCAGCCTCATAAAAAGGTTTCTGTACATTTTCTTTTTGCGAAACACTTTTATTATTTACATTGTCAGTGAATTGATGTGGCACCAAACATTATTTCTCTTTCGAATTGCTCGGCTTTGAGAGTGCCATCTATTGATTTGCAGTCGGGATTAAATACAGAATAGGCACTAACTTCGCCCTTTTTCTTTGGTTTTGTTCTCGTATTAATCCAAATTAAATAGAAACTCGAGAGAATAAAATAAATAGCGCCAAATTCAATTCGCAAGGCAAGAACGTAGAGTGTCAGCCATAGTGAAAAATATAGAGAATACAATGTCCATCTAATTGCTGGATGAGCGGAAGTTGCAGACGAATCGTCACTACTGTCATCTGTTGAAGTACTTTCCACATCATCGTTATCCACTTTATTGTCTTTATCATTCACCTTATTTTCACTATTCAAGTGCTCTCGATCCTTTAAAAATTTTATAATTATATTTAAGAATTTCCAATCACTTTTTTTTTGGTAGAAATACTTGAATAATCTTATTGAAAACTAATTAAAATTTTCTGCAATGACATTTTAGCATTTTATAAACACGCAAGAGTAACAGGGTTGGAACATTCTGTTTTTTTATCAACTTTATATACTTTTATCGAAACGCAAGAGACGTAACAGGGTTTTGGAACATTCTTGGTTTTTTATCAAATTTATACTTTTATCGAAACTAAGAAAATGTTTGATTAGAAATAGAAAACAAGTTAAAACTCTACTAAAAATTGTTGTATACGAATTTTTATAAACGTATGTATTTTGTTTGCATTGAAGAAAAAAATTGTTATTGCAGAAGAACATTAATTTATTTTAAGCGATGAACAAAAAAACTGCGTTCCAACCCTGTTCAGTAGTTGTTCCTGGTCAACAGTTCTCAAAATGGCCAACGCCAAGTTGTTGCAGTGCAAAAGATTTTGTTGTAAAATAATATTAATATATCTGAAAATCAATGCAACAAAATGGTAACTGTTGCTTTAAACATTAATTTTTTAATAAGTAAACATATTCGCCCTAAATAATGAATAAATTTCATCCTTGGATATTCATTTATTAATTTCAACAATTGTTTTCTTTACCACTTTTAATCTATTTTTCATTATATTAAATTATATTTTAAATGCTGATGAATTGTGTTCACAACGAAAATAATGCATTTGCCAATGAAATAGAAAAACTATTCGATTAACTCTTTTAGGAACCAAATGTACAAAAATTTTACCTGAACTTTGACATAACTTGTTAGAATGAAAACGGAGTGATAGAAATTTTGCAATATACAATTTCTTAAAGCTCTGAAACCGCTCTTTCGAATGCGACAATAAAAAATATTGCAAATTCATAAATAAACAAATTACATACAATTAATTAGTAAAAAACACGATTTTTTAAAGATTTTTCTTTGGAAAACAAATTTTTTTATAATTTATTTATGGCAAGGGAATACAACTGAAAGGTATAAATATCGCGTCAAAAATGTTCGACCTAAAATATAGTAACATAAAATGTAAAAAATAAACAAAAAACAAAATGGCGTGCAAAGTTGACTTTTTAATAAATAATGTACACCAGGTGGACATTTTTAAAAACTTAATAGATTTACTTGAAAGTGGTTACTCGGGTGTTTTCTGGGGTTTCAAGTGAATCCGGATGATTCATTATTATGTTTAAGAAAAATATTGCGACAAAATCGAAAGATTTTTCTACTAAATTTAGCTATGGTTATTTCAATTACATGTTAAAATAATTTAAATCTCAAAAATAGTCAAAAATATTTATTTCGATATATAATACTCATGTATAAACTATAAAATCAATATATATAATAATGTATACTACGATTATAATACCTCAGCCTCTGTTGGATTTTCCCTGAATCTGTGTCTATCCCAAAATAGTAAATCTTTCAGTTTGCTTTTAGCCGATTCAAACATCTCCTTTTTTCGTTTCTTATTGCGGTAAGCTGCCAATTTCTTATCCATATATTAAAATTGTATATGTATATATTTTTTTTAAAAAAATATCTCTTCCGATTAGATACGTTAATTGAATATACACAATATTTTTCTCTTCTGCTCTTCAATAATAATATTATAACCTTCCTCTCCGAGTTTGTACACAATATTCGTAACGCGATGAATTTTAAAGATAAATATTTATCATCTTTTTTGTTTATACTTATTTTTCTACTCGAAAGTAGGAGTGTTCTAATTTTTTTTTAACTTTATAAACAGTTGCACATTGAGTTTTTTGTATATAATAAATTTTATGTGAAAAAATTTACTATACCTGGAAACCTAACCTTACCCGTTATACATTTATATTTCATACCCACGTGTCATGTTGGTAAGTTCGTATAGAGAACTTTCATTAATATGAGTGGTATCTGTGTGTAATATAAATACACAACACAACATAGAAATGTTTACCTCGTGGTCTGTGAAGGGAAAAAGGCGCACTTGTACAAACTTGCATCATCTATAAAGCAGTTTTAAATTTTCATTTCCGCGGACATATAGAACTGTAATTTAACACCTGTTCGACATTTTAGGTAAATTGATAATTTTGTTTAATTATTCCTTTTAATGAAAAGCATTTTCTGAATTTAATTAATTTTCTTTGAATGCAGTACTAATATATAAATACGGGATTTTTTATTTTTGTTTGTATATATATAACAATTACTGTGTTTAAACTACTTTGACATTTTCTAGACGATTGAGTAAGTGATATCTATTTGTATCATTTTTATAATTCTATTAAGTATATTATAATATTTGTGGTTTTTTATTTCACCCAAATTTTACTCTAATAAATTAAAAATTTTGATTGAATCTTTTGGAAATATTAAAAAATATCTTAAATTTTATACTTAAAACAAGAATATTACTCTTAATCGGAGAGTCTATTTTCTTTTCAAGAGGATTGAAACTTTCCTAAAAATTTATTCAATATATTTACTGAAAATATTCGGCTTATTTAACTGAAAAGTCTAGTAAAAATTGTGTAAAAATTTAAATGTCCCGATTAAATAAATGTTCAGCGCGAAAATTTCCTGAACATTTCAATAAAATTTTCGCATAATTATAATTAGACGAAGATTTCATTGAAATGTTCAGGAAAGTTTCAAGCTAAATATTTGTGTCACGCTCCGAAGAAAGGTACCTAAGAAGCAAAAAATTTGAGGTTATGTTTTTAATTTTCCAATTAAAAATACAGAATGAAAATCAATTATTAATTAAAAATTATTGGTGTACAAGTCTTCATTATATTCAAAATATTCAATAAAAATTGGTTTCACATTAAAATAATGAAAAATAATCTTTTAATCAAGAGAAATCTAACACGATCCTAACCTATAATTCGTTTGCTTCTTAGGTACCTTTCTTCGGAGCGCGCCACATTTATACAAGTGGGACATTTAAATCTTTGCACAATTTTCAATAAACATTGCAATTAAATATTCGGAATATTGCAAATAAATATTTAATAAATTTTTAGGAAAGTTTCGCTGCTGTGGCTGTTGAGCATATTGTTTTATTATATTCTATAAGTTTTTGTAATGTTTCTTTGCAAAAAATTGAAATTATTTTGAGGTTATGCTTCTTTTTCATTATTTTAGACCTTTTTTCTATACGATTTCTTTTTGATTTGAGAAAGAAAGAATATCCTCTTATTTTAAGAGAAATAGTCTGAAGTAGAGGACATTTCTCTTAAAATAAGAGGACAATTTTTTTGCGCCATATTCTAGAGGATGTGCATTGAAATCGGAGGAATCCGCTTAAAACAAGAATATTTTTTTTCGCTGTATGCAATACACTGAAGAAAAATTTATTTGATTCAAATAACCGATTATTTGACTATTATCAAATAAATATTTACTTGAACCAAATAATTTTTATTTGAAGCAAATAAATTGTATTTGAATCGAATATTTCAGTATTTGAATCGAATATTTCAGTATTTGAATTGAATATTTCAGTATTTGAAGCAAATACTATTTAATTGATTCAAATAAAAATTATTTGATTCAAGTAAATATTTATTTGATAATAGTCAAATAATCGGTTATTTGTATCAAATAAATTTTTTTTCAGTGTAGATTTAGATTTTCAGCAATAGTTTACATAAAAGGTTTCCTCTGCAATTTTTCGTAAGGCAAACTTGCTGCAAAATGTTGTGTTATGTGCGGGTAAGACTTATTATTTTGTAATTATTTATAAATCAATGGCTATATCTTGTTACAGATTTTTGAAGCAATGAATTTGGAAATACCTAACGGCAAATTGGAAAAAGATGTTAACAATGATAATGGACACATATCCTTTGCACAGAAAAGAAATGCATCAACGGGAAAATTTGACGAATTGAATCAACCGGAAGGAAGAGTATTGGTACTTTATACAGGAGGCACCATTGGAATGATAAGAAATGAAACTGGAGGTTTGAGGATTTAAATATAAATATTTTATTTTCCATATTTCACAAATAAAATTGTTTTCAATATGAAGAAATGGTAATTCTAATGTTAATAGTTTCTTTTTCTTAAACCTGTCCTTTAATGTGTGGTAGTACATATCACATAGAGTGATAATAAAATCCAAATTTCGTAGAAAATTCACGAAGGAGCGGAAAAAGAGGGCTCAGCTTGTTTTCCAACACTATCAAGATCGGACACTGTTATCCTGGGTCTTCCCATATTTATAATATACAGTTGGCGGTTTATATAAATTATTGAAACTAAGTTACTACTTTTATATTGAACTACATAAAGCGTAAGACATTGCGGTGTACGGGTGTGCTTACGAAAAACTATTTAAAGTGAATTGACTTAAACCAAGTGCATTTGGACTTCATGTGAAATTAATCATATCAAGAGTAAGATATCAAGTTAGAGCGTGCTTACTAGACATTTTAAAAGAAAGTTCAATTTAATAAAGTTATTGGCTGATCGGAATACGATTGATGATAATTGGAACCATCAACTGTGGATACGACTGGTTTCCGGAAGGCTGGATGAAATAAAATGGTTGAATCGTCTTCTCTTCAAAACAATCTACTAATTCTTCCCCAACATCAAAGAATAAGGGGTTTAAAATTAGGACATCGAATCACGCTTAATTGTATATCTACTTTTTATTGTTGTATTTTTAATATAGATGTATTATTGTAATCGCCGAGATAAAGAGGATGGATCCAGGCATTCATTTCTACTTTGACAATACCGAACCATCTAAATATATGTAATTTATGATATGTTTAGTTATATTCTGAGACAATATTCAAAAGAACGTTAAGTAAAAGACGGACCATATATCCTTTAGGACCTACAAGTTAAAGAAATTGGATTTAAATTTAATTTTCTCTTTAAAAATTCATAATGTGTTACACTATCATTTTAAATATCATTGCCATCATTTTAAAAAAGACGAAATTAAAAAATAAATTAACTTACTATCTGTTAGTAAGGTTATTAGTAAGGATAATTGACGCGATTTTCTCAGTAACTATTGAAAACAATTTTAAGATGAAAAATATTTATTCGCTATCAATTTTTATTGTTCGCAGTAAGTCATTTTAACTAATTGATACGTTTATGTAATATATATTTATCTTTCCAGCTTTAGCGCCAGTTGCAAATGCGTTTGTCAATAATTTAAGAAGATATCCTCACATGCATGACAAAGTTTACGCAGAGGAAAGATTCGGTTCAATCGGACCCTTAGTCTTACCGTAAGATTTTATTTTTCATACATTATTTATATATGTATCGAAAGATTTTATTTATTATTTTTATATATTATCCAATTATATTTAAAAAAAAATTTAAGGTAGCACTCCGGCTGCTACTTTTGAAAAATTGATTTTCGATACATTTTTTTCAAATTTTAAGAAAATGTTTCTTCGGGTCCCCTTTAAATGTGGTAAAAATTTCAAAACACTTTGCGATTCTAAATTTTCAGTTATTTATGTTAAAACTTCCACTAAGTATGCGATTATGTTAGAAATAAAAAATTGCAATAATATTTCGTTTTTTGACACGGCAAAGGGTTCTGAAATTTTTATCACATTTAAAGAGAACCCAAAGAAATATTTTCTCAAAATTTGAAGAATATTTATATTGAAAATCAATTTTCTCAAGAGTTGCATCTGTAAAACTACATATTAAGTATTGTTAAGTAACTAAGTATTGTATTCCTACTTATTGTAATTTTTATCAAAATTGATTTTTTAAATCTTACCTATTTGTATACGTAAGATATATAACGAGTTTAAAAAAAAAACAAAAACATTTCGTTTCAAAAAGAGTAAAAATATTTTTCTTCTATGTAGAATGTCTTCGGAACATAAACGACGAGTTATTTATAATGTCATAGAATATTCGCCTCTCTGTGACTCTAGTGATATGACAATGGACGATTGGATTCGTATCGCCAAGGACATTAAAGTACGTGACTTATTAAATTTCAATAAATCAAATCGTAAAAATGTTTTTTCTTACAATTTAAAAGTTCATGCAGTCAAACGATCCATGTTTCTTCACTTTTAATAATTGGTTTAAATTTACTTTTCTTGTGAAAATAAGTCTCCTTTATTTTTTCGAAAATTATCTTTGCACCAATTTGGAATATTAAAAAGTTTGATTTTTATTTACCTGGAAACACTTTCATAAATGTGGAATATTTTTTATTTAAGGAATATTATGAATTTTACGATGGTTTTGTGCTTCTTCATGGAACCGATACAATGAGTTACACGGCATCGGCTCTGTCGTTTATGCTGGAAGCTCTGGGAAAGGTAATTGTTATAACTGGTTCTCAACTTCCAATTTTTGATTCTCGAAGCGATGGACTTGATAATTTTCTCTCGTCCCTTGTGATCGCAGCAAATTACAATATTCCTGAGGTTTGTATTTTCTTTGGCACGCGACTATTGCGCGGTAATCGTACAAGCAAATTATCAACTCAAGCCTTTGATGCATTCAATTCGCTGAATTATCCACCTCTCGCCGTCACTGGTATCCGAGTGGAAGGTATACTTATATTATTTTTTAATTTTAATTTGTGAAAAACAATATTCTTTACAAATTAGTTAACAATGGTATTTGTATTTCTGAAATTTAGTAATTGGAATCAATATATGGGCGTTAGAAAGATAAAGCTAAATTTGTTCATTTTATAGTAGAAAATAAATGTTCACATACTCTTTACAAATGGTAATTATGAAGAGATTATTTTTTTTATGATTGTAGTGGATTATCCATCTATTTTTCGCTCTGGTGCTTTGGAAAAGTTTCACGTTCACACGACTTTGAGTCAAAATGTGGGATTGTTGAGATTATTTCCAAGCATCACTGGTGAATTGGTGAAAGCATTTCTCCGATCCCCAACTGAGGGAGTCGTTCTGCAAAGTTACGGAGCTGGAAACATTCCCAGTAATCGTCAAGATATTGTGACGGTAATTAAGGAGGCGACAACACGTGGTGTTATTATAGTTAATATCACGCAGTGCGCCACAGGCAGTGTCGAAAATATTTACGAGGCCGGACAAATACTAGTCGACGCTGGTAATAAATTGCTTCTTCTATTTCTTGTTCCTCTCTGTTGTCTTTATTTCCATTTGCCATTTCTGGTTTGGCTAATTCTTCTCTTTTCTCTTACAATTGTTCGTTATTATTTAAGGAGTGATTTCCGGCTACGATATGACACCAGAAGCGGCTTTAACTAAGTTATCGTATGTACTGTCAAAAAAAGAATGGGATACGGAAATGAAAAGAATAATGATGCAGACGAATTTACGAGGCGAATTAACCGGAGGTAGACCACCAAAAAAACATGATCCTGATCTTATTGAAGCTGTGGCTCATTCTCTAAATGCAAGTTCACCGAAGGAGAGGACGCAACTGGTTAACATTTTGTTTCCGGCCATGTTGTCTGCTGCGGTGGTTGCTCGTGATCTTGTCAAACTGGAATCCTTGAAAGAATACGTCAGTTTAATAAATTTCATTTAATAGTAATAGTGTTCGATTTTCTTCAAACTATCGCCCTAAATAGTAAATACTAAAACTACAGCAATCCTTGGCGATTTAATGTCTATAGAGATTTAATGTCCTCTATACTTCTGGCATTTGTTTTTAGGGAGCTGATATTTCCCAGATGAACGCTGATGGTCGAACGGCACTGCATATCGCTTGCTGTGAAGGAGACCTTCAGGTCGTGCGTCGTCTTCTGCAAATGGGAGCAATCGTTCATGCAAAAGATCGATTCAATCGAACTCCACTTAATGATGCTATTGAATACGATCATCACGAGGTATTTCATTATGCTTTTTCTCATAAACATCAGGAATGGCCGTAGTTCTTAATCCTTAGGCATAACCATCTTTGTCACATCAAAGGACCCCGCAGAAAATACATTAGTCTTGGGTCCAAGTCGATTTTTCAGTAACTTTGGGGTATTAAGCAATAGGAAAGTTTTGTAACCCCAAAGTTACAGAGAAATCGATTGAAACCCAAAAGTTATATGATTTCATTCTGTACACTGTAATCAAAACTATATTGATATTCATAAAAATACTCACTGATTAATAAATAATAATCCAATTCTTGAAAACAGTTAATTCGACTATTACGTCAATGTGGAGCGCACCTACACGAGCGACCAAAAGTTCTCGGTGAAAAATTGTGTACAGCTGCAGCAGGTGGAAACATCACTCGTTTAATATCCTACCAATTGGCTGGTGCAAATCTCTCAGAAGCTGATATTTCAGGTCGAACAGCTTTACATCTTGCAGTATTACATAATCAAAAAGCTTGCATTCAATTTCTTGTTAAAACACAAGTCGATGCAACAAAAAAGGACGTCATGGGTCAAACTCCTTCTGACATCGCAAAATTAACAAAAGCTCTTGACTCATTAAAATTAATGTCAGAATCAAATATTTCCAATAATCTCAACCTAAAAACTTAATGACAATAAATCGATAGAAATTTTTTTAAGAGAACTGAAATCTCATATTTATTATATGTATTGAAAATTTTTACGACTTTGTTAATATAATGATTACCACTCCTAATGATTAATAGGACAAGTAAACACTTTATTAAATGTTGAGAAGAAAAACGAACATTCCAAAGTTGAATCATAGTGTAGCTAACATGTTATACATCTAGCTAACAATAATTAATCAATTATGAAAAATTAACGAATTAGCATCCGTTATTGAGTATACTAGATGAACTACCAAATAGATAGTGTACATTACTAAAGTAGAAAAATTAATTTATTAAAAAAAAAGGTGGTAAATAATTGTAAATAATCGAACAAGCACATGTAAAGTACAAAAATATTATTATTTTTAATTATTGACTATGTAACATATGCGAAGGTTGTATAAAAATAAAATGTTCTAATAAATCTAAAGAAAACTTAACAGTCTTAATGAATTGGCAATCATTTGTTGCGAGACAGGACACGATTTATATGCTGCATCACAATCTTTTTGTGATCCCTGACCTGTTGTAATCGCATCCATTAGCACACTTCCATTAACAAATTGCTCGAACCAAGTGTGACTGCAAAAGTAGAGATTATTTTTTATTTTCAATTTTCATTAAGCAAGTAGTTGATTATATTTTCTGTTTAATTTCCAATTAAGAATGTATCAATATTATTGAAACTGCATACATTTATTAAGAAAGAAATTGATCTTTAAAAGGTCTAAATATCTTAAATTTCAAATATCTTTTATCAAATCGGAGTCCGAGGCATAAATATAGTCTCCAATTTGGACAAAGTTTGTTCACTTCTACAGGGATGAATATTAATGGTACAACCGAAATGAATGTCTATCCACACTGGTAGGATACTTTTTTATCAAGTACAACGGGACAGTTCTATTCTTGATCTGATCGAGAAGAGAACTACCCATTAAGTTCCTAGAAAGACCTTTAGGATCTGGGCAGCCTAATTACAGCTTTAGAAGTAATTAAAAGCACCTAATTCCTTTATGTAGCCATTGTTTTAGAATTAGACATTTTACGTAGGGTAAGACTTTTGATGACATGAAGCAAGTTTATAGAAATCCTGTATTCTCTCCGGAATTAAACACTTTATCCAGGATAAGGCTTTTGATGATATGTTTTATAACAGATCTTTTATTAATATTCGAATTAATTTGTATCGACCGTTTAATGATTAACCACAACACATAAACTTTAAAATATCTAAGAGGAGGTTCCGCTTCAGACCGAAAACCAACGGATACAAAACGACGGCGAGACAAGACGATGAAAATGGACACGATGACATCAACGGCGACTCTTATAAACAATCCTCAACGACGCAACAATTAAAATAAAACAAATAAAAGAATGAAACACAAAAAGTTCACTAAAACAATTGGCTCATTTAATAATCTAAAAATTCGATTTGATACACCATATAAACGACTCTACCGAAAACCCTCAGGTTTCCAAAATGGTGAAAACCCCGAGTAAAACTCGACCTATTAATTTTTGTCACCCTTTCTCTAGGCAAAAGCTGTTGATGACTTCAAGCAGGTTTATCTAAAACTTTTGTTTCCTTCGGAATAGGACACTTTATCTAGGCAAAGGCTTTTGATGACATGAAGCAGGTTTACAAAAATCGAAAAATTTATCATAATCAGTAACTTTAACTAGGGTATCGTTTTTTAAAAGCCTCAAGTAAGTTAGCGAAAAGAAAATTAGACTCTTTAGGTAGGGTAAGGCTTTTGATAACATGATATAGAGATTAATGGAATTCGTGGTTTCTCTCCGGAAGTGGTTTTTTATCTACAGAGTAAGGCTTTTGATTACTTGAGCAGGTTTATGGAGTTATAGATTTTTCTCCAAAATCGGACTTTTTGTCTTGAATAAGGCTTTTGATGACATGAAGTTGGTTTAAGAAGTTGTAGATATTTTTCCAAAATCGAACTTTTTGTCTTGAATAAGGCTTTTGATGACATGAAATAGGTTTAAGGAGTTGTAGATATTTCTCCAAAATCGGACTTTTTTTAGGATAAGGCTTTTGATGACATGAAGTGGGTTTACAGAAATCCTGTATTCTCTCCGAAATTGAACGCTTCTTTTAGGATAAGGCTTTTGATGACAGAGCAGGTCAAAAGCTATTGATGACTTCAAGCAGGTTTATATAAACTTTTGTTTCCTTCGGAATAGGGCAGTCATCTAGACAAAGGCTTTTGATGACATGAAGCCGTTTTATGAAGTTCTAGAGATTACTCCAAAATCAGACACTTTATCTAGGCAAAGGCTTTTGATGACATGAAGCGCAGGTTTACGAAAATCCAAAGTTTATCAAAATCAGTAACTTTAGCTACGGTATAATTTTTGAAAACCTAAACTATGTTAGCGAGATACCCCAAAATGAAAGTTTAGTTGTTTCCAAAAATGCATCTTATCGTGAATTCTAATAAAAATTCCGCAATCTTCAATAAAATTGCTACTGAAAATTAAGCTTATCAAAATGTTTAAAGATCTTCAGGAGGGCACCTTCCACGTTACCATTCCAAGAGGATTAGCAAAGAAATTAATTAACTTTGGATGGTAAAATATTAAATATATTAAAAATATATTATAAAGCATATTAAAAACAAAAAGATTTAATCAAATAAATACCTGACGACACCATCGATAATTTTATCCGTACTTGTCGGATGGTCCGTGTGTTTCACTGTCGTTACCATTGAGCACAATATCCGTTGCAAACAGGGAGTTACAAGTCCATTATTTAGCAAAACTTCATTAACCCTATTTCCCAATGTCCATCGGGCATCTTCGTCCATTCCTAAAAATACATAAAAATAAATTGTCTTAAATTCAAGAAAACAAAAAGATAATCATCAAATATAAACATTTAACACTAAAAATAGAATTTTTATTCAGCTTATACAAAGTCAAATACTGTAAAAAAGTTAAAGCAGTCTTATTATTTCTTAAATTATATATTTTAGGGCAATTTGTCATAATAGTTTCCTTGAAGGAAGATGATAATAAAAAAAACTTACGAAATCGTTGTCCCGGTGCTTTTGGAGCCTGTACGGGTTTAATGAATAGTGGCACAATGAAAGCACTTGTAGCTACTAAAATTCCCATAACGACAAGTCCCTGTGTATTGACCGACAACAAAGGTGTTGGCAATCCACTTTTTTCTTTTTTACTATTAAACGGAATTGATACGAATGGAACTGACAAATCTAATTCAATCTAAATGAGAACAAGAGAATTATATTTTAATTCACAATTTTTATGGAGATAGAGAAAATTAAAATTTTACCTCTCCTTATTCTAATTATTGTTACAATAAATATTTCCTGAATATTTCACTAAAATATTGCGATGACGAAATATTATGATGATCGATTTGCAAAATTTAAAATGGCCGATCAAATATGGCGCCGGAAGATTTTTTAAATATCGAATTCGCTTGAAACTCGTTATACTCGGAAGTTTCCGTGGGCGCTGATTACGAATATGAAGTCCGATTTACAAAAATCAAAATGGAGGATCCAATATGAAGAACAAATATCTTAAAAATCTCCAAGATTTAATTAAAAATTGTTAGTCTAAAAATTATCATTCAGGATTTTTAAGAACTCTAATTTAATTACTCGAAAATTTTAAAGACTTATTTATTTTAAATCTTTCACTAAAATATTTCTGATATATTCAGGAAGTATCACATAAAGGGTTTAAACAAAATAATTTAAAACACAATTGGTTTCGATGTTTAAAAATTATACTAGATGTTAGAAAAGCGTTCTAACTATAAAAAAGTTTTTAAATTAGAGAAAGAGGAATTTATTTTTATTGTTTATATAACTAGAAAAATTATAACGGAAGTTGTTAAAAATTTCTTGCATAAACTTACTTCAACTTTGCCGTCGTTTGAATCAAAAGAAATGAAACGTCCAAGCTTTCGATTCAATCCAGAAACTGAATTTACGAAATTTCCACTTTTGAAAATACCAAATGGCTCGAGAAAATAAAAAAGTAAAATGAAAATCACATGTTTCTGTGATTTTCCCATTTTTTAAATCTACAATAATAATTTTATGTCTCTTTAAAATAAATCTTCGGCTTTTCAATATTTTATTTATCCTTAAAATATTTTTTTTAATTTAAAAATTCGATTTTTCCCAAAAATGGTACAAAAAAAAATTAAAAATTAAAATTTTAAATTTCGATTTAAAGTTTAGTGGGGAAATTTATTTTATTATTTTCTTTTTAAAAACACTTTTTTTCTGTCACTCACTCTTAAAATTTGTAATATTTATTCTATCAGAATCGAAGTGCACAATAATCCGTCATGTGTTTTTATGAACCAGGAAATTCCTAGAGGTTCCTATATGTATGTACCCTCTGCCCACTCTTAATGCAAAAAAAAAAATTGTCGTGTGAAAATAATTATGTATTTGTTTTGCAAAAGAAAAAAAAATTTACGATCCTTGAATGCGGATGTTCAAATTAACACCGACCAATTATAAACTCATTTCACGAAGTTCATTTATTATCCTTTTCCGGAAGAGAAATAATCACTTTCCTTTAAAAAAATTTTCTAGAGTAACATGCCAGAACGAATAATAATATTTCTTTTTTAAATTAAAAAAATAATTATTAACTTTCTGTTTTTATATTTGCGCATCACAATTTGCCTACAATTTTTTTTTTATCATTTAAATTTTTATTATTCATTCAAAATAAATTTTCTAATAGATAAAAAAAAATTTTTCTGAATATTTTTCTAAGTTTTAAAAACAAACAAGAAAATTTTTTAAATTATTTAAATAAAATTTTATATTTTAGTTTGATTTTTATTCATTTGTTATTATTTATTGACTTATTCTGTATGAAAATTTATTTTATTTATTTGTTACTTTGCAATATTTATTTATTTACTTCTATTTATACAAATATAAATATTACTTTACAAAATAAGATTTAAATTTGAAAAATATTAGCTTTTTTAAATTAATTAATCGCAGAACTAATCGTAAAACTAAAAATTGAATATTTGGAAAAAATTAAATTATAATAAAAATTAAATACTTAAAACAATTTCGGTTTATTTTTTATCAGTGTATCGAGTCTCCTATTCATACATAATGTGCTTAAAGTAAATATTTTTAAAATTTGTTTTTAAATAAAATTATACAATTTTTAATTAATTTAGAAATTTTTTTTTCTTATTTTTTATTAATTAAAAGTAAAGTTGTAAGAAATGTACAAAATTTCTATTCACTAAATTTTGAAAACACTGGAATTTTAATTTATTAAAGTTAAAACTTATACATATTTATATTTATTTGAGTTTTTAGTTATTTAAGGTTTTACAATATAAAAATTTTAATTTATTTTAGTTTTAAGGGCAATTGGAAAATTGGAAAAATTGGAAAAATTATGAAGTCACAATTTGTGCAAAGCATGTGTTTCAAAAAACTAGTTTTTATGACTTCATACAGGTTCAAATGCCCCTAAAATATATTTTATTTTTGTAGAGTTACAAATTAATAACATTGTAATGTTTAAAAATAAAAGTAATAAAAATGTTATTAATTTTGTTAATTAGATTTAAATTAATTCACTTAAACTAAATGTATTAAAATTTAAACGATCACAAGATATTTCAATTTTTTTAAAACTTTCATTTATTAAAATTATATTAAAGTTTCATATAAAAATTTAAATATTGGAATTTTAATTTCCATCCTTTTTATTAGTTAAACATTGCAAGATATAGTTAAAAAATATTTTGAAATAAAAATACGATATTAGAAATAAAAAATAAAAATTATCTTGGCGAGAAAATTTGACGTAACTATTATCTTAAAATTTTTGAAAATAAAATAATTACGATCATAATTTTTTTTTTTTTGTTTACCTCAGAGTGTGACTCGATAATTGAAGATAATTAGAAAACAAAAGTGATAACATTCGTAAATAAGAAGAAATCATCGATGCGTAATTTTTCATTTTTTTGACCGCACTTTTAACAAAGGAAACTAAATATTTGGATAATTTTCTTGCAGTACGCAACGTCAAATTATTTTTTCTTAAGACACACATTTAAATATAAAAGTGCATTCTTTTTTTTCGGAAGAATAAAAATATTATTATTAATAATAATAATGATAATAAAAGTAGACAAAGGCAAAATTAGAAATTGAGCGAGAGTTTGTAAAAGTAAAGTAATAGCTGTTGCAAAAGAGGAATTATTTCAGCTTGGAGACAAAAAATTCCTCGTGAGTGTGTGTTTTTCTTTCTCTCTCACTCTTTCACTTTTGTTTCTTCATTTACTTATTATTTTCTGAAAGAATTGTCATTCTCTCTTTTTTTTCTTTTTTTTTTTTTTAATATTTCCCCCTTTTGGCGGGAGAAGAATGTTACGCATTGTGGACATCCTCTCTTTGAAATCTGACAATGAAAGAGAAACCGGAGGGACAATTATTTCCCCTATGACCAATTGTTTCGGATAATGACCAAAAGCTTCGTGCATTACTATAAATTTCTGGAATTTTTTCTAAATCTCTCAGTCGTTGAAAAGAAAAGTGTTCAGGAAGATTTTCAAATTTATATTTTCATATATATTAGAAAAGAAGAAGAAGACTTCGACTTCGTGTATTCTTTGGGAATTAAAAACACAAGGTTTTTATTTATTTTGTTTCTAAAAATTGTACACTTTCATTTTCTATTTATTTATCAAATTAATTTTTTATTTTTCTATTTTTCATATTTTATTTTTATAAATTTTTTTTTGTTTAAACAAATTTTAAATTTTGTTTATGAACTTTTAATTTTTGTTTATGAAACTTTGTTTTTTGGATAAAAAAATTCAAATTTGAAAGTTTACTTTATTGAAATGCCAAGTTGAATTTAATTTACATTTAAAAAAATTTTTAAATAAAAAGAAGTTGTTGAATTTTTAAAATTTAAAAAATTTTTTTATTTGAAAATTTTACTAAATGTAAATTGGAACTTGAACAAAATTTGTAAATTTAAGAAATAAATTGTAAACGTATTTTATAATTTACATTTAGTAAAATTTTTAAATAAAAAAAAGTTATTGATTTTAAAAATTTAAAAAATTTTTAAATAAAAAAAAAGTTATTGAATTTTAAAAATTAAAAAAAATTTTTTATTTAAAAATTTTTTAAATTTTTATCTTTAAAAATTTTACTAAATGTAAATTGTAACTTGAACAAAATTTGTAAATTCAAATAAATAAATTGTAAACGTATTTTATAATTTATATTTAGTAAAATTTTTAAATAAAAAAAAAGTTATTGAATTTTAAAAAATTTTTTAAATTTTTTTTATTTAAAAATTTTTTAATTTTTTTTAATTAAAAATTTTACTAAATGTAAATTGGAACTTGAAAAAAATTTGTAAATTTAAGAAATAAGTTGTAAACGTATTTTACAATTAACATTTAATAAAATTTTTAAATAAAAAAAAGTTATTAAATTTAAAAAATTTTTTAATTTGTTTTATTTAAAAATTTTACTAAATGTAAATTGTAACTTGAACAAAAATTTGTAAATTTAAATAAATAAATTGTAAACGTATTTTATAATTTACATTTAGTAAAATTTTTAAATAAAAAAAAGTTGATGAATTTTAAAAATTTTAAAAATTTTTTTTACTTAAAAATTTTTCTAAATGTAAATTGTAATTTGAACAAAATTTGTAAATTTAAATAAATAAATTGTAAACGTATTTTACAATTTACATTTAGTAAAATTTTTAAAAAAAGTTATTGAATTTTTTTAATTAAAAAAATTTTTTTTCAAATAAAATTTTTATTTATAGTATTATTAATATTGGTATCATTATTATTTTATAACTTTATTAAGTTTATTGCCTTTATTATTTTAGAAACAATGTTTATATTAGCGATTATTATTTAAAATTTCTCTTGTGTGTTTCGAATTTCACAAATACTGTTTAGTTTTACGCATTGAATTAAAAAATTCAAATTTCTTTTTATAAATTCAACATTTTCATTACTTTTTCTATTTTTACTTCGTGATTCATATTTTTTTTTACTTTTATTTATTTCATTATATATTTTTTATTTTTTCTAAATTTCCCTAGTTTTACGTTATTAATTTATTTTATACTTTTCTCATGTTGATCTTTTTTATTATTAATTTTTTATACTTTTTTTGGGAACCCTATTTTCTTAAAAATATATTTTTAATACTACAAAAAAAATTGTATTA
This sequence comes from Leptopilina drosophilae, assembly GCA_032873175.1. Taxonomy (NCBI): domain Eukaryota; kingdom Metazoa; phylum Arthropoda; class Insecta; order Hymenoptera; family Figitidae; genus Leptopilina; species Leptopilina drosophilae. Next base: position 41,816,514 of record CM065484.1, read on the forward strand.
CAGATGGTTCGAGTCGACTTCAAAATTTTCGCAGCGATAGTTATATTAAATTTTGGAATTGTTCTCTGCATTCCAAAATTTGAACTCAATGGGTATTGTATTAAATTTCACTATGTATATAATTTAATAAAGTACTTTATAAAAAAATTCAAAAAGAAAAAAATGTTTCTTTTTCGATTGTAATTGCAAAAAAATAAAAAAAAGTTAGGCTTACTTTAATGTATAGTTCTTATACTTTTAAACTAAGATTAAGTTTCTTTTTAAATGTTTTAAAATTAAAGAATTAATTAAAAACTATTTGTGACGCGCTCTATGAAGAAAGATACCTAAGAAGCAAAAAATTTGAGGTTATATTTTTAATTTTTCAAGTAAAAATACAGAAAGAAAATCATTTATTAATTTAAAATTATTGATTTTCAATTCTTTATTATTCCCAAAATAGTCCATGAATATTGGTTTCAAATTCAAATAATTAAAAATAAACTTTTAATCAAGAGAAATCTAACAAGACTCCTAACCTATAATTCCTTTACTTCTTAGGTACCTTTCTTCAGAGCGCGTCAAATTTCTATTTTGAATTTTTTACATTTTTTAATCAAATTTTTATTTATCAGATTTTTACTTTTATTATTAGATTTATTCCAAGTTCAGTGGACTATTTAACAAAAAGTGCTCAAAAGTCTCGAGATCAATTGGCACTACCTTCGCAAAGATCGGAAGTCTCGAATGAAGCCAAAGATTCTACCACAAAGCTCACACCGTCGCAGACAAATGAGATTTCCGATCGGAATCAGGAGCCTCGATTTGGTTTCACTAATGTCGGAGGCACCGGGACCGTAAGCAAAAAATTTTTACATTTTAATCTTTAATGAATTTAAAATGAGGTATCTTTAAAGTTCTTTAATGAGGTCAATTGCTTAATTTTATGCTGTTTAAAATATGAGAGAGAACAAAGTAATTTTATTCCTTTTAAAAGAAAAAACACTAGGATTGATATAGAGGAGGAAATATTTTTTAAAATAATAAAACTTGAAAATATCACAGGGTTACGGTGTTGGCTCGTATGCACCAGCGAAAATCGACTTGGGAGGACTCTTGCTGGGAGCTGTTATTGGAATTGGAACCGTTCTTGTGATTCCAAAATTATTGTACATCGTCTCTGGAAGCTATGGCACTTACGCGAGAAGTAACTTATTTTCAAATATTTTATAAGTTCGAAAAATAACCTTTAGTACAATTTTAAACATCAAACATCAGGAGCACCTTTGACTTAAGTCCAATTAGGTTCATCCAGCACTTTTTATTTTGTCATTCCTTATCACCGTCTATACAGTTTTCTTGAAAGTATCAAATTGACAGTAGAAAAATTTAAGATTTTAGAAAGATTTCTATTGACAGTAGTAGAAGATCAAATTGATGCCAAAATTCTGTATCAATTTTCTATTTGATCCACATTTTTGGCATCAATTCGTTGCCATTTGATACTTTTAAGTGAACAGTGCAAAAGATTCTCCTCACTTGTAAAATGAAAAGTTGATGACCATCCGCAAGTACAACAGTGAAAAACTAATCTTATTAAACTTGAAATAATTAACAACTAATTGTTCTAATTCCAAGGTGACGAAGGAGGAGTGATGCAAATGATGACGAAATTAGACGACGCACTCGCCCGCCACGGAATTGACACAACATCCTGTATGCAGAGGATGGTTTGCTCCTATTCTAAACGTGCAGCTGTTGCCGTTCGTGAGGCTGCAATTGAGACAAACGACACGCAGGAGGAGGTTTCTTCATTGGATCGAATGGTCGATGGACTGTCGACAAATCAAATTTTAAGAACAGCACTTCAGGGAACTGCCATTCAGGAAGCCGTTGATTCGGGTCGAGCAGGTGAAAATTGTTCTCGCGCCTATCCCCAATGTGGCTTCTCACTGGAAACAATGTTCTCACTTGCGTCTCACGTCATGTCCGCCATGACATCCGCTGATGCTTCGACGACAAAAACCAAAGCCTCCACGACATCTGACGTTCACTGATAATTTCCGTTATTTTTTTTTTCTTTTATATTTAAGTATATTCATCCATTTTATAGAAACATATAAATACGGTTGTAATGTTTGGATTAAAGTTTATAGTACCATCCAGCAGTAAGTTTTATAAAAAAAAACTGTATAAAATGGAGTGGGTTCCAAAATTCACACAACTATCTTCTAATTTTTTTCAAAAAAGTTAAATTTTGTATAATAAGAGTTTATTGTTTTTAAGACAAGTTCCTATATGCTGTGTAAATTCTCAAAAGACAAAAACATACTTTCAAGGAACGAAATTAAAGAAGAGATGTTTTTATTTTCTATAGATGATGATAAAAATTAATAAAGAGTAAAGTATTTCAGAAAATAAGTATGGATTTACAATTTCCCTTTCCAAAAGTGTTTTTCGATATAGTAAGACGGGAATTGTTTCGCGTTGTATTTAATAAATTAATTTAATCAAAATCATTCACGACATTAGAAAAGGCTTTGATTTAAGGAGAAAAACGAAAGATAATTCTTTGTCAATATATATTTTAACATTGATATTCCATTCCGTAACAAAGTAACTTTCTTGCTGAAAATAAACGAATTCGCATCCGATATTTTTTTTTTTGTACTCAACTCTCCCATTTTTCTGTACATATCTACAATTTTCTGTACAATTAGAAACTCTCTAACACAGTGTGCGCTAAGGGAACGCATTAATAACACACATTACACACTAAATACTCTGACATTATCACAAATGTATTGTACTTTTTTCATTATCATCATAAAATTTTACTTCTCGCCTCACTCAAACATCTTTCTTCTCTTATTGCATATACTTTCTCTTTGGCAGTAATAGCATAACACCAACAGCGACGCACACATGCCAAAAGCTATGGACAATGAAATAATTTTTACGCGTCTGTAAAAATGCATAACAAACAAGTCCCAAAATAACTAACAAGAGACCAAGTCCCAAATGAATGGTTCCATAAGGTCGTGCTGGATATTTAAATGTATTCTTTCTACGACATCTTCTAATCCAGGTAATGATGACTAGTGTGCAACCGGTAATTGCTGGCAATAGAAAAACCCAAAGAGCAGTGCGATCAAGTTCTGCGCATATTGCAAGAACAATTGCGCCGGACATTTGACAAAAATTGGTTAATCTCGGACCGAGGGAGGCCATTGCAATTAATGTCACCCAAATTGAAAGGAGAGCATTGAAGAAATCGCAAAATTGCAAAACGCTTAGACGCATTAAACAGAAAGTGTAGAGATTCTCGCCGGCTTCGCACGCATGATAGAAACTGGAGAAAATTAATACACCAGAGTAGACAACGGCTTCGGTGTAATATTGTCGACGTATTGCGATGAATATTGAGCCTAAAAATGCTAGATTACTTAAGGTCAGAGTTAGGACTCGTAATAGGATTCCATTGTTGTCCAGGACGTAGGTGTCGTCGTCGCAATCGTAACCACGATAACCGGCGAAGCAGTGACACGCGGAGAAGACGAATCCGCCACTCATGTATTGAACACATCTCCCTCTGGAAATAATTATACATTAGAAATTGTATAAAATTGTATCCTACAGGACTTTTTGTTTCGGCAATCATGAACCGATAGTTAATTCCGTACATCCTCAGAAAACACAGTTTCTTTTGTAAATCCTGAAGAATACCGATATGTTATAGAACTAACATTGGGTAAGTTATAGCATAATCAATGAAAAAAAGAGCTAAAGTATTTTTAAGTACTTATAAACAGACTTCGCACTCGATAAGTAATTTTAAAAAAGTAGCAAAAAGTTGCTTCCAGACTAAAAAAAGTAGGAAAAAAGTAGCTACAGAAAAATGAAAAACCACGAACAAAAACCAACGTTTTAGAAACTTTACAAAACCAGTCAGTTTTGTAAAGTTTCTAGTCATATCCATTCTATATTTTATTTTCCATTTCCCTCTCTTTTTCTTAATTTTCATAAAAAATATTTACTACTTTCTTATTATAATGCCAATAAATTGAATTCCTGCGACGAATTTTAATATTCATGAAAGAATTTCAATATTTATAGAAATCATTTAATTCTTGCGAAGTATAAAAATTTTTCTTTTTAAATAATTCATTCCTTTCGACTAATTTTATGCAAATTCTTATTTAACCCTTTAACGGCCAGCGGTTTCGATCAAAACCATTTTTTACTTTAAACCTTATAATAATTTTGACAAAAATTAAAATATTTTTTATTTTCAAAAACCCAACACCGACAAATTTATTCTACTTTGTGAAAAAAAAATTTATAGTGCAATAAGGAATTAAGAATCTTTTAAATTTTACACTAATAAAAAAAGTATGCTTATGGCAAGATACAGAACAAAAAATTACAAACTGGAAAATTAAATAAAACTAACAATAAGATTATGAAAATGACCACTTGGGAGTTTTTGAGGTCGCTGATTGCAAATTCGAAGTCATTTTTACAAAATAAAAATGTCGGTCTAAAAAAATAATGAAAATTGCAGTTTTCTAAAAAAACAAGTCGGACTTTATAGGGTTAAATAATTAAATTCCTGAGAATTAATTATTATTTATGCAAAAAATTGAATCCTTACGATGATTTTTACAACAAAATTTCAAAAAAGTTGAATTCTGTTTGCAAATTTTTTTAAGTTATTGAAAATCGTTGAATTTAAAACAGTTTTTAAAAATAACTCAATTTTACACAGAATTCTGTTAAAATATTTCACAATGATTGAATATCTGTGTGGAAATTTATTAGAATTTAATCCAACGAAAATTCAATTCCTAAAAAGCTTTTTATTATTTACAAAAATAATTGAAATCTTGCGAAAGGTTTTATTGGAATTTTTCAAAATAATTTAATTAACAAGAAGAAATTTAATACTTTTGAAAATAATTGATTTCTTGTGATGAATATTGTTATTTTTTGAAAATAATTGAATTTTGCAAACAATTTTACTAAAGTGACTCAAAATAATTGAATTTTCTAGTATATTTTTGTTATTCATGTTTAATAATTGAATTCTTTCGAAAAATTATTTATTCAGAAATAATTGAATTCTTGAGAAGAATTATTTATTCAGAAATAATTGAATTCTTGAGAAGAATTATTTACTCATATCAAAAAGAATAATTTAATTATTTCATAAAAATTTAATTAAAATTATGTTTCAAACTATGTGATTTCTTTCGAACAAATTTAATTAAAATATTTAAAAAATAATGGAATTCTGATAATAATTAAATTTTTAAGTAAATATAAAAATTCTATTTTAAAGAATTCAATTCCTGTGAAATTTTTATTTTTTCGGGAAAATAATTGAATGCTCGTGTAGAATATTATCAAAATTTATCTTTAATATTTGAATTCTATTGGAAAATTTTATTAAAATAGTATAATATTGAAAATTATTGAATTAATAATAATTTTATAATAAAATTGAAATTTTACCATGAATTTTATTGATATTTTGAAAAATAATTGAACTCCTAAGAAGAATTTTAGTATTTATAAAAATAATTGAATTATTGTGACAAATTTTATTAAAATATTTAAAAAAGAATTGAATTTCGGTGAAAATTTTTGTTATTTTTGAAAATAATTTAATTTTTCATAAGAATTTTATAAACATTGTGATATTATGAAAATTTTATTTTAAATAATTGATTTTCTTGAAATTTTTTTTTAAAATACTCTAAATACTTTTTTTAAAATAATCTAAATTAATTAAATCCTTGTAAAATTTGTATTATTTATAAAAATAATTGAATTTTTCATGAATTTTATCAATTTTTTGTTAAATAATTGCATACAGAATATTTTTTGTAAATAATTGAAGATTGGATATTTTTTGAAAATAATTGAATGTTGAATATTTTTTAAAGTAATTGGATATTTTTTGAAAATAATTGAATGTTGAATATTTTTTAAAAGTAATTGAATATTGAATAATTTTTGAAAATAATTGAATGTTGAATATTTTTTAAAAATAATTGAATATTGAATATTTTTTAAAATAATTGAATGTTGAATATTTTTAAAAGTAATTGAATATTGAATATTTTTTGAAAATAATTGAATGTTGAATATTTTTTAAAGTAATTGAATATTTTTTGAAAATAATTGAATGTTGAATATTTTTTAAAAGTAATTGAATATTGAATAATTTTTGAAAATAATTGCATATAGAATATTTTTTGAAAATAATTGAATATTGGATATTTTTTGAAAATAATTGAATGTTGAATATTTTTTAAAGTAATTGAATATTTTTTGAAAATAATTGAATATTTTTTAAAAGTAATTGAATATTGATTAATTTTTGAAAATAATTGAATGTTGAATATTTTTTAAAAATAATTGAATGTTGAAAATTTTTTAAAGTAATTGAATATTGAATAATTTTTGAAAATAATTGAATGTTGAAAATTTTTTAAAGTAATTGAATATTGAATAATTTTTGAAAATAATTGAATGTTGAATATTTTTTAAAAGTAATTGAATATTGAATATTTTTTGAAAATAATTGAATGTTGAATATTTTTTGAAAATAATTGAATGTTGAATATTTTTTAAAAGTAATTGAATATTGAATATTTTTTGAAAATAATTGAATGTTGAATATTTTTTAAAAGTAATTGAATATTGAATATTTTTTGAAAATAATTGAATGTTGAATATTTTTTAAAAGTAATTGAATATTGAATAATTTTTGAAAATAATTGAATGTTGAATATTTTTTAAAAGTAATTGAATATTGAATAATTTTTGAAAATAATTGAATGTTGAATATTTTTTAAAAGTAATTGAATATTGAATATTTTTTGAAAGTAATTGAATATTTTTTGAAAATAATTGAATGTTGAATATTTTTTAAAAATAATTGAATGTTGAATATTTTTTAAAAGTAATTGAATATTGAATATTTTTTGAAAATAATTTAACCGTTGCAAAGAATTTGATTATAATTTTTGAGAATAGTTTTTTGTTTTCTAGTATTAGGAAATTTAAAGTATTGTGAAAATACTAAAAAAAACAGAAATAGTAGCTTTTAGAGTCCGAAATCTACAATTAGTACTCAAATAGTAGCGAAAGTTAAAAAAAAAATAGTAAATAGTAGGTTTTAGTAAATAAGTGCGAAGTCTGAAATTCCGAAGTGCCCAAATTATTATTTTCCTAAATGCCTTTTTTTCCAAAGTATTATTTTCCCAAAGGCCATTTTTACACAAAGTATTATTTTTCCAAGAATCGTTTTTTGTGTACAAATAATATATTAAATAATTCAATGTTTTTCAAAACTGAATTCTCATAAAGAATTTAGTCAGAAAATTTTTAAATAATCGAATTCTTTTGGTAAAACATAATTGAAATTTAACGATCAGTTATGACCATTATAATTGAAAATAATTGAATTGATAAAAATGATTTTATTATTTATGAAAATAATTGAATCTCTGAAAAAATTGCATTTATTGCGAAGAAATTTGTAAATAATTGAATTTCTATATGAAATTTCTGTTATTTATAAAAAATAATTAAATTCTTTGCGTACAATTTTATTTATTTTTTTTTTTTTAAATTTTATTAAATTATTGTAAATATTGAAAATCATTAAACTGAAGAAAATTCGTCAAGAATTTTATTAACATTTTCCCAAATAATTGAATAGAGAAGAATTTTAATATTTATAAAAATAATTGAAATTTTGACGAGAATTTAAAAAACCAATTTTTGAGCCTAATTAAATTAATATATTGTTCTAATTACTTGGTAACAATTACTTTACAAAAACAGTAGCGTTTAGTGGCCGAAATCTAAAAATAGTATTCAAATAGTAGTTAAAAAAAGTAGTAAATAGTAGGTTTTAGTAGGTTTTAGTAGGTTTTAGTAGATTTAGTAGTGGGCAGTATTTTAGTAGTAGATTTAGTAGATAAGTGCGAAGCATAAAGAGACAAACCTTTCATTACACGATCCTTCGACGCAGGACGATGATGAAATACTGCTCTCAATACGCAAATCAATTTCTCGAATACAGTCGCATTCATTGCACGCAAATTCGGTGCAATTTTTGGCACAAAGACAATTCTCATCAGACTTAAATGCTTTTACCGTCAAGTACCAAATTCCTGGCTCAGGATAAGGCACATGAATAAAGGATGGACTAGTTTCATTTCCAACGATATCTGGAGGTGTCGTTCTTTCTTCTCGCACACAACTCCCAACCGAAGTGATGTCCGAATAAAAACCTAAACGTAACAGAAAGAGAATAATTTCCCCCGCATAAAACAATCATCAAAAATTTCACAATCTTCAAGAGAATTTTAATCCTCTAAAAATTACCCAGGGAAACGCAGCCAATGAGCAAGATATTCTTCTTCTTCTTTTTCGATTCACCGTCAGCGACTTTGAGGCCTATTGTCAAAGTGCCGCCGATATCGTAAATCGGACCGACGTTAAATTTAAAAATCGACAATACTCCTGCTGTGAGATTGAGAGGTGAGGCCTTGTTGTTTTCGTTCAAATGTTCATAATCGAAGAGGAAAAAATCCGGCAATGATTTCCTCACCAATTTAACGTAACTTAGATTTTTCGATTTTGACACATCCTCGGACAAGTTCAGAGTGATGTTTGTAGCATTTCCTTTAAAGAGGCGAAATGTCGTATAGTGAAGATTCTTATCGTTTGCACGGAATTGCAGACTTGTCATCGAATTATTGGTTACAACACTTGCCAACTGTTTCCTGTCAAGGATAATGGAAACGGTGAATGAAAATAAACAGAAAGTAATCAAAGAAATAAAGAAGCAACCTACCTGGCAGTTACTTGAGCTATGAGTAGACAATCCGTTCCACACGTAGAGGAGAAGTTAAGAAGCATTTTTTCCGATTCGTGAAAAATGGGGAACTGAACGATTGCCGTGTCATTTTTCTTTGTCAGTTGAATGGAAATATCGGTTTCATCGTTTGACATTAATGTTATGTCGGGAAGTTCGATGGATAAATCGGCATCGAGAGTCGTGTCACAGACAACACCGATTCCTGAAGGAATATCCAAAAGAATTAATTAATAATTAATTAATTAATTAATTACTTAAGAAGTTCGATAGTTGTTGATTGAACGTAGGAATTAAAAGGTCTTCTACATACCGGCTTGGGTGATTTTTCCATTGTCTGGGTCCGACCAGGATCGAAAAGCAATTGCGTACCAGTCTCCAGGTGGAGGAGCATCAATTCTGGTGAGATGCTCATCGCCATTGCTGATAATTTTCAAACTATAATGACGACGTCTGTCTTTTAAAACTTTTACTTTAATCTTAGCACCGTCTGGCTGAACGAAAGGAATTGTGCCATATTTCAAAAATACAGAGACGTCACGTGGTGTACAACTTCCGACTCCACTGAGCTTCTCCTCCTTAGCCACGAATCTAAATTTACAGAAAAAATTATTCCTTAATTAACAGGTTATCTACGAACATCTCTGGTTATCATTTCTGAATATAGCATCATATAGAGGTACTTGAGATATCTGGAATATTTGAGTAGAAAGAAATTCCTTCAATGGGGATATGGATTAAATTGTCTACTACTATAAAAGAAACTATGTGAAATCAAAAAAATTGGTAATTAATTATCCAATAAGGGTCATAATACCATTAATACCATTAAATTTAGCTTTGAAGAAACTGGTGGATTATTAGACAGAAATACAGACTTCGCACTCGATAATTAATTTTAAAAAAGTAGCAAAAAGTTGCTTTCAGACTAAAAAAAAAAGTAGTAAAAAAGTAGCTACAGAAAAATTAAAAACAACGACCAAAAACCAACGTTCTAGAAACATTACAAAACTGACTATCCATTCTATATTTTATTTTTCATTTTTCTGTCTTTTTCTTAATTTTCATAAAAAATATTTACTTCTTTCTTCTTTTAATGCTAATAAATTGAATTTCTGCAACGAACGTTATTATTCATAAAGGAATTTCAATATTTACAAAAATCATTTAATTCTTGCGAAGTAAAATTTTTTTTTAAAAATAATTCATTCCTTTCGACTAATTTTATTCAAATTCCTATTTAAATAATTAAATTCCTGAGAATTTGTTATTATTCATGAAAAAAATTGAATTTATACGATGATTTTTACAAAACAAATTTGAAATAATTGAATTCTGTTTGCAAATTTTTGTAAATTATTGAAAATCATTGAATTTAGAAATGTTTTTTTAAAAATAACTCAATTTGACACAGAATTCTATTAAAATGTTTCACAATGATTCGATATCTGTGTGGTATTTTATGAAAATTTAATAAAACGAAAATTCAATTCCTAAAAAGCATTTTATTATTTACAAAAATAAATGAATTCTTGCGGACGGTTTCATTAGAATTTTTCAAAATAATTGAATTAACAAGAATAAATTTAATACTTTTAAAAAGAATGGAATTCTTGTGATGAATATTATGTTATTTATGAAAATAATTGAATTTTTCATAAGAATTTTACTAAAGTGACTAAAAATAATTGAATTTTCCAGTATAATTTTGTTATTCATGTTTAATAATTGAATTCTTGAGAAGAATTATTTATTCAGAAAGAATTCAATTCTTGAGAAGAATTATTTATTCAGAAAGAATTCAATTCTTGAGAAGAATTATTTATTTAGAAAGAATTCAATTCTTGAGAAGAATTATTTATTTAGAAAGAATTCAATTCTTGAGAAGAATTATTTATTCATAAATAATTGTATTCTTTAGCAGAATTTTATTCATATCAAAAAGAATAATTTAATTATTTCATAAAAATTTAATTAAAATTGTGTTTCAAAATATGTGATTTCTTTCGAACAAATTTAATTAAAATATTTAAAAAAATAATGGAATTCTGATAATAATTAAATTTAAATTAATTAAATTGTTAAGTAAATATAAAAATTCTATTTTAAAGAATTCAAATCCTGTGAAATTTCTATTTTTTCGGAAAAATAATTGAATGTTCGTGTAGAATATTATCAAAAATTTTCTTCAATATTTGAATTCAATTGGAAAATTTGATTAAAATAGTAGAATATTGAAAATTATTGATTGAATAGTAATTTTATAAATAAATTGAAATTTTACCTTGAATTTTAATGATATTTTTAAAAATAATTGAACTCCCAAGAAGAATTTTAGTATTTTTGAAAATAATTGAATTATTGTAACAAATTTTTTTTGAAATTTGTAAAAAAGAATCGAATTTCGGTGAAAATTTTTGTTATTTTTGAAAATATTCTTTATTTTTTCACTCTTGCTTTTTAAACTTAATAATAGGTACGTAGGTATTTATTTATTTTATTTGGAAATATTATTTTTATTTTTTCAAATAATACAAAACAATTTTTATTAATCTACAAAAATTATTAATGTTATTTTTCAATATTTCTCTTCTTTTAAGAAAAATTAGCACTTTGTAACAAACATTTTAGGAATAGGCAATTACCTATTTTATTTTATTTTTTCATTTTATTTTTTATTACCTATTTTTAATTTTTTCATTTTTTCTAAAAGAAAATTTAGAAAACAGTTAGAAAATTAAAATTAGAAAATATTTTCCACATTTTCTGCTTGTCAATGATAATTTATAAACAAAGTACAACAAGTTTTAAGTAGAAAAAAAGTTATAAATCAAATTTTGTTTAAGAACTTTGATATTTATTTTGGAAAAAATATTTACAGAATTTGTTTGTTAAAAACTATATTATAGAAATTATAATAAAAAATATATAAAACAATTTTTATTTTATAAAACAATTTTTGAATATCCCAATTTTTTAATAATATTTTCAGTTATTTTCAAATAATTTAAATATATTACGAATATTCTTATTCTGACTTTTGGGCAGAAATATTTTTATTTCATTATTTGTTTTGCTTGAGAAATTTATTAAAGACTTGATCAGGGTTGTCACGCATTTGTTCATTTGAAAGTTCCTAATTTTTTCAGTTTAAAAAATACAAATTTTCCAGATTTCTAAAATAACATTTAATTTTTACCACATTAATAATGTACGAAATAATTGATTTCGTTCGACGATTTTTAATAACATTTTTAAGAAGAAAGAAATTTATGAAAAATTTGTAATTTGTAAATTTGTAAATTTGTAAAAATAATAGAATTTATATGAAATTGAGGAAAATTTTTGAAAATAATTGGATTTTTGGCAAGAATTTTATTTAAAATTTGTTAAATAATTTAATTTTGCCAAAAAACTTTGTTAACAGTTTTTAAAATAATTGGAATTTCGACGAGAATATTAAAAAACTTTGGAACATAATTGAGTTTTTGCAATCATTTATAATTTTTCCAAAATTCAATTTTTTTAGTGTTTTAAGGAAAATGCATCCATAAATCCATTATTGTTTTTAATAATAATTGAAATGTATCTTAAAAAAATATTACAAATTTTATAAAAGTTTGAATTACTAAAGTTTTTTTTTACAAACCTAAATTATCTTTAAAATCTGTAAAGTTCAATTGTTGTTAAAAAAAATAGAAAAAGTTTGAAATAAATAAAATCTTTTCAATGATGAGGAATCTAAGATTCAGAAATTTGTTATGAATTTTCAAAATTGAATATTGTTTCACTGCTTTTGACATAGCACAACATAAGAATGCAAATATTTATGGGAAAGTCTTACTTAAAATTTGCCGATGCGGAATTTTCCGGTACAACAAAGTGTAGGATTGAGATGTGCCGATATGCATTGAAATCAAGGAGAATATTTGATGGTCTTTGGGCAATTCTTGTTGTTTTTCCGCAATAGCCCGAATGAATTAAGCCCCATATTAATAGTACTATCTCTCCTTTCTGCATATTATTGCTTCCGATCGGAGCCACATAACAGGCTCTTTAGTTTCTCGATCTGCCAACAGAACAAAAAAAAGATCTTATAATATAAAATATTAATTTTAAAAATATAAATATATTTTAAATATATATATATATATATATATATATATATATATTTAAATATAATTGTGTATACATATAAATATATAATTTACCACAGTCAACAGTTTATCTTACATTGAGTGCTTTTTAATATTTTTTGTAAAAAAAATTGTTACGAACACTTTGAATAAATAGAAAAATATTTCAAGAAGCTCGAAGGTGTCTAATTTATTTGTTCCCATCACAAAAAATTCTTTAAGAAAATAGTCCTTTAAAAAAAGGGGATCCTAGTTTAGAAAACCTAACAAAGGAACAACTCCTAAAGTAAGCCTAACTCCTAAAGTATAGTAGGATTCCCCTTTGACAATTTAAGTTAATTGTAATTCCCACAGACTAACACTTGAAAATAATAAGTAGGTCAACAAGTCGGTGACAAAGTAGAAACAAAAATATAAAAATCAATCAATCTGTAAATTTACCGATCGTATACTTGGTCTATTCAACTTTTTTTTTTTTTGTAAAAATTAATCCTTTAATAGAAAAAAATAACTTTTTAGAACGAACAAGAATTTTGTGAATTATATTTGTTAATTACATTTGTTTTAAATTTGTCACAATTATTATTTAGTCATGATGTAATCTTTCAATTTTCCACTTTTAATCTTAAGAAAACGGCAAGCAAAGAGTTAGATAAAAGTACAAAATAAAGTACAAAAAATAAGAGACCAGTAAGAGATAGCAATAAACGAAAATCTATTAATTAGTTATCTTTAACAATACAATCAAAAAAATATATAATTTAATTATTGTCTACTTTCATATTGTCATTTTATTTATTTATAAATAAAATAAAAAAAAAATCAATTAATCCACCGAAAATTGAAATAATTGAAAAATTTTTTAAAATCATTTTGATTTTATATTTATAAACGAAAACGAAACGGAATAAATAAATTATTTTGTGAATAATACAATAGACGGAAATATTGTAATTAGAACAATTAAATATTTCCTGTTATTAATAACATATAGACATAAACGTTATTATAAAAGAACAAGGAACAGAGAATAATTCCAAACGATTAGAAAAGAAAGAAATTTTTATAATATTTCAATACTCGTCTTATATCTAAATTCCAATAAATATAAAAGTCAATAGCGAAAATCAACTTACAATTTCAAAGTCATGAGTTCAGTGTCAGTAGGAGACTGCTGAATATATGGGAAAAAAATATAGTCTACGTACCACGTGTCTGTCAGTGGAATAGCCAACAACTGATATTTTATTGATCGTTCTAACTCCTCTTTTCATTCAATGTCATGTTGGTGGCGGCTCTGCGGATAAGATAACAAAAATTACAAACTAAGACAATAATTGTTTTATACCTTTATGTATAGAAAAGAATTTTTCTTCAAGCACATTTTTTTTTTCTCATCTTCGAACGTTGACAAACTTTATAGTAGTCGGATTGGAAACTACTGACGACGTGCATCTCTCTCTCGGTTCTTACTCTTTGCGCCAACCGGATATTTCAATCTCGACGAAATAGTCGAGTTCATTGTGCTTGTTCGTATTCAATTTATTTATTGCGACCGCATTCATCTCGCAGAATGATTTTACTTTAGTGATTCTTGTGAAGCAGGTCACTTTATGGTATTAAATAGTAAATTATATTATGATAAATAGTCTCAGAAGGATAGTTTCAAGGTTTAATAATTCTTTTGTCTGATTTTCTTATCTAAAGCAGTTTTCAAACTATGGGAATTTACTAAAATAATGTTTACTGGATTAGTACACTGAAAAAAAAATTTATTTTATTCAAATAACCGATTATTTGTCTATAATCAAATAAATATTTACTTGAATCAAATAAATATTTACTTGAATCAAATAATTTTTATTTGAATCAATTAATTAGTATTTGCTTCAAATACTGAAATATTTGATTTAAATACAATTTATTTGATTCAAATAAAAATTATTTGATTCAAGTAATTATTTATTTGATTATAGACAAATAATCGGTTATTTGAATCAAGTAATTATTTATTTGATTATAGACAAATAATCGGTTATTTGAATCAAATAAATTTTTTTTTCAGTGTAACATCTATCCACACTATATTTAATTTCCATTTAAATTCAATTCAGGGAAATGTTAGGGAAAGAAATTTTTGCCAGGGAAATTAAGCAAATTCAGACTTTCTTCGACTTTTCTTGAAAAATTACAACTTTTTCCACTTTTCTTCTGACATTAAAAGAAAATATTTATTAATAGGTAGTATAAAATCCTGTGCAGAAATTAAATTATTTTCAAAACAATTTTAATAGAATTTCTCGAAAGAATTTTAATCTTCAAATATACATAACATAATATTCATTTATTTTCAAAACAATTTTAATAGAATTCTTCTTCATAAAATTCAATTGCTTTCAAAATCTTCAATTAAAATTTTTAAAGAAACTCTATTAGTTTAAAAAAAAAATTCAAAGAAATTCTTCAAAAGAATTAAATTAGGATTTTTAAAAAATTTGTAATAAAATTTCTTCACAAGAATTTAAGGTTTGAAATTGAAAATATTTGAAAAGAAAAATTAAAAAAAAAGTTAAGAAACAAAAAAGCAAACAACAACTAACTTGAAATCTCAAACAAATTACCGGATCACGAACTTTATTAATATAGATTTCCAATTTTCCAAAAAATCGGTCCATTTTATTTGAAAAAAAAATTATTATATTTCCGTATGAACGGAAAATGAAATTTGTTTCAATAAAAAAAAGGTCTTATATTCTAAATTTTATTTTATTACTTTCATAACAAAAATAATTTCATAAAAATATCATCTTTCCTTAAAACTACAACATCACTGGTCAAGAATTCTTCAATATTTTGTACACTTTTTTCGACGTTCATTTAAAAATTGCAACACTGAGTATTTGAAACTTCGTAGAAATGTGTAAAATAATCTACAGATAAAAGTATAAAATTATGTAGAAAATATTTAACAAATTGCAATAATAAAAATTTTTTTTCTAAATTCATTTTAAAAATACTTTTCTTAAAAAAATACCTTCTTAAGAGTAAAATAATGAATATTGAGTAATATACTCATCAGACTGTTGGTTCTTAGTAATATTATGATAAATTAAAATTCCCAGGTGTCCATCCATCGCAAGGAATGCATTGAACTTTTCAAATCTGCCGACGGTGGTCCCTCCATTCCGTAAGCCAACGGCGAGAATAAATAGAAACTAAAATATTTAAATTGATTTTTAATTTAATTAATGAATTTTAAAAAATTCCTTATCAGTCTGTAAATAGATTTTTGAAATTTAATTATTCATTCAACAAAATTCCCGGTTATGGCCTAATTTTTTCCCGGTTTTCTTTTATCATAAAATTTAAATTTAAATTTGATTTCAAACATAAATAAATAATAATTTTAATTGAAAATTTGGAAAATAAATTTTTCAATTTTTTAAAAATAATCTTGTCTTTTTTATAATTATAATTGGAAATTTTCTTTTTCAAGTTTATTACAATTCTATTGACAATAATTGAATTTCTGCAAGGAATTTTACTATTTACAAAAATAATTGAAATATTTTCAGTCGAATTTCATAATTTTCTATTAACTCCATAATTTTTGAAAATTTATTTACATAATCTGTTTGAATTAGTGCCTGACTTTTAGTAACAAATTAATTTTTTTTAACTAATTCAAAGTTAGAAAAGAGTATAAATATCTATAAAAATTGAAAGAAAAAGTAATTTTTTAAAAAACAAATTAAAATAATAAAACTTTTTTTAATTTTGTTGAAAAAATTCCCGGTTTTGTGTAAAAAATCTCGGTTAATTCCCGGTTAAATTAAATTTCCGGTTATTTCCCAGTTTTTCCGGATTTCCCGGTTAGTAGACAGTTAGACACCCGGTATTAAAATTAAAAGCAATTCTCTCACCTGTAGGAGACAGTTGACAAGAATGTGGCGGCAAGTAAATGATAAATAGTTTTACCAACTCGATTTGGTAGATAAATTAAAATACTTTCGGCAATATGATCGAGTGTGACGGCCGTGAGCATGGAATTAAAAATTAATGCCGGAAAATAATGATGAAAATATAAAATTCTCGTCATTGTCCAAAATGGCGCATAATGAAGGAACCATCCAATGAAGAGCCATACGCCGGCGTTCATAATTTTTTCTCGTTGTTTCAGCGATGCGACGGTTTCTTTAAGGCCACGTTTCTCCCTCACGGCTGCATCGATATAGAGAATAATGAAAATTACCAAAAACACCAAATTCCCCCACCAAATTAACGGATTACCCAGTAGGTAAATTCGTTGCTCATTGCCCGAGAAAAATTGACCCTAAAAATTGAAATAAATGAAGAATACCACAAAAATAATATTTTTAATATTTAATTTAATTTTTTATTTACCCGATAATTAATGGGCCAGTGCCATGGTTTAGAAGAAATTTCTCCCTCTTTTACTTTTAGGTCCGAATTCCCTTGTAACATCACAGCGTGAGACTCTAAAAATCTTTTGAAAAATCCAGGAGCATATAATTGAAAACTCACATTTGGCACTGAAATAAAGAGGAGAAAAAATTTATTAAAAATCCAAATTCATAAAAAATTCAAATAGTGAAATATTTCTACCATAAGAAACACAATGTCTCAATAGAAAATATAAAGATAATAACATTTTTTTCTCTTTTTTTTAACAAAAATTATTATATACTTACATTTTGAAAAATTATTATCCTCAATATTCCAGAGGGAATTTTTGTCCCTCATATTAGGATTGCAGGACACTTCTTGTTGACTAAACGCCCTAAAAATAAGAAAATAAAATTTTATATAGAAAAAAAAGAATTTTTTCAATTAAATTTATTTTCAATTTTATTGAACACTTACAATTCCATTTCTTATTATTTTTTAATTAAAAAATGAAATAGAAATTTTTTAATGATTTCAGATTTAAAACTTGAAGCATTCAATAATTCATAATATTAAATATACTTGTTTCTAAATAATTCAAAAATTTTATTAAAATATTAAGCAGGAATTTCATTATTCTCATAAATAGTAAAATTCTCTAGAGCAATTCAATTTCGCTACAATTTTAATAAAATTTTTCCAATGAATACATTTTTAATTTTAAAATAAATTCAATTATTTTCAACAATTTTGATGAAATTTTTTGGAAAATAAATATAAAAATAAAAAAATAATACATTAATTAAATAAAATCATTATTTTCCAAATTTTTAATAGAATTCTTTCAAAAAATTCAATTATTTTCAGATTCAGATGAAATTCTTTAAAACAATTCAATTATTTATTTTCAATAATTGAATTTTCCCGAAGAATTTTTACAACATTTTTAAGAGTAATTGAATTTTTAGAAAAAATCAATTGAAAAATGAAATATTGATAAGAAGTTTATTATATTTAAATAAAAATAATTGAATTTTTTTCGAAGATTTTATTATTTATAAATTGACTGAAGAATCTTTATGTTAATATAATTCTTCATAAAAATCAATTATTTTCAAATTTTTTGATAAATACTTTATACAAGAATTCAATGATTTTTAGTACATATTAATTTAAAAATTTTAAACATTCAAAAAAGGAAACATATTACCAGAATATAACGGTAATTAATATACACTTACCATTTTGGTAAAGTTTTACCACTGCACGTCAACGCACAATTTTGCAAATAATGAACAAATTTCAATTTACTTGTTACTGTTTCGACAATGTCTCCATCTTTTCCATTAATTATTAATACTTTCCATATGTCATTTGCGTCTCCTGCACCATTCTGCAAAAATAAATTGAATACTATTATTTCGTTAAATTTTAATTTTCATAATAACTAATACGAACGAGTGATAAAATCATGTTTCCATTTAAAGAAAATAATTTTAAAAAATTGTTAAAAATTTAGGAAAAATAAATTTTTAAATTTGATAATTGAACTAGCAAACGATACGCGCGCGGATCGTAGTATTCAATATGATACTGTTATACAAATTACAAATTTTTTTATTAACAAACATAAATTATTTTAAAAATTTCATAATCAAAATTAAAAAAAAATAACTTAAGTTTATATTTTCAAAAATTTTAATGAAATTTCACGAAAGAATTCCAATATTTCCTAAAATTTTAACAAATCTTTCTAAATAATTCGTAAAAATTATATTATTTTTATAAATAGTAAAATTTTTCGCAAGAATTCAATTATTTTTAATACAATTTTAATAAAATTCTTCTCCATAAAATTTCAATTATTTTTAAAATGTTTAATTAAAATTATTAAAGAAACTCCATTCTTTGACAAAAAATTCAAAGACATTCTGCAAAAAGAATTTAATTACAATATATTTTTAAAAATTTAAACAAAATTCTCCTCGAGAATTAAATTATTTTCATAGTATACAATAATAATTAATAATTAATATTTTAAAATACAAACCTCTCCGTAGCCGGTGACTTGGTAGTGTTTTTTCGAAACCGGAGCGACTTCTGCATGCGCGTGTAAATTGCGTTTCGTAACAACATGCTCAAGTCGAATTAAATCGCCGTGTTTTACTAAAACTGGCACTTCCGTCATCTCGTCCGTGTCAAATTTCTTCACCAACCATAAATTATTGTCGTCCTTGTGCGAATAAGTTGTAATCTGAAAAAATACATATTTTTACTTTTCCTTCTAAACCAGAGAGAAATAAAAAATTTAACTCTCAGTAACGAAGAATAATAATTAATAGTAAAAAATAATTACACAGAGTTAATTAAATTAATTAAATTAATTGAAAAACAATTTAATATAAAAAAACTTTAAAAATAATTTTTAAAAAAACTCTCTCGTAGAAAATATAAAACAATATTAAAAATCTTTTATGAATTTTTCCATCTAATTTATTTTTTAAATTTCAAAATTTGCAATTTATAATTTTTCTCTCTTGGAATTTTGTGTCTGATTTATTTTTTATAGTTTATTTAGTTTATTTGTGTTGAATAAAAATGAAAAAAAAACCTGTTGTTGTCGTGCGCCAACTCCTTCTGGATAAATGTGCCAATGTGAATGCAAATAACCGCCACCGGTTCTGTGATTTTTCAAAGTTATTGTCGCACCGTAAGCCAATTGTCGTGGCATCGTTGCATTATGAAGAGAATTTCCCTTAAGCAATGATTGAAATTCCGAACTGTAAAATCCATCTCCACTGCCGCTGAAATAAGTTATTTTTCTTTTATTATCAAACGCGAAAAAAATGGTCATTTTTGTCTTAGATGATTTAATAAAAACATTGGTAAAAATATTAATAAAAATAAAAAATAGTGACAATGATAAAAAGAATAAAAAAATATTCATAATAATAGGTAATGATAATAGGTAAAAAAAATAATAATAAAAATAATAATAATAATAATAATAAAAATAATAATAATAACAAAAATAATAATAATAACAATAATAATAATAATAAAAATAATACTAATAATATAAAAAATAAAAATAATAATACAAATAAAAATAATAAAGCCAAAACAACAATTAAATGAGAGTATAAAAATAATTTTACCTTCTGTTGAGAATAGTCAAATGTATGTAAAAGAAACTAACATAAAGTAAAATTGGCAGAACAATTAAACAAATACACCTCGCCAATAAATGCTTCCCAACGCTCGACTGAAAAGGAAAAAGAAAATTTTCAACATTTTAAAATAATAATTATAAGGAAAAATTTATCCCAACTAAAAGAAAAAAGCCGATAAATGTAAATTCAAATATTTCAATTCAAAAACATTTAATTAAATTAAATTGCAAAAAAAAAAAATTTGTTTAAAAGAAAAAAGACTCACCATTGGTTCCTTTAAGTTTCCAAGTTCACGCCAAAGTTCAAAGGCAGTGTAAAGTCCAACTAAAAGCACAACGAATAATCCAACAAATTTTACACTTATTGTGCAAGCCAGAGAAATTCCTGTGAATATCATCCAAGCCCACCAGGCAAATGTAAAAGGACGATCCTGATAGAAACTAACGCGAGACATTCCCCACGTTGCACACATCATAAAACACAGGAGAATTGGATCAAGTAGAATATATTGATTTAGCGTTAATAGTCCAATGTCTGAAATTTTTAAAAATTAACATTTCAGTGAATTTAATTTTTTTCAAATTAAAATAAATGAAATTTTAAAAAAATTAAAAAAATAATTATTATTTTATTTGAAATAAACATTTAATCATTATTATTTTCCATAGGAATGGAATTTCCAACTTTCAAATTCAACAACTTCTAAGAATATTTTTTTTCCAAAAATTTATTATAAAATAAATAAAATCGGTATTAATGACAGGGTGATAAAGTTATTATTTTATATTCTAAAGATACTGTATATTTTAAAGATTACTGTAACTTCTTCAATATTATTTTCATCATTTCAATTCAATTAATATTTTCTAAAATTTCTAAATAAAATTCTTCTTTAAATCAATTATTTTTGAATAGTTTTTGAAAGAGTTCTTTGGGAATTTTCAAATCCATTTTGTTTAAAAGTCAATTTTACGAAATTTTGATTATTCGGAAATTTTTCAAGTTAAACCTTTTCAAAAAAAAATTAATTCTACAGAATTTATTAGTTAAACGTATGGAAAATTTTATTTTTTATGAAAATAAATTTGAAACCTCTAGGAAAATCAATTATTCCTAAAAATTCGTGCTATAATTCTTTTAATATTCGCAATTATTATCAAAAATTAAAAATCAAAAATTAATTTATTAATTTAAATTTAAAAAAAAATTAAATTAAATTAATTAATTAATTAATTAAATTTTAATTTTTATTTATTTTTTTTAAGATATTCATTTATAACAAATTTTCATTAGAAAATTCTACGATGATTCAATTATTGAAAATAATGGAAAAATATATAGAAAATTGAATGTTTCTTGAAATATCATTTTCATAAACAATTTTATGAACAAATTTTTAATTAATGAAATACTTTTGACTAATTTTAACGAAATTTTTGGGAATAATTTACATTTTTTGAGAAATTGAATTAAAATTGTTTTAAAAATAATTGAAATTTAGCGATTAGTTTTATTGTTAATGAAAATAATTTAATTTTTAATGAAGAAAATAATTGAATCACTGTAAAAAATATTATTTATGAAAAATAATTGAATTATTGAGAACAAATTTAAAGAAAATTTGTAAATAACCGAATTTCTGTGAAATTTCTATTTTTAATGAAAATAATTGAATTGTTGAGAACAAATTTAAAGAAAATTTGTAAATAATTGAATTTCTGTGAAATTTCTATAATTAATGAAAATAATTGAATTATTGAGAACAAATTTATATAATATTTGTAAATAATTTTGATTATTTATGAAAATAATTCAGTGTTAGCGTAGAATTTTATAAAAATTATTTTGAAATAATTGAAGTCTTTTGTAAAACTTTATTAAAATAGTAAATATTCAAAATCATTAGATTAAGAGTAATTTTTGAGAATAATTGATTTTCTTTAATAAGTTTGAAATCTATTTAAAATGAATTTCTTTTACATTCTATCTAAAATTTTAACTGAAATTAATTTTCAAATCAATTTTTATTAGAAAATTCTTCGAGAAGTCAATTATTTAAATTAAAACAGAGATAATTTATTGAATAATTAATGTTTCGTAAACTTAAATTTTAAAACATAATTTGATCAACAAATTTTTCAACAATAGAATTCTTTTGACGAATTTTAATAAAATTCTTATAAATATAATTATATTTTTCGAGGAATTCGATTACAAATGCATTTAAAAAATTCGAATTCTACTATGACTTTTGTTATTCATGAAAAAAATTGAATTTTTGTAAAAAAAACTGTATTTAGTTATTTATATAAATAATTCAATGCTTTCTTAATATCTGTTTAATTTTTTATCTATAATTTTAATTGAAAATCATTTTTAAAATAACTTTTATTGCAAAATTCTATGAGAATTCAATTATTTAAATACAAAAATAAATAATTTATTGAATAATTGAACGGTTTTCAAAAGTGAATTCTTAAAAAGAATTTAATCAACAAATTTTTAAATCATAGAATTGTTTTGACGATTTTAAAAAATATTTAAGAATAATATTTGAATAAAATTGTATTAAAAATAATTGAAAGTCTGCGATGAGTTTTATTTTTTATGAGAACAATGAAATTCATGAAAAGAATGTTATTATTTATGGAAATAATTTAATTTCGGAGAAGAATTTTATTATTTATAAAGATAATTGAAATTTTTTTAATTTATGAAGATAATTGAATTTCTGTTAAAAATTTATATTATTTATGTAAAAAATTGTTCAAAAAATTGTTCGATTAATTTAAAAATATTTAAGTAAAATTAATCATTAAATAATTATTAATTATTATAATAAGTAATAATTTTATGATAGTTCTTCAAAATGTAAATTATTTCAAAAATTCAGGATTTTCTTATAAATTCTAAAAATTTAATTTTTTCCATTTCTTTTAATGAAAATCCCTGACTTTCCCAGACCAATTCTACTTTCCCTGACCTGTAGCAACCCTGGAGATTTTTATATGGAAACTTGTACTTTCTTTAAATGTCCATAAGTTTTTATATTTGTAAGATTAATGCAAGTAATTTAATAAAAGCAAGTTCTCTGTGTTCTCAATTTAAAGTTTAACTCTTTCTGTATCCAACGATTTTTATAAGGTTTAATGAGAATAAAAATTGTAAATATTTCAGCCGCAAATCGTAATATCTCACCGAATAAAATAAGAAGACCGGATATGGTCGCAGCTCTTAAGGAATTCGTTAAATCCCAAACAGTGAGAAAAGCAAGTGGAACAATCGTCGCTCCCAGGAATGTGCAAAACTAAAAGAAAAAGAAAAACTTATTGATTAAAATTTTTCAACTCATGCAAATAATTTTCCATAAATATTTCATTTTCATAACTAGAATTAAAGTTAAATAATCTTCATTAATCATTCTTACCACGCGCATTCCCACATAATTAACATTCTCATATTTATCACCAGGCTTCTCAAATGGAAACTTCCCGTCATATCCGGTTAAATAACCAGAAAGTGCTATTAACATCTTTGAAGGAGAAAAAAAGAAAATAAGTAGATATTTTGAGTGATAGAAAAAGAAAATTGAATTAATTACCTTTCCAAGTGGAGGATGAACATCAAAGAAAAATGTTCTATTAATGTACCAACTTCCCATTTTACCAAAATGCGTTTCATCCCAACTGAAAATTAAATTAATTATTTACAATAAATATAATTTATAATTTTATCTAAAAAAACAGCATCAAAATACTCACCACACGTGATGTGGTTCAGTGACCTTATAAAATCTGGTACCGGCAGTTAGAATAACAATAATACTAAAAATGAGCCACCATTGTCTGAAAAGTGTATTGTTTTGTTCATTAAAAAAAAGTAATTAAAAAAAGAAATTATCTTCTCAAAAAAAAGGAAACGTAAATTTACTTACAAATCTGTCGTTTCTTTTTCATTTTCTTCTTTTGATACAATTTTCTCTTTTTTGGCATTTTTAACTGTCATATTACTGAAAGTATAGACTTTTTATATTTATAGACAATAAACTTTTCACTGTAAACTTATTTTCAGTAGTTAATTTTCTTTTCTATTTAGAAAGTATCATTTTTGAAGAAGCGAAATATTAAAATTAATGAATAAATACTTTAGAAAACTTAATAAAATGTTAACGTCAAACATAACTGTAAATAAAATTCCTCGCAAGACAAGATCTGTTGAAATTTAAGTCAAGAACTAACCTGACCTATACGCGCGCAAGAAACAAATACATAACCTCAAAATTTTTCCGCGTGAAAAAAATTCTCAAAATTCTAAAAATAATAAAAGATTCTCTATACTTTCTTTTCAATTCATAATTTTGATTAAGTCTTCATTTTTTCAAGAATACAATTTTTTGAAAAGTAACAATAACAAATGTGCACTTGCGAACAACTTAATTTTCTATTCAAAATATTTTTTAAAAATTCTTTATTTTTTTAAATTTTCTAGTTTTTGAATTTAGAAAAATTCATAATTTAATCTTAGATAAATAGATTTAATATTAAGACTTTGACTTTGAGTAAATTGGGTATTGAGATTTTCGAAATTTGAAAAAATGAAAATGATGACACATCAAAATGATAACCGAAACTGACGACCAAGCATTTAATGTCTGACCTAACCTAACCTGGAATAAAAATATTTATGTATATCGCTTTTGTATATAAAAATCTCAAACTGTCAAAATTCTATAAAAAAAACAAGAAGATAAAATACTTTTAAAAAAGTCACATTACTATATTGTAATAGTAAACTATAAGTTTTATAAATTTTTCTATTAAATTAAAAAAAACGAGAGAAAACCAAGACAAACAAACAAAACAAAATGAAGCAAAACGAGTACGACAGTATTTTGAAAACAATAAGAAATTATCGAGGTTTGACAAGAGACTGTTCAAAAATGCTGGTGGAAAAATATAGCCAGTGAGTAACATTATATTTTATAAATACTATTAATATTATTATCAGGTCTTGTAATATACAAGACTTTTAATTTTAATTTAAATTAAATTACCTATTCAATTAAGTATACTAATTAATTATTTTTCCCAGCATCAATAAATATGCACTATTTAGTATTTTGGCAATTGAAGTTCAACAGAGAATGAAGTGCATGCACAGTCGGCTTTTTGGCGGAGATAAAAATTACTACGAAAGGTAATTGTTACCAAAATTTTGAAAATAATATATTAATTTAATTATGCTAAAAATTTTTTTTTAATTCTCGTCATAATTTCAATTATTTTTATAACTATCAAAATTCTTCTCCAATATTCAATTATTTGAGAAAATGTTAATAAAATTCTTGACGAATTCTCTTCAATTTAATGATTTTCAATATTAATTTAATAAAATTTTCAGAAAAAAAATTATAATAAAATTGTAGGCAAACAATTTAATTATTTTTATAAATAACAAAAAATTCATATAGAAGTTCAGTCATTTACAAATTTCTTCGCAATAAATACAATTTTTCAGAGATTCAATTATTTTCATAAATAATAAAATCATTTTTATCAATTTAATTATTTTCAATTACAATGAACAAAACTCATCGTTACATTTCTATTATGTTTTACCAAAAGAATTCGATTATTTAAAAGTTTTCGGATTAAATTCATTATGAGAATTCAGTTTTGAAAAACATTCAATTATTTAATAAATTATTTGTAAACAAACGAATATTTTCAAAAAATATTCAAATATTCAATTATTTTCATCAAATTTCGCCTTCAAAATTCAATTATTTAACAAAAAGTTGATAAAATTTATCCAAAATTCAATTATTTTTAAAAATAATACAAATTTTACAAGGATTTAATTAATTTAGATTGTATTTTCCAAAAAATTTCAAGAAAATCAATTATTTAAAATAAAATTTTCATAATATCACAATGTTTATAAAATTCTTATGAAAAATTAAATTATTTTCAAAAATAACAAAAATTTTCATTGAAATTCAATTCATTGTATTTCGAAAAAATTAATTCGTTAAAAGAATGTTTATAAAATTCTTATGAAAAATTCAATTATTTTCAAAAATAACAAAAAAATTTCACAGAAATTCAATTCTTTTTTAAATATTTTAATAAAATTTGTTACACTAATTCAATTATTTTCATAAATACTAAAATTCTTCTTAGGAGTTCAATTATTTTTCAAAATATCAACAAAATTCATGGTAAAATTTCAATTTTATTATAAAATTATTATTAATTCAATAATTTTCAATATTTTACTATTTTAATCAAATTTTCCAATAGAATTTAAATATTAAAGGAAAATTTTGATAATATTCTACACGAACATTAAATTACTTTCCCGAAAAGAATAAAAATTTCACAGGAATTGAATTATTTAAAATAGAATTTTTATATTTAATTTAAAATTTAATTAATTTAAATTTAATTATTATCAGAATTCCATTATTTTTAAATATTTTAATAAAATTGTTTGAAAGAAATCACTTATTTTGAAACACAACTTCAATTAAATTATTATGAAATAATTCAATTATTCTTTTTGATATGTATAAAATTCTTCTCAAGAATACAATTATTTCTGAATAAATAATTTTTCGAAAAAATTCAATTATTATACATGAATAACAAAATTATACTCGAAAATTCAATTATTTTGAGTCACTTTAGTAAAATTTTTTCCAAAATTCAATTATTTTCATAAATAACAATATTCAAAACAAAAAAATTGAATTATTTTTAAAAGTATTAAATTTCTTCTTCTAAATTTAATTATTTTTGAAGAATTCTAATAAAGCCTTTCGTAAGAATTTAATTATTTTTATTTATAATAAAAACCTTTTTAGAAATTCAATTTTTTTTTATTAAATTTTACTAAAATACCACAAAGATATTTATTTTTTGAGAAATATTTTAATAGAATTCTTTGTAAAATTGAGTTATTTTTAAAAACTGTTTTAAATTCAACGATTTTCAATAATTCAAAAAAATTTGCAAACAGAATTCAATTTTTTTGAAATTTTGTTGTAAAAATCATCGTAAGAATTCAATTTTTTCATGAATAATAACAATTTCTCATGAATTTAATTATTTAAATAAGAATTTGAATAAAATTAGTCGAAAGGAGTTAATTATTAATAAAAAATTTTATACTTCGCAAGAATTAAATGATTTTTGTAAATATTGAAATTCTTTCATGAATAATAAAATTTGTTGCAGGAATTCAATTTATTAGCATTAAAATAAGAAAGAAGTAATTTTTTTAATAAAAATTAAGAAAAAGTCAGGAAAATAAAATATAGAATGGAATTTTCGTCAATTTTATAAAGTTTCTAAAACGTTGGTTTTCTGTCGTTGTTTTTATTTTTTCTGTAGCTACTTTTTTATTACTTTTTTTAGTCTGAAAGCAACTTTCGCTACTTTTTTAAAATTAATTATCGAGTGCGAAGTCTGGAATTGGATCTTTTGTCTCCATACCAATAATTGAAATTAAAAGCATAATAGCGAGAATTTTTGAAAATAATTGCATTTTGAAAATTTTTCAAATTAAAATCTTTAAAAATCTGAATTATTCACACTTTTCACTAACAATTCTGTAGAATTAATTTTTTTGAAAAAGTTTAATTACGTTTTGTTTGAAATTATTTAAAGTTTTATTATCATTTTTCAATTTATTGATTTCTTTGTAATTTAAAAAAAATTACAGATACAAAAAAGCTCAAAAAACAAGTAAACAAAGTGGAATTATATTAAAAATGGCACTTCAAATTAATGCACCACCATCATTATTGGCACGTCATATTTTAGAGGATTACTTAACCGAAAAGGGAGAAAGTAGTAAGAGTGAATTTTTATCCTATAAGTGTAAAAAAAATATTTATTAACTAACTAATTAGTTAATTATCAACTAATATAAAATTAAATATTGCATTTTTGATTTTCCCAGTGGGAAAAATCTCTTTTTTACAATTTAAAATGTACATTCAATTTTTGTTTTCCAGATTCACGTTCTTCTTTGGGAAAATATCTCAAGGACTCGACTTTAATTGAAGATAAAGACTTGGCTTATGAAATATTCACGGTAGTAAAAAGAATTCTTTTTTAAGTATTTATTTTTCTTGAATTTAATTTTTGATATTTATAGATTATAAATGAATTTAATTATAATAAAAACTTGAATTTTTAATATTCTAGTGTGTATTATACGACGATCAGTATGGACCAGTTGCGGATTCAATTGCATTGTCCGTTGGCGAGGAATATGAAGTTATATTGCAATGTTGCTTGAAGGAGCGCAATATTTCGTTTCGTAATGAACATCATTTACGCTCGAGGGGTTACGATAAAACGCCAGATGTTAAACTCGAAATTCCAATTGCCGTCAATGGTTACGTGATTAATTGGATTGAATCGAAGGCAAGATTTGGTAATGCTGAGATACATAAGAAGAATGTCAAGGAGCAATTTTCAAGTTATTGGAATCGTTTTGGACAAGGTTTAGTGATTTATTGGTTTGGCTTCTTGGACACTTTAATTCAACCCAGCGAGAAACGTTTTATTATTCTCGATCATTTTCCCAAAGAAATCACCTACATGAATCCAAATTCTATACAGCCACTGTCATTTTAATTTATTACTGTTCCAGCAGAAAGAAACAAAACAAAATTAATTTCCATTTTTTCATTTCTTGTAAATAGAATTTCTTTTTTCGTAAATTGTAATCGTATCGAGGGAGTTACGTTTTCTTTAACATAAAGTGACTTTTCTTTTTTGTATGAAAAGAAAATATAAATAAACGATATTTTTTACTCTTCTTTCAGGTGGAAATTTAATTTTTTAACTATAATAAACTTCGTACTTCATTCTTTCTGTCCAAACTGTGAAGTTACTTTTTGTGTATGCTTTCGTTTTTTTTTCATAGAAAACTAGCAAATGATACGCGCGCTAGCGCGCCGAACGTAGTATTTAATTTGATACTGTTATACAAATTACAAAATTTTTTATTAACAAACATAAATTTTTTAAATAATTTCATAATCAAAATTTTAAAAAAAATCACTTTTTAAGTACAAAATTATTTATTACTGTTCATATTGTCAATAATTTTATTGAAATTTCACGAAAGAATTTCAATATTTCCTAAAATTTTAACAAATCTTTCTAAATAAAAATAATTAAATTATTTTAAATAGTAAAATTATTCGCAAGAATTCTATTATTTTTAATACAATTTAAAAAAAATTCTTCTCCATAACATTTTAATTATTTTTTAAATGTTTAATTAAAATTATTAAAGGAACTCCATTATTTGACAAAATAAAATCAAAGAAATTCTGCAAAAAGAATTTAATTAGAATTTTCAAAAATTTAAACAAAATTCTCCGCGAGATTAAAGTTATTTTCCTAAATAGTGGAATTTTGTGAAGGAATTCTATTATTATTATATTTTTTGATAAAATTTTTTGCAATAATTCGATGATTTTCAATACATTAATTTAAAAATTTTAAATATTTGAAAAGAAAAATTACAAAAAAGTTAAGAAACAAAAAATCAAACAGCAACTATAACAATTATGATTACGAATTAAAATTACAATTTATATTCTCATTCATTATAAATTAATCAATAATCTTTGTCAACTATTAAAAGAATACAATTTTTATTCTTAATTATTTTCAGTATCAAATTTAAAAAAGAAATTAGAGAAAAAAAGTTAATTGAGCCAAAACATTTATCATCTATCTCTAAAAAAATTAAATTTTTATTAAAGATTATGTTTAAAAATTTAGAAATTATTCCAGTATTTTCATCTTTTTTTAATAACATTTAACATTTTTTTAAATAATTTTCAAATTTTGTTAGAAATAAATAAAAGAAATTATAGAAATTCGATTTGTCCGACAAAATGTTTTTGACAACACTTTATATTGTTTAATAGAAAAGAATGAAAGAAATTTTCATGATTTTGATTTGCTACCAGCACCTGCTTAATTTTCGAAATTAAATTTAAATGTTAAATATTTTTTGTTTTAAATCCAATATCGAATTTTAAAAAATTAAGTAGGACTGGTAACTGGATGCAAGTTTCAGTTTCATAAAAATACTTAACTTTTAAAATTCTATTTCTAAAGTTAATTACTAAATAATTAATTCTTATTATCTATTAATCAATACTGATTAAAAATATAATATTTTGATTTTGTTAAAAAAATTTTGATAATAATTAGAAATTATGCAAAAAAATACTACAAATTTTGTAAAAACAATATGATTTTCAAAATTAATTACAAAATGGAAGTTTAAAAAAAATGTTGATGGAGAAATATAAATAGTTTAAATTACTTTATTTTTTCTTCGTTTTTAAATACAGAAAAAGAAATTATGCAAATTTTTTCATTAATTTCTAGATTAAACTTAAAATAAATTGATTTTTAGAAAGTTAAAAAATTAAATCTTATTAAAGAAATTCTTCAAATGAAATTAAATATTTTGTTCTTTAATAAAAAAATGTGAATTGTGAATAGACATGATTATTATATGAGAAAGTACACAAGCATTTTTTTAGCTAGTAAAATATAAAATATCTTTATATACATAAAAGAAGAAAAATTGTAATTATTAAATACACAAATTCTTCCTACACATTTTTTGTTACTAATTTAAAATAGAAAAAACATTATTGTTAAAAATTGTAATTGAAAACGAAAATTTCATAACTTTTTATTTCAAAAGAAACTAATAATTCTTAAAATATAAACAAAAAATAATTATAAAATTTCTAAATCAACATTATGAAAATTTCTTACCTTATTTTATAAAAGCAATATCTATTAACCTTTTCTCTAAATAAACAATAAAAATTGATATTGACAAATCGAAAAACCAAAGTGTTTTGAAAAAGAAAAAAACACAAAAGCATATACAAAAACTAACTTCATACTGCGAACAGAATGAATGAAAACCCACAGAGATTAATATAGTTAATATTTGACAAATTGAAAATATGCAGGTATTTTTCATGATTATTCAATTATTTAAATTAAATAGTATTGAATGTTTCTGAAAATTTAATTATTATAAACAAATTTTATCATCAAATTTTTAAATACTTGAATTGTGACTCCTTAAATAGAATAGTTTCAAGGAAAATAAATAAAAAGAAATTATTGTTTCGAAAATTTATTTATTCGAACATGATGACGATGATGATGACGATGATCTTAAACAGTCTCATTTGGTCTTGATCCCTGAATAGGACGATGAGCTTTGGACAAGTAGTCAGCGAATTCCTGATAAGGAGGCTTTGACAATGCAACGTCCTTCCAGAGATCAGGGGTCAAGTAAGCGTAAGTCTTGGCAATTGCAGCGTATGTTGCCTTTGCAAAATTGCCAAGAGTGCAAGTTGAACCCCTTGCTGATGTGTAACAATCCTCGATACCAGCCATCTGCAATAGTTTCTTCGGAACTGGAGCCGAAACAATTCCTGTTCCTCTTGGTGCTGGTATCAAACGTACCTGCACTGATCCACATTTTCCAGTGACTTTACAAGGTACCGTGTGGGGCTTACCGATTTTATTACCCCAATAACCAAGACGCACTGGGACAACGGACAATTTAGCGAGAATAATGGCACCGCGAATTGCCGTTGCAACTTCCTTTGAGCATTTAACGCCCAAGCCAATATGACCATTGCTGTCACCAATAGCGACGAAGGCCTAAATTAGAAATTGCAGATTACAATAAGTATAATCAAAATTCTAAAATTATATTCTATTTTAAATATCTTATAATTTTAAACATTGAAATTGGTAATCATTTACAAAATTAATGTTTTGTTTTCAAAGTTATATTATGTTTTATAAATACAGACTTCGCACTCGATAATTCATTTTAAAAAAAGTAGAAAAAAATTGCTTTCAGACTAAAAAAGTAGCTACAGAAAAATAAAATTTAAATTAATTAATTGTCAGGAATTTAATTATTTCAATAAGAATTTGCATAAAATTAGTCGAAAGGAATTAATTATTTAAAAAAAAATTAAATTAAATTAAAAAACCACGAACAAAAACCAACGTTTTAGAAACTTCATAAAACAGACGAAATTTCAATTCTATATTTCATTTTCCATTTTCATGACTTTTTCTTAAGTTTTATCAAAAATATTTACTTCTTTCTTATTCTAATGTTAATAAATTGAATTCCTCCAACGAATTTTATTATTCATGAAAGAATTTAAATATTTACAAAAATCATTTAATTCTTGCGAAGTATAAAATTTTTTATTAATAATTAACTCCTTTCGACTAATTTTATTCAAATTCTTATTTAAATAATTAAATTCCTGAGAATTTGTCATTATTCATGAAAAAAATTGAATTCTTACGATGATTTTGGCAACAAAATTTTTAAATAATTGAATTCTGTTTGCAAATTTTTTTAAATTATTGAAAATCGTTGAATTTAGAAAAGTTTTTAAAAATAACTCAATTTTACACAGAATTTTATTAACATATTTCTCAAAAAATAAATGTCTTTGTGGTATTTTAGTAAAATTTAATAAAAAAAAAATTAAGTTCCTAAAAAGCTTTTTATTATTTACAAAAATAATTGAATTCTTGTGATGAATATTGTTATTTATGAAAATAATTGAATTTTGCAAAAAATTCTACTGAAGTGACTCAAAATAATTGAATTTTCGAGTATAATTTTGTTATTCATGTATAATAATTGAATTTTTTCGAAAAATTATTTATTCAGAAATAATTGAATTCTTGAGAAGAATTTTATACATATCAAAAAGAATAATTGAATTATTTCATAATAATTTAATTGAAGTTGTGTTTCAAAATAAGTGATTTCTTTCAAACAATTTTATTAAAATATTTAAAAATAATGGAATTCTAATAATAATTAAATTTAAATTATTTAAATTTTAAATTAAATATAAAAATTCTATTTTAAATAATTCTATTCCCGTGAAAGTTTTATTTTTTTCGGGAAAATAATTAAATGTTCGTGTAGAATATTAGCAAAATTTTTTTTTAATAATTGAATTCTATTGGAAAAATTTATTAAAATAGTAGAATATTGAAAATTATTGAATTAATACTAATTCTTTAATAAAATTGAAATTTCACTTTAAATTTTATTGATATTTTTGAAAATAATTGTATTTTTCGTAAGAATATAAATATAATGAATATTATGAAAATTTTATTTTAAATGATTGATTTTCTTGCAATTTTTTTGAAACTCTTCTAAATAATAATTAAATCCTTGTGAAATTTTTATTATTTATAAAAATAATTGCATTTTGGAAGAATTTTATCAATTTTTTGTTAAATAATTGAATTTTGAAGGCGAAATTTCATTAAAATAAATAAAAATCGATTATTTTTTGAAAATAATTGATTATTGAATAATTTTGAAAGTAATTGAATATTGAATATTTTTTTTAAATAATAGAATATTGAATAATTTTGAAAATAATCGAATGTTGAATATTTTTTGAAAATAATTGAATATTGAATATTTTTTTTTGATAATAATTGAATATTGAATATTTTTTGAAAATAATGGAATCGGTTCAAAGAATTTGATTATAATTTTTGAGAATAGTTTTTTGTTTTCTAGTGTTAGCGAATTTAAAGAATAAGTCAAAATACTAAAAAAAAAAGAAATAGTAGTTCTTTTAGTGACCGAAATCTAAAAATAGTACCCAAATAATAGCGTAAGTTAAAAAAGTAGTAAATAGTAGGTTTTAGTAGATAAGTGCGAAGCCTGTAAATAAGTAAAAAATTAAAATTTATATTTAATTTTATAAAATTAATAAAATTACCTTAAAGCGGGTACGTTGACCGGCACGTGTTTGCTTCTGAACGGGCATAATTTTTAAAACCTCGTCCTTAAGCGATGGTCCAAGGAAGAAATCAATGATTTCAAATTCTTTAATTGGCAGGGAGAAATGATAGATCTCCTCAAGAGTGCGAATTTTTCCATCACGAACAAGGCGACCCAATTTGGTGACTGGAATCCATTCCTTGGCGTCTTCCTTACCACGTCCACGACCACGGCCGCGACCTCGTCCTCTTCCTCCTCTACCACGATCGCCACGGGATCCGAAACCACCACGAAAACCACCGCGTGCGGCTGGAGCTGCGTCCGCCATTCTGTACAAATACATAAAAAAAATATTAAAAAAGGAAACGAAATTTTAATTTCATTCCTAAAATAATGTGAAATTTCCAAAATTGTAAATAATAGAATAGTATTGATATTCATTTTTAAACGAAATTGACATTCTTTTTCTAATTTCAAAAAAAAAAAAAATTTTTTTTGACTTTTTTCCCTGATCCTAAAGAATATTCTGATTTATAAAACTGATTTTCAAAGATTTCAGAGTCAAAGCTTTTTCGAATTCAACAACTTATAATAATTAAAGATAACCGAGAGAGAGTCGATTATTTTTAATAATTTTTGAAAAAGTTCTTTGAGAATTTTCAAATACATTTGTTTACAATTCAATTTTATCCAAGATTTCTATTATTCGAATATTCTTCATATAAATGAACGTTAGAAAATAAAAAATTGAAATAATTTTCAAAAATTTCAATTTAGCAATTTAAAAAAATAGTTGCATAAAATTTTTAATAAAAAGTATGGAAAATTCAGATTTTCAAAGATTTTAATTTAAAACTTAAATTTTTAAATATTCCTTTTTGCCAAAATTTATAAAATTAAAAAATATATAAACTTTTCATATTTATTTTTTGAACACCCGGTATGTAACCACGCTTAACGAAAAAGATGTCAATTGCCCAAAAACAAATTTTTTTCCTTAATTTCCCCACTTTAGAACTTTAAGAAACAATCATTAAGACAATTTTTATACTTTTTTAATTATTAATAACTGATTTTCTTGGCAGAAAGTGTAGAAAAAAAGGAAGATTTTAAAATTAACATAACCTAAAATTGCACGTGTTTCAAAAGAATCTTTCGTTTAATTTGCTTTTTAAGTTAATAAGCAAAAAAAAGTTAACTTAACAATTCTAACATGATTGACTAGTTCATCTTTCATTTTTTTCACTTTTTATAAATAAATGTTCCATGGAAATACAATAAATATTGAAAAAATTACTCACGCTGATCTTTCTTGTGATATTAACAGAAGAAACAAGAACAGTGCGAAGTACTTCCGGAAAGAAAGTGGTTCAATGAGGATATGACGTCAGAACTTTATACAGCGCGAAAATTTAAATTGATACTTTTCACTTTTTGAAAATTATGTAATTTTATGTTAACAAATATTCTATTTTCACTATATTCGCATATTATACGAAAATACTGTACTCTGAATTTTATTTAGAATACAGATAGACTAAAATTGTCTTTAATGTTTAATAAATTATTATTCTCAAAAAAAAAGAATTTAAAAGTGATGACCTTCGATGATAACCACTTTTCATTTGCGAATGCGTGGAAAGTAACGTGGTTATCAAATATGGCCGATTGTTTGTGTTTTGCGATTAAATGTCAACCTGTCAATCGTCGTTCAATATAACAGTTCAAAATAAATAATTATATTGATAATTATTTATTTTTTATTCATTCTTTTTGAAGGAAAAAAAAGACACTTTATTTAACAAAATGCCGGCAGTTATTGTGGGAAATCCCCAACGAACTGAACAAATGGCCGAGGCTTTAAAAGTTCACATTCTTCGTGAAAGGCAACGTAAAAAACAAGGTTTGTATAAAATATTTTAAACTCTAAAATGAAAAAAAAAATGAAGTGTTTATTTATTGAAATTTCAATTTGAAAAAATCTATGTAATTTTCTAATGACATGAAGAAGAAGAGGAGAAAGTTCGTAGGTGACATAACCTCACTTTTTTTTATTTCTGACAGAAAAATTTATTTAATAATTTTTTTGAAATTTTCTCAGAACAAATTTTACTATAATTCAAATTTAGAGAATCAGGAAAATTAAACTTTTGTAATTTTCATAAATTGTTTTATTTATTTTTATACATCAATGTAGGAAATTTTTACATGATTTCAATTTTATATTTAACAATTCTTTAAATTAAATTTTGAAGAAACTACTTTTTTCGACAAACAGAGCAAGAAGCTGACGCCGAGGAAGAACGACAACGAAAAGAACGGGAACGTCAACAAAAACAGGATGTTATGACACTTGGCGAGACACGTGAACAAATCACAACATTGGAAAATGAATTGTCACAATTGAAGGACGAGAAACATCAATTATTTTTGCAATTGAAAAAAGTTCTCAATGAAGATGACAATAGAAGGCGGCAGCTCATTAAGGAGAACAAGTATTTTTTTTTTATTATTAATTCAAAAAGCTAAATTTAAAACTGCAATAAAATTAAATTTAAAAAAAATTTATTACTTTTTGAAAACATTGCTTTTACATAAATATATAAAAATGAATTAAATTTAAAAAAAAAATTGTGTTTACAATTTTCATAAAAATAGATTAACTTCAAGAGGTTTTAATTTCAAATTTTTGAAAAATTAAATTTTAAATGAATTTAAATAGAAATTTTAAAGAATTGAGATATTTGAAAAATTTTAAGAAATTCAAATTATTTTGAAATTAGTTAATTTTTTTAATGTATATTTAATAATTTTTTGAAAATAATGGATTTGTAGAAGAATTTTAGTTAAAATCACTAAAAAAATAAATCGTATTTTTAAGTTGGAAACGATTGCAGAAATTCAATTTCTTTACAAAAATAATATAAATTTTTAACAGAAATTCAATTATCTTCATAAATTAAAAAAATTTCAATTATCTTTATAAATAATAAAATTCTTCTCCGAAATTAAATTATTTTCCTAAATAATAAAATTATTTTCAGGAATTTCATTGTTTTCATAAAAAAATAAAACTCTGCAGAATTTCAATTATTTTTAATACAATTTTATTCAAATAATATTCTTAAATATTTTTCAAAATCGTCAAAAAACAATTCTATGATTTAAAAATTTGTTGATTAAATTCTTTATGAAAATTCACTTTTGAAAAACGTTCAATTATTCAATAAATTATTTATTTTTTTATTTAAATAATTGAATTCTCATAGAATTTTGTAATAAAAGTTTATTTGAAAATGATTTTCAATTAAAATAATAGATAAATTTGAAAATTAATTTCAGTTAAAATTTTAGATAATAATTGATTATTAAAAGTGTAATATCGTGAATTTATAGAAGTAATTGAATTTTGAAAATATTTTAAATTAAAATTTTTCAAAATCTCAATTTTTCCAACTTTTTGCTAACAATTCTGTAGAATTCATTTTTTCTGAAAAAAATTAATTGAATTCCTTCTGAAAATATTTGATGTTTTTATTTCTAATATATTTTTAATTGAAGAATTTTCGAATAATCGAAATTGTCGGGTAAAATTGAATTGCGAATAAAAGGATTTGAAAGTATTCAAAGAACCTTTTTGAAAATTATTAAAAATAATTGATTTAGAGAAGAATGTTAGTCCAACATTCTTGAAAATAATAATTGAATTGAAATGTTGAAAATAATTTTTAAAAAAGTTATTGTTGTTTTCCAATATGTTTACAATTAAACAAGATCGTAAATAAATGTAATAGAAAAATTTTTTGAGTAACTAATCTTTTTTTTGAGTGAATCAAAATATTCTTTAGGATTAGAGAAAAAGTCAAAATTTTGTCTGGGAATTAGGGAAACTTCAGAGGAAAATAAAAATAATTTTTTTGCAATCATGTTCAATTATTATTCTTTCGATTAATTTTTTATTTTGTTAAAAAAAAATGCTTTATTTTAGTTATTTTAAAAATATTTTGTTTTTCACTATTAAGCAAAAAAGTGAATTTTATTTTTGAAATTTAATAATTTTCTTTATTTCCTTAGTGCTTGTTCGGAAATTATGCCGACTACCGGTGGTTATCGGGATCCGGGAACCGGAACTGGTGGAGTTTGCAGAAGTTTAAGAGATCCCGTTTTTCCCGGGCAAATGGTTCCAAGTCATCCGCTTTACAAAATATTGAGCACATTGCCAGCTCAAATGCCAGCGACTGTGAGTTTCTACTTATTTTTCTATTATTTATTTATTCTACTACTTTAAATAGAATATAATAAAATAATCTTAAAACTATTTTTGACATTTATTTATTTTATTTATCCCTTTCTGCTTGTTTTTCAGAAAGATTTATGTACAGCGAAAATGCGTTTATATTTTTTTTATATTGCTCTTTTTTGTTAGAAATTTAAAAATAGATTTATTATTCATTTCGGTTAGCCAATTAATAATTTTTTTTTTCAAAAATTGATTTTGTAAATTTTTTATCTAATTAATTTTTTTATTTTTCTTTTAGATGAAGAGAACAAGAAGTCCTTCACCACCGCCACAGGCCTACGGACCATTTGTCTACACAGCAGCTCCGATTCCAAATTATAAGAATCCCATACCCAGTACGTTTTTTTTTAATTTCTAATATTGTTATTTATTTATTTTTATTTTCTATTATTTACATTATACATTAGTAAAAATTTCAGGGTGTCTACTAACCGGGAAATAACCAGGAATTTAATTTAACCGGGAATTAATTGGGATTTTTATACAAAACCGGGAATTTTTTCACCAAAATTAAAAAAATTTATTATTTTAATTTGTTTTTAAAAAAATTACTTTTTATTTCAACTTTTATAGATATTTATACTCTTCTCTAACTTTGAATTAGTTAAAAAAAATTAATTTGACAGTAAAAGTGAGGCACTAATTCAAACAGATTATGTAAATAAATTTTCAAAAATTATGGAGTTAATAGAAAATTGTGAAATTCGACTGAAAATATGTAATTGAATTTGTTAAAGAATTTCTTTAGAAACTTTTTAACAAATAAAATTAAAAAAAAAAAAAAAAAAAAAAGTAATAGTAAAAAGTATTTTAATTTAATAATTAATAATTGGATTTTATAGTCACATTTTAATAAATTCATGTTTCTTAGTGCGCGAAGATTAATAATTAAAATTTTTATTAGTTAATTTTTATAAAACGATATACACTTCAAATTTTTTATTAAAATTGAATTCTCGCCAATTTTTTTTAAATTCTGAAAAATAAAATTGTTGAAATTTTTCAATTCCATTGTTTCAAGATAATTTAATTTTTCTAAAAAAATAATTGAAAATTTTTGAAATAATTTAAATTTCTTTACATTTTTTTTAAAAAATAATTTAATTCTTTGAAAGAATTTTAATTTAAATTTTTCGAAAATAATGTTAGTTGTCTCGAAATTATAATTTTATTTTGAAAATATAAAGTCCCTCTTAAAGTTTTAAATCAATTTTTTGCTTCTAAAAATTATATTATTCTATTATTATTATTCAATAATTATAATTATTGAACTTCTCTTAAATTTTTCTAATTTCAAATTTCTGAATGTTCAAATAAATGATATTTATCAACTCTTAAGCAAATTTCATGTTTATTACTTATCAAGTAAATAATTAATTATCACTGTTTTTTTTAAATTGTAATAAAATTCTTCACAGGAATTAAATTATTTTCATAAATAATATCATTCTTTGGAAGGATTTCAATTATTTTTGTAAATAGTAAAATTCTTTGCACAAATTCAATTATTATCAATAGAATTGTAATAAACTTGAAAAAGAAAATTTCCAATTATAATTATAAAAAGACAAGATTATTTATAAAAAATTGAAAAAATTATTTTCCAAATTTTCAATTAAAATTATAATATAATTTAATTTATTTATTTATTTAATTATTTATGTTCGAAATCAAATTTAAATTTAAATTTTACGAGAAAAGAAAACCGGAAAAAAATTAGGCCATAACCTTGAAAAACCGGGAATTTTGTTGAATGAAAATAGTAGACACCCTTAATTTCCAAAGACCAAAAAATTAGAATCATTTATTTAATAATAAAAAAAAATCATTGAAAAGAAATATTTATTTCAACAAAATTCGAAGTTACAAGAAAAATAATTTTAAATACATTTTATTATTATTGTGAAGTTTAATAAATTATGTCTAATATTCGTTTGATTAAACTAGTTAAACTGACTTTTTATTTTTCATTTCAGAAACAGAAGAAGCTGCCAGAAGAACGGGAGATTCGCGAGCCGTTCTTTGGAATAGTAAGTAAAATACTTTATTTTCGAAAACATTTGAAAAGAAATATTACTTTTTAAAAATTAGAAAACGAAAAAGAAAATAAAAAGAAAATTATACAACTATTATAATTATT
The DNA here is from genome assembly GCA_032873175.1 of Leptopilina drosophilae. Taxonomy (NCBI): domain Eukaryota; kingdom Metazoa; phylum Arthropoda; class Insecta; order Hymenoptera; family Figitidae; genus Leptopilina; species Leptopilina drosophilae. Next base: position 41,857,405 of record CM065484.1, read on the forward strand.
ATTATCTAGATCATATTTATTTTTATAATTTATTATTAAATACATAAAGTTAATAATAAATAAAATTTTTTATAATAAAGTCTTTATTTATTCATTTTTTTGTTAATTGATGAATAATGAATAATTTAACTGTTAAAATAATGTTACAGAAAATAATCAGTATCCACCTTCGAGTTTTTATTCAACTCCAACTGGTCAAGGTGTTTTCAGTTATTCCGCTCCCACTTCGCAACCGTCCAGAGAATCAGAAGCTGGTATATGAAAATACTTTATTTTAAAAAATTACTCAAGTATTTAAAAAAACGTATTTAATATAAACAAAAAAATATTTACACATTTTTAAACATATAAATAAACAGCTGACAATAATTAATGTTAATGAACATTTTTACTTTTTTTAGAATACATCACACTACAGTCAATTATGCAAGATAAATTTTATCCAAGACCAACGAGTCACGTTACCGTTCATGGAGGATCGATTCCCATTCAACAACCGCCTCAGGTTATTGATAATTTAAAATTTCATTTATTTAATTTTTTTCGTTTAAACTTTATTTAAACTTCATTTTAATTTTTTTTTCGTTTAAATTTTATTTTAATTGTTTTTTTTTTCGTTTAAACTTTATTTAAACGTCATTTTAATTTTTTTTCGTTTAAACTTTATTTAAACTTCATTTTAATTTTTTTTCGTTTAAACTTTATTTAAACTTCATTTTTATTTTTTTTTCGTTTAAACTTTATTTAAACTTCATTTCATTTTTGTCAACTGTAATAAAGAATAATGATGAAAAGATAAATAAAAATATTCATCTGAATAATATATATTAAGAGGATTTTTTTTCTTTTTGTTATCTCTTTAAACAAAAAGAAACGGAAGAAAATGGAAATTTTGAACAAAAAAAGCAATTACAGTTGAGAAATAATTGAATTTTATTTTTCCAGGGTGCAAAGACTGGTGGCATTACTTCCGGATATCCGGTGAGAGCGCCACAACCACCTCCCAGTGCTTATCAACCACCGCCACCGCCTCCTGGAACTTATGTCAGCGTTTCTGGTTCAAATGTCCCTAGTAGATTGCTTTACACACAACCGGGCACTCGTTACCTTCAACGGGACGTGTAATCGTTAAATATATATTATATATTTTTTAAAAATTGTTTTTTTTTTGTTTTTGAAACAACTTACATGAATCGCATTTTTTATATTACAACAAATAATAATAATAAATTAAAAACGAAACAAGATTAACAAAAATTATAAATAGTCAACAATTTAAATTAAATAATATTTAAACAGAAATTAGAAATTTATTTTTTAAACACTCTAATGAATATTTTGATTAATTTTTTGTTTAAAATAAATATTTAATCATTATTTTTCCACGGAATTTTAACTAAAATTGTTCTTGAAATACTTTTGATAAAAATCCCTGAATTTTCCCTAATTTTCTAAGTTGTGTTAACGTTAATTTTAATTCTTTTTCATTTCGTTTTAGTCGAACGAAATCAGTAAATTTGGAAAAGAGAAAATAAATTTAATTATAATAAGTATATAAAAAATTTGAAAAAATAGTGTTGAAAATAAAATGAACAAAAAATATAATTTAAAATCAAAACTAATACTTTCTCATGTGATGAGAATCATAAAATAAAAATATACGAAGTCTTTAGAACTGCAAGAGGATTGAGAGAAACATCCATTTTATGAAACTATTATAAATTTTTATTACAATTCTCACAAGTTTAAATGTCATAGGTATAAACAAAGAAAGAAACAATACAATTTTAATATAACATTTCGCACAGAAAAAAATTCGTTCAGAAAATAAAACTATCTCATTTTTTTTTTGGTCTATAGAATAAAGTAAATATTACAATAAATATAAACTAAACATAATTGAAATTTCAGATTGAACAAAAGTGTTCAGTAAAAAAATAAAAAATTCTTCTTCTATTCTATATTTTATAATTATAAAGAAAAGTAGTCGTGTTTTAATGTCACTTTCTTGCCATTAATACTATTTTTTTCGAAGAAGATTCCAGTAATAGGAAAATTATTGAGAGAGAACTTTTTTTTTATGCAAGTCCATTTCTCTTCATTGATTGCTGATGTTGTTGGGAGAATAAATGAGCACGCAGCTGCATTATTCCAAAAATGTCCTCGGAACAGAGTAAACATTTCGTATCTACATTTCGACGATTTCTTATGTCACTGAAAAGAAAAAAAGGACCAACAAAAAATGTTAATTAATATTTAATAACAATAAACAACAATTTTGGTGACTTGAACCTTTCAATTTTCTTTTCTTTTTCCTTTTATGTAAATAAAAATATTAATTACATTTTATATTTGAAATCTCTAAAAAAAACAATAAACAACAAAAGAAGAGATCTTTTTTTATGCAAGTCCAATTCTTTTAATTGATAGGCCTCGGATCGACTTTAACGAACGAAAAAAAAGTCGCTTTAGTCGATTAAAAATAGAAAAAAAGTCGATTATTTAATTCAGTGCTGTCACAAAAATTTCTAAAAATTAAAACTATAACCCTTTTAGAAATTTAATTACTTTCTACAATTTTTAACTAAACTTCATATCTAAATCAATTATTATCTATATGAATATTTTATCATTTTTTTGCAATTTCTTCAAAAATTCAATTATTTAATTTAAAAAAATCAAATCTTTTATAATAATTTAAACCGTCCATTTTTCTATTTAAAGATACTAATTAAGGTAGAACATTTACAAAAATTTTGATAAAGAAATTGGTAAAAATTAACTTTTTAAAAATATTTCTAAATAATTTTTTAAAAATACAAAGTTTTACAATTAAATATAATTTAAAAATGTCTAAAAAATTGAAATTTGGTCAAATATTTTCAAAGCTGATTTAAATTTAGTAAAACATTTAAAAAATAATTCAAAATTTGTCAAAATCTTACGAAAAATAATTGAGTTTTTTAAAAATATAAAAAAAAATTAATAAAACTTTTTAAAGAATTTAAATTATAAATAAAATTAATTTTAAAAATTATAAAGTAGTGCTGTATAAAAAATCCAATTTTTTATAATAATAATTTAAAACTTACATTTTTCTATTTAAAGATATTAATTAAGGTAGAACCTTTTTAAAAAATTTTAATAAAGAAATATTTCTAAATAATTTTTTAAAAATACAAAAAAATTTTACAATTAAATACAATTAAAAAATGTCTAAAAAAACTGAAATTTGGTCAAATCTTTTCAAAACTAATTTAAATTTAGTAAAACATTTAAAAAATAATTCAAAATTTGTCAAAATCTTTTGAAAAATAATTAAGTTTTAAAAAAAAAAAAAATCAAATTTTTCAAAAAACTAATTATACATAGATAAATTATTTCTGGAAAATTCTTAAGTAGTAAATTTAAAAAAAAAATTATTTACTTTATTTATTTACTTTATTTTTTTTTATTATTTACTTTAATCTTAAAAAATTATAATAAAACAATTGTATAAATTAATTTTTATAAATATTGTGATGTATAATTTTTCAAAAATAATTCAAGAATTTTTGTATAATTTAAAACAAAATTGTTTTTAAGAATTTTAATTGAAAATCTGTAAAATATGATTATTTTTTCCAAAATGTTGAAAATAATTTTGAACAATTTTAATTTCATTATTTTGTGTATGAATTTTAATTTTCGGAAATATTGAAAATTGAATTTAAATAAATTAATTTTTTTATTGAATTTAAAAAAAATAGAACGTAATAATTCAAATTCAATTCTTTTCTAAACTATTTTAATATTATTTTTAAAACCTATTTTTCATTAATTTTCATTTTTATTGAATCTGCACTTGAAGATTATTTAATGAGGGCCCACTCCCCGTAAAGGAGGGACCGTCCGGGCAGCAGAGGGAGTAGAAAGGTGAGGAAGCGACCATTGGTGGGAAGTAATGACCACCACTGGAAGCGGAGGAGACTGTTGCCTGCGGGGCCTTAACTAAGAAACGGTCCCTCTGGTTTCCGTGGCAAAGGAACTAGAGTATTGAGCGCGAGCTCTGCCCCCAATCTAAGACGTACGGATACGTGTCGATGGATGGATGGCACCAGGGTTACCAAAGCCGCCGCGTGTCCCGGTCGGATCGGCCGGATGTTGGTCTGGGCTGTACTGGCCGGGCTGTGAACCCGTAAAGCTCGGGGGATCGGTCCGGTTGGGGCCCTGGCTGGTGGACGGTCGATCTGTCCGGGGCACTGTGGATGGTGGTGTCGCAAACGGCGGTCAGGGATACCGGGAGACCTCCCTGTACTAATTTGACTCCTTACCCCTACATGCGGGGCTCTGTAGGAGTGGACATTTTTGTTTTCCCTAGCTACTCGTGGGACTTATATGGAATCTCATTTTAAGAACTTCTTTAGAGGAGGAGTCTTCATTTTTGTCGCATCCAAACCGGAGGCTAAAGCTTGGCTTACAAAAACCGTGGCCGAGCTAAGGCCCTGGGAAGGAGCGCGATTAAAAGTCAGTGGGGTGGAGGTGCTCCAAAGGATGCTGAAGGCTACGGTGCGGATCCCGGGTGAACCGGAGGACGTGCAAGTGGTCTTCAAGACTCTTGAGGCGTACAACCCCTCACTGAAAACGTCAACTTGGCGCCATGTCAATATTGACGGACCTCAGGCGGCTAGTATGGCTGAGAGGAACTTTCTCTTGGTTATACAGGTCCCTGAGAGTCAAGCGAGAGCTCTTGCTGCTCTCGACTTCAGACCCTTCTATGACTTCGGTCGGGTAACCTTTAGGGTTGCTGCCTTGGTCAGGATGGGTCTGAAGAAAAAGGGGCAAGTGAACAGCAACCATAATGGCTGCCCGTAAGCTTACCCTTAAACAAATTAACTTGCATCACAGTAAAGGCGCCTCAGCAGTTTTGATGAGGGGCATGACAAGGATGCACTCAGGCATATCACTAATCCAGGAACCATGGTTAGTTCGAGGTGCTATTAGGGGACTTGGGGGGGCTGGCTTTAATGTTTACAGGGATCCCAAGGCTACCAAACCAAGAGCGTGCATCCTTACGAAGGGCATTAATGTTGTACCTTTGCTGGACCTGTGCACTGGAGACCTGATGGCGGTATTGACCGACTTCGAGGGTATCGGAAGGATGGTCATTGGATCGGCTTACTTTCCGTACGATAGCAAAGTTAATCCTCCAAATGAGGTATGTAAATTGGTGGATTACTGTGCAGAGAGGGGACTGCCCCTTTTGTTGGGCTGTGATGCTAACTCGCAACACAGGGTGTGGGGGAGCTCAAAGAACAACCAAAGGGGACAGGACCTATTGGAATATCTATTGGGAACAGGACTGGATATTCTAAACACGGGTAAGGTACCGACATTCAGTAATGCTGTCAGGGAGGAGGTGATTGATATCACCCTCTGCTCGTGCAGTATTGCACACAAGGTAAGAAGATGGAGAGTATCTAATGAACCTTCACTTTCTGATCATTTACAGATAGTCTTCGAGCTGGACGCTGTGGTCCCTTCGGAAACCAAGTGGATTCGTAATCCCAGGAAAACGGATTGGGCTAAATACAGCGCAGAGCTGAAGGAGACACTTTCTGTATTACCAGGCAGGATTAGAGATCATGAAACCCTGGATGAGGTGGCTGGTACTTTTACAACAGCCATAATAACAGCTTTTGAGAACAGCTGCAAACCAACGAAAGTTCGTTCGGCAAAAGAGACCTACTGGTGGAATGAGAGGCTAGAAAACCTCAGAAAAGAGACCAGGAAGTTATTTAAACGTGCTAAAAAATACCGCACGGCTGACAGTTGGTCCACATATGCAAAAATGAGGGACAACTATAGAAATGAAATAAGGAAGGCACAACAGGATAGCTGGACTGCCTTCTGCTCCAGCATCGATAAGGGCAAAGAGGCAGCGCGGTTAGACAAACTGCTTTCAAAAAACCCAGATGCAATTTTAGGCACCTTAAGACTGCCTAACGGAGGATTTGCCGAGTCGGACGAGGAGACTTTGGCTCACCTGGTCCAGACCCATTTCCCAGGCTTTTCTAGATCTGAGAAGGGCGGTCCCGATTCTCGGCCTCCGAGTAAACTACCGCAGGCTGAATATAGGCCGCGGAGACAGTTGGCTAATGGAATCGTGACTGCCGAGAAGGTCAGGTGGGCCGTGGAATCCTTTAGCCCTTATAAGTCTCCCGGACCAGACGGCGTTTTCCCCGTCCTTTTGCAAAGGGCAATGGATCAGGCGGTCGGACCGTTGGTAAGGCTTATCAGGGCAAGTCTAACTCTTGGATATGTCCCAAAAGCGTGGAGGGGCACTAAAGTCGTCTTCATACCAAAGGCTGGCAGGAACGGATATACCTCACCAAAGGATTTTCGTCCAATTAGCCTAACATCTTTCATTCTGAAGTTGGTTGAAAGATTAGTGGATAGATACATCCGCAGTGAGATCTTAAAGCAAAATCCTTTGCATAGAGATCAGCATGCCTATAGAACGGGATGTTCTACAGAATCAGCCCTTGCCAGAGCTGTTAACTTAATAGATGGACAGCTACAGGATAAGGGTTTCGCAGTGGGTGTTTTCATGGATATAGAGGGAGCTTTCAATTATACCTCCTCGGAGATTATAAAGGAAGCCATGATCTCTCATGGTATTCCCACAACCATTGTTGACTGGACCTGTCACATGTTGGGTAACAGGAACCTATTAACAACTAAAGGGAGCTCAACCCTTCGAGGAACAGTTAATTCTGGATGTCCTCAGGGAGGAGTTCTATCGCCCTTACTTTGGTGTCTGGTAGTGGATGAACTGCTAAGACTCCTCAGTGAGAAGGGATATCATGCGATTGGTTATGCGGACGATATCTTATTAATCGCTCGCGGTCCTCATCTGGATGTATTACTAGGTGTGGTGCAGCAGGCGTTAAATATGGTAGATGGATGGTGCGGACAAACTGGTTTGTCAGTCAATCCAGCAAAAACGGAAGTTGTTATTTTCACCAGACGATACAAGTGGAAAGCCACATGTATGCTAAAACTGGCTGGAAAAGAACTCCAATTCACAGAGAAAGCGAAGTACCTAGGAGTCATCTTGGATAGTAAGCTTCTTTGGAAAGAACACTTGGATGAGAAGTGTAATAAACTCACAGCTACTCTATGGCAATGTAGGAGAGCTATAGGATGTAGCTGGGGTCTTAAACCGGATACACTTTTGTGGATCTACGAATCGATTCTGCTTCCTAGGCTGACCTATGCGTCTGTGGTCTGGTGGAGCAGAGTTGAACTTAAAACGGCAAAAGACCGGTTGGAGGGCGTAAGGAGGCTGGTCCTAAGGAGCATCACTGGTGCTGTGCGCACTACGCCCACGATGGCCCTTGGTGCTCTTCTGGGACTTGAACCTTTACCCCTGATTATTAAAGCAGAGGCGGCGAAAGCTGCCCTGAGATTAGGTGGGGACAGAGGCCGTAGGGAAGTTGGCAGATGGCGTCTCCCCAGCAAATTGGTGGAAAAACCCATTCTCAATATGATTAGAGATAAGGTGACTCCACTTTACCTCTTTGACAAGAAGTATAGAATAAGTATACCTGATAGAGAGGATTGGCATGATGGGCCTGCCCTTCTTCCCAGAGATGCTATTGTCTGGTATACGGACGGATCGAAGGGAAGAATTGGCGCGGGCGCAGGTGTCTATCAAGAAGCAGTGGGGGTGGCTCTCGCATATAGTTTGGGAACCATCACTACTGTTTTACAATCCGAAATTGTAGCGATTCTCTACGGTGCTTCTGAGGCTCTAGAGCGCTGCCAAGATAGAAATATCTATATTGCTTCGGACAGCAAGGCAGCTATTTGCGCTTTGAAACGATATGTTACGACATCCCAACTGGTCGGAGAGTGCCACGAGGCGCTCAACAGGCTAGCTGGAATTAACCGTGTTACCCTCATCTGGGTCCCAGGACACTGTGGAATTAAGGGTAATAACGTAGCGGATGAACTAGCCAAAGAAGGTGCTAGGAAACGATTTATCGGACCAGAACCAATAGTTGGTGTCTCCAACAAGTGTCTGACTTTGGAATTTAAACAATGGCGGACACTAGAGCACCAAAAAGAGTGGCGGGCAGTTGCAGGTTGTAGACAGGCCAAAGCACTCATTGGGGAAAACTTAAATCCTAAAAGAGCGGCGGATTTCCGCAGGCTTAATAGGAAAGAGGCGAAAATCATAACAGGCTTGTTAACAGGCCATGGAGATTTACGCTATCACAGGCATAAGATGGGCATCGTCGAGGATCCCAAATGCCGTAGATGTGGTGAGGAAAACGAAACCTCAGCTCACATTCTGTGTCGATGCCCTGCCTTGGTGAGGGAACGATATCAGATCACAGGTTATTACTTCCTTGAGGAAACAGCAATCGCTACTAAAGAACTGGCCGCGGTCCTGTTTCTATGGAAGGGGCTTTGGGCTTAGGTCAGGCGGTTTAGTAGGACTTTGGGGACGTAAAGGGATTATCCAAGCGTCAGCGGCTGCCAAGCGGCTGCAACCCTAATAGTTAATAATAATAAACAGAAATTAGAAATTTATTTTTTAAACACTCTAATGAATATTTTGATTAATTTTTTGTTTAAAATAAATATTTAATCATTATTTTTCCACGGAATTTTAACTAAAATTGTTCTTGAAATACTTTTGATAAAAATCCCTGAATTTTCCCTAATTTTCTAAGTTGTGTTAACGTTAATTTTAATTCTTTTTCATTTCGTTTTAGTCGAACGAAATCAGTAAATTTGGAAAAGAGAAAATAAATTTAATTATAATAAGTATATAAAAAATTTGAAAAAATAGTGTTGAAAATAAAATGAACAAAAAATATAATTTAAAATCAAAACTAATACTTTCTCATGTGATGAGAATCATAAAATAAAAATATACGAAGTCTTTAGAACTGCAAGAGGATTGAGAGAAACATCCATTTTATGAAACTATTATAAATTTTTATTACAATTCTCACAAGTTTAAATGTCATAGGTATAAACAAAGAAAGAAACAATACAATTTTAATATAACATTTCGCACAGAAAAAAATTCGTTCAGAAAATAAAACTATCTCATTTTTTTTTTGGTCTATAGAATAAAGTAAATATTACAATAAATATAAACTAAACATAATTGAAATTTCAGATTGAACAAAAGTGTTCAGTAAAAAAATAAAAAATTCTTCTTCTATTCTATATTTTATAATTATAAAGAAAAGTAGTCGTGTTTTAATGTCACTTTCTTGCCATTAATACTATTTTTTTCGAAGAAGATTCCAGTAATAGGAAAATTATTGAGAGAGAACTTTTTTTTTATGCAAGTCCATTTCTCTTCATTGATTGCTGATGTTGTTGGGAGAATAAATGAGCACGCAGCTGCATTATTCCAAAAATGTCCTCGGAACAGAGTAAACATTTCGTATCTACATTTCGACGATTTCTTATGTCACTGAAAAGAAAAAAAGGACCAACAAAAAATGTTAATTAATATTTAATAACAATAAACAACAATTTTGGTGACTTGAACCTTTCAATTTTCTTTTCTTTTTCCTTTTATGTAAATAAAAATATTAATTACATTTTATATTTGAAATCTCTAAAAAAAACAATAAACAACAAAAGAAGAGATCTTTTTTTATGCAAGTCCAATTCTTTTAATTGATAGGCCTCGGATCGACTTTAACGAACGAAAAAAAAGTCGCTTTAGTCGATTAAAAATAGAAAAAAAGTCGATTATTTAATTCAGTGCTGTCACAAAAATTTCTAAAAATTAAAACTATAACCCTTTTAGAAATTTAATTACTTTCTACAATTTTTAACTAAACTTCATATCTAAATCAATTATTATCTATATGAATATTTTATCATTTTTTTGCAATTTCTTCAAAAATTCAATTATTTAATTTAAAAAAATCAAATCTTTTATAATAATTTAAACCGTCCATTTTTCTATTTAAAGATACTAATTAAGGTAGAACATTTACAAAAATTTTGATAAAGAAATTGGTAAAAATTAACTTTTTAAAAATATTTCTAAATAATTTTTTAAAAATACAAAGTTTTACAATTAAATATAATTTAAAAATGTCTAAAAAATTGAAATTTGGTCAAATATTTTCAAAGCTGATTTAAATTTAGTAAAACATTTAAAAAATAATTCAAAATTTGTCAAAATCTTACGAAAAATAATTGAGTTTTTTAAAAATATAAAAAAAAATTAATAAAACTTTTTAAAGAATTTAAATTATAAATAAAATTAATTTTAAAAATTATAAAGTAGTGCTGTATAAAAAATCCAATTTTTTATAATAATAATTTAAAACTTACATTTTTCTATTTAAAGATATTAATTAAGGTAGAACCTTTTTAAAAAATTTTAATAAAGAAATATTTCTAAATAATTTTTTAAAAATACAAAAAAATTTTACAATTAAATACAATTAAAAAATGTCTAAAAAAACTGAAATTTGGTCAAATCTTTTCAAAACTAATTTAAATTTAGTAAAACATTTAAAAAATAATTCAAAATTTGTCAAAATCTTTTGAAAAATAATTAAGTTTTAAAAAAAAAAAAAATCAAATTTTTCAAAAAACTAATTATACATAGATAAATTATTTCTGGAAAATTCTTAAGTAGTAAATTTAAAAAAAAAATTATTTACTTTATTTATTTACTTTATTTTTTTTTATTATTTACTTTAATCTTAAAAAATTATAATAAAACAATTGTATAAATTAATTTTTATAAATATTGTGATGTATAATTTTTCAAAAATAATTCAAGAATTTTTGTATAATTTAAAACAAAATTGTTTTTAAGAATTTTAATTGAAAATCTGTAAAATATGATTATTTTTTCCAAAATGTTGAAAATAATTTTGAACAATTTTAATTTCATTATTTTGTGTATGAATTTTAATTTTCGGAAATATTGAAAATTGAATTTAAATAAATTAATTTTTTTATTGAATTTAAAAAAAATAGAACGTAATAATTCAAATTCAATTCTTTTCTAAACTATTTTAATATTATTTTTAAAACCTATTTTTCATTAATTTTCATTTTTATTGAATCTGCACTTGAAGATTATTTATTATAATTTTTGATAATTTAATATTATTTGAAAAATTTGTAATTAAAATTCTTTAAAAATTCATTTTCATAAATTGAAAAGAAACACTTGAAAAGATGATTTAGTTTTAATTACATTTTACAGAATTTGAATTATTTAAAACCTTTTTAATTGTAATATTTTGAAACATTTAATTAGAAAACTGATTGAAAAATAAAGTTCCAAAAGTTTGTCTATAATAAGTTTTACTTTGCATGGTATAAAAATCAAAATAAGTTGCATTTTATACCAAAAATATTGTATTTTGGCGCAAAATTTGGAAGAAAAGTCGAAAAAGTCGCAATTTTTTAATAAAAGTCGCATTATTTGAAAATAGTCGAAAAATCATAATATCCGAGGCCTGCATTGATTGCTGAGGTTGTTGGGAGAATAAATTCTACTTTATGAAATTTAATTATTTTGAATTTAAAATTAAATTGGATAAACTTACGTTCTGGCGAGTTCGAGTAATTCCATTTGATTATTCCGCAAATGTTTCTTCTCCTCGTCTTCTGCTACCAATTCGAGTGCACAATGCAAAGGATAAACTGACTTGCACGCAAGTGATTGTCTTCCGGGCTGTAGAAAGTCTGCTTCCGGATAAAGTTTCCATTTACTAAAATGAAACACCATTTCTGGCTTTTGAGTTTTACGCTTTCTCTCCATCAACTCAAAGAAATACTTTTTAATTTGTGTTTGACAATCAATTGCATCGCTCATATTATCTTTTGAATCTGTATTAAAAGTTAAACACAAATTCATCCAATGTCGCAGTTTGTTGATCTGTAAAAGTAAAAATAACATTATTTTCATTTCCATACTATAATTTTTTTTTCTACTTTTCCTATTAATTTTTTTATTTTTTCTTTTGTCATCAAATTTTTTTGAAACTTAAAAACTTTATTGACATTGAAAATAATTATTTAAAGTCAAATTTTCCAAATAATAATGATGTTAATTGTATTTTGAAGAAATTATAAAAATTCAGAGAAAAAGAAAAACAAAGAGCGGGAAACTGCTCACCCCGAGTAAATCGTCGTTGGTTATTTCCACATCGAAGTTGATTTCCATGTCATGTTCTTTAAATAATGGAATGGCTGGATCGTCATCATTTTTTCTGGGATAAATTCCCAATCCACATAAAGCACCGACATAATCGCCTTTTGTTTCAGTGCGTCTCAATTCCATTCGTGGGCAAAACATTAATGATAGAAGTGACGTTAGACCCGGAAGATTTGGCATTAATGTTGTTTCGCGTAAATTCAAATTTTTACCCGATGGACTTTCACCAACATAACCGGCAACCAAGAGACGATCGTGAGGATCGTTTGGCGCCGTATCCAAAAGTACCGAATTCACAGATTGATGATCGATATTTACCTGAAATAATAATAAAAAAAATAATAATAACAGAAATAATAAAAATTTTCTTTTTAAATTTTACCCTAAAAAGTTACAGGGTAACTTCTAGAATCAAAAATATAAATTAAAACTTATAGGGGTGTGAAACTACTTTAAAAATAAAGTTAGTTTCTGTGACTAACTTTCCTTTAATTATTTTCAAAGATTTAAAAAAAATGAATTACCTAACAGAAATTTTTGAAAATATTAATTAGTTTTAATAGAGAGAATTTAAGGACACATTAATTATTCAAAAAATTTTTAATTTCTTTTTCTGTAAAAAATCCAATTATCTTCAAAAAGTAGAATTTATTGTATTTTGACATCAGCTAATTAAAATGTTTCGAAGAATTTTATTGAAAATTTAAATTCAATATTGAGAAATTCTTTAAAAATTTTTTAATGTTTGGAGGAAATATTTAAAACAAAATTTGTTTAAATTTATAAGATTCATTTTTGTAAATTCCATGGAATTTAAATAAAATTGTATTAAAAATTAAATTATTTTCAAGACTTTTAAATAAAATATAATTTGAAAATAATAGATTTTTTTGAATGAATTTTAGACAAAATTTTGGAAAACATTAAATTACCGCGAAGATTTTGTTATTATAATTTTTAAATATAATAATTAAAATCATTCGACGATTTTAATTTCAATTGCATAAAAAATATGTGCATTTTTGAGAATAATTTTATAAAAATTTTTTTTATAAATAATGGATTTTTTGCAAAACTTTCTTTATAACATACGAAAATAATTGAATTTGTTCGACAAATTTCATTACAATTTTTTAATTATCTGAAAAAATTTTATTACATTTCTTTAAAAATAATACAATTAATTAAAGGAATTTACTAAAAAATGCGTATTGTTTCCACAAATTTTATCGAAATTTTTAATAATAATAAAAACAATTGAATTTCTTCGAAGAATTTTAAGTTTTTAAATATTTGAATTTTTTCGAGAAATTTTATGTCAATTACATTGAAAATTTTTAATAAAATTCTTGAAAATAATTAAATTTACGTGAACAACAAATTTTATTTCCATAAAATATTCAAAAAATATTACTTAAATATTTGAAAAGAATTGAATTCTTCAAGATTTTTATCATATTATTTTTAAAAATAATATAACAAATGAATTGTTTTTAAGAAATTTATTTAAATTTTTAGATAGATTTATAGAAATGTTGGTAAGAAATTGACTTTTTGCAAAGCATTTAATTAAAATTTTTACAAATAAATAATTGAATATTTCAAAAAGAATGTGTTAAATTTTTTTTAAATAATTGAATTTCTGTCAATCATTTTATTTAAAGTTTCAACAATTGAAATGTTTAAAGTAAAAAAAATAAATTTTTTATCAAGAAATGAAAATAATTTATTTTCTGCGAAGAACTTTATTGCTTACAAAAATACTTTAATTTTTGGAAGGAATTCTGATATTTATAAAAATAATTGAATTGTTTTGAAGAACTTACTTTAATTTAAAAAAAATAAATGTGAATGATTGTTAAATTTAATTTAAGGAATTTTATTGAAATATTCAAAAGAATTGAATACTTTCAAAGAATAAATATTATTAAAGGTTTTGATAATAATTTATTGTTGAAAAGATTTTATTTTTGCAAAAAATTAAATTCTTTTGATGAATTTTATTAAAATTTTTAAAAATAATTAAAAACCTAAGAAGAATTTTATTATTTATTAAAATAAATTAATCTTTGGATAGAATTCTGATATTTATAAAAATAATTAAATTGTTTCGAAAAACTTCTTTGAATTGGAGAAATATTCAAAACATTCAAAAGTACTTTAATTTAGAAAACAAATTTAATTAAAATTGAATTGAAAATAATTTAATTCTTGTATAGAATTTTATCAAAAATATTTTAAAATAATTGAAATCTTAGGAAAAATTTTATTAAAATTCTATTGGAAATAATTGAATACCTGCGAAAAATGTTATTGTTTAGAAAAAAAATTTTATTTCCTGCCAAGAATTTTGACATTTATATAAATAATTGAATTATTTCGAAGAATTTACTTGAATTTGAGAAAATAATTGAATCCCTTAAAAAATTTTTACAAAAAATTTAAAGAAAAAAATGGAATTCTTTTATGAAATTTTATTAAAAATGATTTGAAAATACTTGAATTTTTGCAAAGAATTTTACTATTTATAAAAATAATCGAATTCTTTCGAAGAATGTTATTAGTTATAAAAATAATTGAATTCTTTAAAAATGTTTTATTCAAATTTTTGAAAATAATGCAATTCATTCGAGGATTTTACTTAAAATTCTATTGAAAATAATTGAATTGTTTCCAAAGAAATTGATTAAAATTCCCGACAACAATGGAATATTTTTCAAGATTTTGAAGTTTTTAAATAATTGAATTCTTTCGTCGAGAAATTTCATGTCAATTCCATTGAAGATTTGTATGAAAAATTTAGAAAACTTGTAATTAAATATCTTTCAAGAATTTTTTTGAAAATTGGTGAAAAATAATAAAAAAAATTAATCCTTTAACGCACAAATTTGTTTAAAAAATGTAATTTTCATCATCATTTAGGAGTCTGACATTCTGATTTTTGAAAAAAAAACTTAGATCGGATTTGTATTCAACGATCTTGAAAACCCCCAAATAGTAATTTTCATTACCTAAGCTTTAATATTTTCAATTTCCTAATTTTGTTGTAAATCCTACTATAAACATTATTTTTTTTTATTATTGTTATAATTAGGAAACTGTTAATTCTTTATTGCAATATAAATTTTTTTCTTAAAGTAGAATAAATTTGTTGGCGTTGATTGCTTGAAAATCAAAAATTTTTTTTATTTTTGTAAAAGTTATGAAGGTTAAAATTCAAAAGTGATTTCGATTGAAATCGCGGCGCGTTAAAGGGTTAATTAATTTTATCAATTTACTGGTTTTGGTATTTTTCAAAGACCTTAATTTTTGTAAAATATTGTTAATTCACTAGTTAGTAAGTGAATTTTTGATAAATGTTGAATTTATTTAAAAAAAGTAAAAAAAATTGTTTTTTATAAATTACCTTCTTTGAAGCACCGGCATTTGTCAAATGCATCAATTCAATTTCCAATGGTGAGAAAGGACCGCGTAAAAATACCGTCTTCGTGCATTCTTTTTCATGAGGTGGATCAGGATGCATCTCCATTGTGCTGCATTGATCATACTGTTGTTCCTCGAAAACTTCCTTCTGCGACGCCTCATAATTATCGTAATTCTCTCTCAATTCATGATTAAAACGTGACAAATAATCCTCCTCAAATGCTTCAGCATAATTCTTCTCAATTAAATACTCATTCACATTTATTGCCTCAACATTATCGCCCATTGCCTTTTTACAATGCAATGTCAATGCGACAACACTATTGACAACCGAATAAATTTCACCGAAAATATATTTCGGCCTCTTCTCGTCGCGCAACAAATGATCAAATTCACGTCTCGCCTCAGTTGACCATTGCCCACTGATATTTGACATAAACGTCGGTCGTAAATTTGCCAATACACATTCAAATGCCAATGCCGGTAAATCAAAGTCCCTCTCGTCTTGCGGCGTTTTTACATTCAATAAACGTAAATCCTTAACTTGCACCAAACCCATTTTACCACAATCAACGTATAAAACATTTGCAATTTTTATACCTTTCTCCGTTTTATAACTCTGTATTTGCGCCCGATGATAACGTTTATCTTGATTTGAAAATGGCGCAAAAACAAGTGTCTCAATTTTCGGTATTGTTTTTATTGGCTCGAGATAATCATCCTTTGAATTCACGCGCTTTAGAATGCAATCGAGTTTCAATTGTGAATCGTCGTCAATCATTTGCGCCCAAAAATGTCCTGGATCAATGACTTCGGTTATTTTCAATCTCATCATTGAAATTTCAAGTCCTGGTAAAACGGGACGAATGCCAAAGTTTTTTCTCGCACGCAAATTTAATGGTCTCTCGTCAAAAAATGTTTGTCCACGATCGCCAATTAATTTCAATTCTCTTGCCATTGCAATCGATGAATTCTCATCGAGTACCTTCACCGACAATGTTGTATTTATTTTACGCAATTTTATCGCTCTGCAAGAAAACATAATTTTTCAGTTAATTATTTTATAAATTTAAGTTATTTCAGTGCCTAGAAAAACGAATTTTTATTTCAAAAGAAAATAATAGTTTTTTTTTAAATAATCTAAAGATATTGTAAATTATTAAATTGAAGAATTCAGAGTTGCAAGAAAAAATAGCCATTTTCTCCTGATTTTCATACGGAATTAAAAGTCTTTCGCCCTAATTTTATAGAAAAAATTTCGATGGGAGTATTCAATTAATAAAAAAAAATTCGGATCAAAAATTTGAATAAAAAGTATGAATTCTAAAAGTAAAATTAGTTCCTACGATCAACTTGTTAAGAATTTTTCAAATTTTCAACAAATTTTAAATCACAATTTTTTGAAAAAACGATTTTTTCAAAATTTCTAATTAAATTCACGAATAAATTAAATTATTTTCAATTTAATTTCACAGAATTTCAAATTAAATTCTTTTAAAAAATTCGATTACTATTATTATTAGAAATTTCGAAAGTCTCAATTATTTCCTAAATTTTAATATTCAATTACTTATTACAAAAATTCAATTATCTTTTTCTTTTTTAAAATAATTGAAATATTGAAAGAATCACATTTTCCATCAATTTTTTAATATTACACTTTTTAAAAACTTTAATTCTTCAACAAAATTTTAATAAACATTTTTTTTTAATTTAAAAAATTAAGAAATTTATTAATTTTTTAACTATTTTAAAAGTGAATTATTATAATTAAATTAGTAAAAACGAATTATTTACCATTTATATTATTCAATAATTTTTATAAATTAAAAAATAAAACGTCTTTTTAAATCTTTAGTGAATTTCTATATAAAAAATATTCTTTATTTCGAAGAATTTTTTAATAAAATTCGGAAAATAACTGAATTGTTTTAAAGAATTTTTTATTAATGAACATAATTGAAACCTTAGAAAGAATATTATTAGGATTTTTGAAAATCTTAATTTTCTTAAAAATCTTATTTTAATTTAATGAAAATCATCTTAATTCTTTTCAATAATATTGTTAAACTTTTATGAAATAATAAAAATTTTTAAATAATTTTAACTGTAGCTTTGAAAAGTAATAAAATTTAATAAAGAATTTCTTTCAAATTTCTTAAAGAATCGTGTTGGTTGATTAAAATTTTTTGAAACCTTTGAAAGTAATTAAATTCTTTTCACAATTACTGCAAAAATTTGATTGTTTATGCAAAAAATTGAATTCTTAGGATAAATTTTATTAAATTTTTTTAAAATACTTCAATTGTTTCAAAAAGTTCATTAAAATATTCAAAAATACCTA
The DNA here is from genome assembly GCA_032873175.1 of Leptopilina drosophilae. Taxonomy (NCBI): domain Eukaryota; kingdom Metazoa; phylum Arthropoda; class Insecta; order Hymenoptera; family Figitidae; genus Leptopilina; species Leptopilina drosophilae. The sequence continues at coordinate 41,875,377 of CM065484.1, forward strand.
AATTTTGTGAAGGAATTTAACTAAAATTGCATTGATAATAATTGAATTATGTAAAAATTTATATCAAAATCAAAATTGTATTTCAAATAATAGAATTCATGAGGGGAATTTTATTACTTATAAAATAATTAAATTCTTGTCTTGAATTCTATTAAAATTTTTTAATAATTGAATTTTCTTCAAAATTTATATTAAAATTGTATTTTCAATAATTTTTTATTTGAATTCCTAAAAACAAAGTATTTATGAAAGAAACATTGAATTCTTGTGATGAATTTTATTAAATTTTTTAAAAAATAATTGAATTCTTACGAGAAATTTTATTAAAATTGTATTAAAAACAATTTAATGCCTGCAATGAATTTTGTTATTTATAAATATAATTGAAATTTTTAAGAGAATTAAAAAATTTTTTTGAACATAATTGAATTTCTGTGCAGGATTTTATTACTTTTGAAAATAATTGAATTTCTACAATTATTTGCAACTTCTCGAAAATTCAATTTTTTTTTAAAAGTGTTTTTACTTAAATTTTTTCATAAATCCATTATTTTCAATAATTAATTAAAAATATATTTAAAAAAAATACCTATAAACTGAAGGTGAAATTTTTCCAGTTACATCAGGTGCTCTATCGTCGTCGGCAAATTTTCTCTCACGATTCCAAAAATGAATGTAAACACGTTGCGAAATATCGAAGGAGATGAAAATTTTGTCAATTGACGATGGTGCGCATTCAGTGAATAATTCTCGTATTCGTTTTGCGTAAAGTTTACCGGGTTGATTTTCCGGCCAGCCTTGAAGAAATACTGTTTTCGCTGGATCTAAACCGTCGACCATTTTCAATGAATTCTTTCCACTTTCTTCAAGTGTTTTTGCATTTTTCACAAAATAATTTGGATAAAATGCTCCGGCGAGTATAATTTTTTGTACAAATGCCCATTCATTTTCATTCCAATTAACGCGATTCTCACCGACACTCTCAACAATTCCCATTCTTTGTAAACGCTTCTCAATATCTCCAATTAGAAAGAAAATTTCACGCAATACACGCACTTGAATGAAATGTCGTTGTGCCCAGGCATTTTCCGATGCTCTTGTCGGTATTCGCTGACTCGCTTTTTCCCGCTGCCAAAGCTATTGAAAAAAGAAAGAAAATTATTGAAACAGATGAAAATTTAAATTAATAAAACGAGTGAAGTTTCTTAGATTTTAATAGACAACTAGCAAATGATACGCGCGCTAGCGCGCGGAACGTAGTATTTAATTTAATACTGTTATACAAATTTCAAAATTTTTTATTAACATACATAAATTTTTTAAATAATTTCATAATCAGAATTTTAAAAAAATCACTTTTTAAGTACAAAATTATTTATTACTGTTCATATTGTCAAAAATTTTATTGAAATTTCACGAAAGAATTTCAATATTTCCTAAAATTTTAACAAATCTTTCTAAATAAAAATAATTAAATTATTTTAAATAGTAAAATTATTCGCAAGAATTCAAATATTTTTAATACAATTTAAAAAAAATTCTTCTCCATAAAATTTTAAGTATTTTTAAAATGTTTAATTAAAATTATTAAAGGAACTCCATTATTTGACAAAAAAAATCAAAGAAATTCTGCAAAAAGAATTTAATTAGAATTTTTAAAAATTTAAACAAAATTCTCCGCGAGATTTAAGTTATTTTCCTAAATAGTGGAATTTCGTGAAGGAATTCTATTATTATTAAATTTTTTGATAAAATTTTTTGCAATAATTCGATGATTTTCAATACATTAATTAGAAAATTTTAAATATTTGAAAAGAAAAATTACAAAAAAGTTAAGAAACAAAAAATCAAACAGCAACTATAACAATTATGATTACGAATTAAAATTACAATTTATATTCTCATTCATTATAAATTAATCAATAATCTTTGTCAACTATTAAAACAATACAATTTTTATTCTTAATTATTTTCAGTATCAAATTTAAAAAAGAAATTACAGAAAAAAAGTTAATTGAGCCAAAACATTTATCATCTATCTCTAAAAAAATTAAATTTTTATTTAAGATTATGTTTAAAAAATTAAGAAATTATTCCAGTTTTTTCATCTTTTTTTAATAACATTTAACATTTTGTTAAATAATTTTCAAATTTTGTTAGAAATAAATAAAAGAAATTATAGAAATTCGATTTGTCCGACAAAATGTTTTTGACAACACCTTATTTTGTTTAATAGAAAAGAATGAAAGAAATTTTCATGATTTTGATTTGCTACCAGCACCTGCTTTGCTTAATTTTAGAAATTAAATTTAAATGTTAAATATTTTTTGTTTTAAATCCAATATCGAATTTTCAAAAATTAAGTAGGACTGGATGCAAGTAACAGTTTCATAAAAATACTTAACTTTTAAAATTCTATTTCTAAAGTTAATTACTAAATAATTAATTCTTATTATCTATTAATCAATACTGATTAAAAATATAATATTTTGATTTTGTTAAAAAAATTTTGATAATAATTAGAAATTATGCAAAAAAATACTACAAATTTTGTAAAAACAATATGATTTTCAAAATTAATTACAAAATGGAAGTTTAAAAAAAATGTTGATGGAGAAATATAAATAGTTTAAATTACTTTATTTTTTCTTCGTTTTTAAATACAGAAAAAGAAATTATGCAAATTTTTTCATTAATTTCTAGATTAAACTTAAAATAAATTGATTTTTAGAAAGTTAAAAAATTAAATCTTATTAAAGAAATTCTTCAAATGAAATTAAATATTTTGTTCTTTAATAAAAAAAATGTGAATTGTGAATAGACATGATTATTATATGAGAAAGTACACAAGCATTTTTTTAGCTAGTAAAATATAAAATATCTTTATATACATAAAAAAAACAAAAATTGTAATTATTAAATACACAAATTCTTCCTACACATTTTTTGTTATTAATTTAAAATAGAAAAAACATTATTGTTAAAAATTGTAATTAAAAACGAAAATTTCATAACTTTTTATTTCAAAAGAAATTAATAATTTTTAAAATATAAACAAAAAATAATTATAAAATTTCTAAATCAACATTATGAAAATTTCTTACCTTATTTTATAAAAGCAATATCTATTAACCTTTTTCTCTAAATAAACAATAAAAATTGATATTGACAAATCGAAAAACCAAAGTGTTTTGAAAAAGAAAAAAAAAACAAAAGCATATACAAAAACTAACTTCATACTGCAAACAGAATGAATGAAAACCCACAGAGATTAATATAGTTAATTTTTTACCTTGAAGGCATTGAGGGAAGCGATGCAGTCACTGCACGATGTATCGGCATAAGTAATTTTCGCATTGTACGCCTGAAGTTTCTTTTGAAATGGATTGCTGAACATACTTTTTGTTGCCATACTCGCTCCCATTATTATTGCATCGGTCAAAATACTGAAACAATGACCGAGAGCTATCAATTTTGAAATTCTAATGTCCAATGGTAAATGGGCCATTATTCTTCCAAGATCGGTTAATGTACCATCGCTGTCATTGAAATCATCATCGACATTATATAAGGCGCCGGCCTCTTTTAAAAGTTTTATAGTGCGCTTTAAATTTGACAAATCAGGCGGATCCATTGACAGTGCCAATAATTCCTTCGGTTCGCCCATATCCAATAATTTTGCATTCAAAACAAGTGATTCGAGCGGTGAGCGCATCATTTCTGGATCGCTGTCTTTTGGAAAGTACTAAAAATAAAACAAGAATTTCACATTTAAAAATTAATTCAAAAAAGTATTAATTATTAATTATTAATTATTAATTATTAATTATTAATTATCAGTTATCAATTATCAATTATTAACACTACGATATTTTTTGAATTCATTTTGAAAAGAAAAGTACATACAATAGAAAGGAAATTAATTTCTGCAAAAATGATTCTACACTTTACCTGATAGAATTCTTTTGGTACTAGGCGATAAACACGACCTTTCATTACACGACCCGTTCGTCCTGCCCTTTGATCACAATTTGCTTGACTTGCCCAGACAAGTTCGAGAGATTGAAAATTCGTAACGGGGTTCATCACGAGCTGTTTCGTGAGACAAAAATCGATTACTGCAAAAAAGAAAATCAAATAAATATAATATCAAATAAATAAAAGAAATCAAATACAATTTTCTTCTTCACTTAAAAATGTAATTTTACTTCTTTCCTTTTTCTTGGAAAAAAGCTTTTAGAGCTTAATTATGAAATTTCAAGATAACAGTGTGTCAATCAATTTTGTTTCAATAATAGATTTTTAGTAGAGCGAAATGAAGATTTAGTGAAAAATAAACAACAAAAAAAGAGAAAAGAAATACAAACCATATCTAACATCAGGAACTGTGATACTGCTCTCGGAAATATTTGTCGAGAGAATAATACGTCGATGACCGCGCGGTGGTTTTTGGAAAATTTTCTCCTGCTCGTCGCTTGTTATTGACGAATGCATAACAACAATATCCCATTTCCAATTTTGATGAATTGGCATTTTCAAAATATCGTGCATCTCTTCAATCTCATAAATACCGGGCATAAATACAAGAACAACGTGACGTTGAAATGAATTTTCATCTTCATCATTGTCCTCGTTATCATCGTTATCATTGTTGTCATCTCCATCGGTGAAATCCTGACAAGTCTTGTCAATTTCATCGAAGACAATAATTAATTTCGAACAGAAATTCATCATCTCTCTCGATATACGCGGTTCCTCATAGGACACTTCCGGTAACTGAAGGCAGAAATTTTAATCTACAATTTAATTCTAAAGTATATTTTGTAATTTCAATAAAAAAATAATTTTAGGATAGCCGCAGAAAAATTTTATTTTATTTTTTCCTTACTTTTCTCTAATTTGCAAATAAACTTTGACTTTTTTCCTGACCCTAAAGAATATTCCGATTAATTCTAATAAATTATTAGGTGCAAAAAAAGCTCTACTCAAGAAATTTCATTAATTTTCTAGAATTTTTAAATATAATTCTTCTCTAAATCAATTATTATTAATTTTTAAAAAAGTTCTTTGAAAATTTTCAAATCCATTTGTTTACTATCTAATTTTATGAAATTTGAAATATTCCGAAATTCTTAATTAAAATATAAATAATATTTATTAGAAAATAAAAAATTTAATTAATTTTGAAGAAAAAATTGCACAAATACAAAAACTCATTTTTTATGAGAATGTAAAAATTAGTTCTACAGAATTGTTAGTTAAAAGTATGAAAAATTCAGATTTTCAAACATTTTAATTTGAAACCTTTTTCAAAATTCAATTATTTACAAAAATTTACGCTACAATGCTTTTGATATTCAATTATTATAATCTAAACTTTTAACTGAAAATAATTTTTAAATCAATTTTTATTAGACAATTCTACGATTAATTAACTGAAAATCATTTCGAAATCAATTCTTATTAGACAATTCTACGATTAATTAACTGAAAATCATTTCGAAATCAATTCTTATTAGACAATTCTACGAGTATTCAATTATTTAAGTACAAAAATACATAATTTATTGAATATAATTTCTTGAAATTTGTCTCTCATAAGGAATTTTATCAACACTTTTAAATAATTGAATTCTTTCCACAAATTATAATAAAATTTTTTGGATAATTAAATTTTTTGAAAAATTCCATTAAAATTGTGTTAAAATGAAGTGAAATTCTCCGACGAGTTTTATAATAATTCATGAAAATAATTGAATTCTTACGAAGAATTTGAATAAAATTTTAAAAAATAATTAAATTCTTGTAAAAAATTTCCAGAAATTCAATTATTTAAAAAAAAACCTGTATAAATTCTTGACATAAATTAAAAATAACAAAATTCTTTGCAGATCTTCAATTACATTCAAAAAGTTTAATAAACACTTTCGGTAGAATTAAAATATTTTCTAATAAAAATCTTTGCAGAGATGCAATTATTTTCAAAAATCTTAACAAAATTATTCGCAAAAATTCAATTGTTTTAAAAAATATTAGAATTTTAGAAGAAATTCAAATATTTTTTAAAGTTTTGATTAAACTTTTTGTTAGAAATTCAACTGTTTTTTTTTTAAATTAAAAAAATGCCTCGACAAAATTCAATACTTTTTAAAGAATTTTAATTGAATTCTATGAAAAAATTTCAATTTTTTGTAAATAATTGAAATTTGACCATGAATTTTACTCTTTATGAAAATAAATAATTTTTCGAGAAGAATTTTGTGAAAATGTTTTTAAATAATTTAATTATGATGAAAAACTATTTTATAAATAATAAAAAAAACTATTTTAAAATAATTGAATTAATGAAATCTTTCGAGTTGATTAAAATGACAATCAAAATAATTGTTCTTTTTACAAAGAAATTAATTTCAAATTTTGAAAAACAATTGAACTCTTTATAGAAGTTTTATTAAAATTCTATCCAGAATAATTGCATTTTTGCGAAGAAATTTACAAAAAAATTTTGTAAATAATTATTCAATTCCTGTGAAATATTTATTTTTTACGAATTATATTATTTATATTCCTTATGAATTTTATTAGTTGATAAAAGTTTTATGAATAATTACATTTTTCGAGGAATTCGATTAAAAAATTAAAAATTATTGAAATCTTAGAATGAGTTTTATTTTTTATAAAAATAATTGGATCACTGTAAAATTTTTTATATTTTATGAAAAATTTAAATTAATAAATTAAATGTTTGCGTTGAGTTTTATTAAAATTTCTTTGTAAATAAATTAATTCTTTTGGCACATTTTTTATTAAAATGGTATATTATTGAGAATGGAGAAAAGTTTTTAAAAACAATTGAAATTCAGAGAAGAATTCTGTGAATAATAAAGAGAATAGAAAATTTCGACAAAGCTTTGTTTTAACTTTGTGAACGTAAAAAATGTTTTCCTGTACTTTTAATAAAAATCCGTAACTTTTCCCTAAATTCTTCAGACCTATGGCAATTCTATATTAAAAGATGGTAATTAAAATGAAAACTTACCGGCGCAATTGAACCCATTTGACAAAGATAGAAAACATTGATATCAAATTGACTTCGTTTGGAAATATCAATAATTGGTGCGTTGGCCAATTTATTTTTCACTGGACTTTGAAAATACGAGGCAAATTTGTCGACATCAATTGTGGCTGACATCAAAATAACTTTAACTTGCCGTGAATTTGTGCGCAATAATTTGCGAACAACAAGCAAAAGAAAATCCATTTCCTGACTGCGCTCGTGAACTTCATCCAAAATAATGTGCGTATAGTCGAGCATATTTTTGGAATTTATCAATTTTCTCAATAATACACCAGTCGTGCAGTATGTTAATCTCGTATCATTTGAAAAGCAACTTTTCATTCCAATTTGATAGCCAACTAATGTTCCCAATTGCCATTCTCTTTCTTTGCTCACACGTTTTGCGATACTTATTGCCGCTATTCTTCTCGGTTGTGTCACTGAAAATTCAAAAAACGAAAATCAATTTTATATCCAAACATGAGAAAAACTATTGTAAAAGAATTCTATCCTCGAATATTTCTTCAGTTTTTTTTTTTAAATTAAAGATTGACTTTGCAAGGTTGATATGCTTTTACTCTTTTCAAATTCCCTAACTTTTCCAGGTTTTCCAGGTTAAAAAGCGGAATTTTTCCAGGTTTTTAAAAATACGTTTATTATTAATAAGAAAAGTATTGGAAACGTCGAGAATTCGATTATTTTCAAAAGGAACACAATTCTTCACAAAAATACAATTATGTTTCAAAATTGTCAAAAATTTCCGTCAAAATTTAAATAATCTTTATGAATAATAAAAATTTCCTCCGAAATTTGCAATTATATTCAAAAATTCTAATAAAATTGTTATCAGAATTTCAATAGTTTTAATATAGAAAATTTTTATCAAATTTCTCGAAAAATGAAATTAATTCAAAAAATATTATTAAAACGTTTCAGAAGAATTTAATTATTATTTAAAAATTTGTTGATTCTTCATGAAAATGCAATTTTTAAAAAAGTTCAATTATTTAATAAAATGTTTATTTTTAAAGTGAAATAAATGAATTCTCGTAGAATTTTCAAATAAATAAGGATCTTTTAATATGATATTCAAATAAAATCCAAAATTGTTACTGAAATTTATTTTAAAATCAATATTTATTAGAAAATTCTACAAGAAATCAATTATTTAACTATAAAAATAGATAATTTATTAAATATTTGAATGTTTTTTAAACATTGAATTTTTATAACAAATTTTATCAGAATTTAATGATTATGTTTATTATTTATTGTCAAGAGACAAATTAAAACAAAAATGTAACAATAATTTCATTTTTCGAAAAATTCGATAAAAATTTTGTATATTAAAAATAATTAAAATTCTGCCAGGAATATTATTAATATTTGAATATAAAAAAAGAAGAAAAATGATATTATTTATAAAGACAATTTAAAGTTTGATAAGAATTTTTCTAAATTTTCAAACATAATTGGATTTTTGCGAAGAATTGCGTTACGTTTGAAAATAATTGAATTCTTCAGACTAATTTTATTAAAATTTCGGTTTTAATAATTGAATTGTATTGTTAAATTTTAATCAAATAGCAAACGTTGAAAATAATTGAATTCAAAAATTTTTTTGAAATCAATTAAATTTCTACGAAGAGTTTTATTAAAATTATTTTGAAAAAAATTAAATTGTAACAAAAGAATTTCATTGAAATTTTTGAAAATAATTTAATTCCTTGTAGAATAAATAATAAAAGATAAAAAAATAATTGAATTTCTGAGAAGAATTTTACTTTTTAAAAAAATAATTGAATTTCTCCAATAATACGTATTTGCTTCGAAATTCAATTTAATTTTAGTGTTTTATCTAAAATTCTTCTATTAATCCGTTATTTTTAAATAATCAATTTAATATATATTAAAAATTTTTAAATAATTTTAGAAGAATTTTTGTTATTAAGGCTTTTTAAAAATCTAGGTCTTTAAATTTTTTAATGAAATTAATTCAAAATTGAAGTTTTACAAACTTTTAAATGAAAATATTTTCAAGTTCATCTACTTACAAAAATTTTAATTGCAACTCTTTTAAGATTGAATTAATTTTGAAATATTTAAGTAAAATTAGATTTCAAAAATAAATTTTCCAGGATTTCGATCAAAATTCCCTGACTTTTCCAGGTTTTTTCAATTTTTATAAAATTCCCTGACATTTCCTGGTTTTCCAGGTTTCCAGGTTGCGTGGCAACTCTGCTTTGTTTTTAAAATTACAAGAAAGGAAAGAAAAAACTCACCAATTATATTGCATGGAACTCGTTTTTTACAACTATTATCTAGTAAAAATTGTGGAACTTGAGTAGTTTTTCCACATCCAGTTGGTCCTTGAATAATCACCACAGAATTAGTCTCAATCATTGCTATAATTTCCTCCTTCTTTGGCGATATTGAGAGATTTTCATTTTGACGATGGGCAAAATTGTATGTTTTGTAAATTTTCGTTAGTTCCTCGTCTTGAATTTCTTGCATCACCGGTAGAGTACCACGTGAAATTTCATCAAAATTTTTCGTCTTATCGTTACCATCAAAATTACTTGCTTCCTAAAAGAGAAAAGATCAAAATTAGATAAATAAAAATTATATTAATTAAAAATTATATTAATTAAAAATTATATTATAATTATTTAATATTATAATGCAATAAAATAATTTAATAATTGATATTAACTATCATTAATTTATTTAATTAAAATAATTTTTCGATAGAATTTTTAATAGAATTCAATTATTTTTAAGAAATGCTGATAAAATTGATCGAAGGAGAATTTAATTATTTCGTGAGTAAAAAAGTGAAGAAGAGAAAATAAATTACGTCAAGCACTCTTCGTTCTTCAGCTCTAACATATTCTTCGACGTATTCCTTATTTTCTTGAACAATTTGAGGATGTATTGCTTCCAGTTCGCGATCAATTGCGTCCATATTCGTTGGAACGTATTTCTGACTCGTTCTTGGTTCCATATAAACTCGTTTGAAACTCGTATTTGGCTTAAAAAGATCGAGCGGATCCATTTTTTGTTTTGGTTTCAATCTAAACAGTCAGAAAAAAAGACAAATTTACTATTATCAAGATTGACACAAACATTTAATTTTGTTTTTCCCTGATTTTCAGATAAAATTTCCCTAATAAATAAAATCATTATTTTACATTACAAGAATATTGTTGTTGTAACTTCAAAATAATTATTGTATTATTATTAATTATTATTTCAATTCAATTCTTATTTTCTAGAATTTTAAATTAAACTTCTTCTCTAAATCAATTATTTTTAATAATTTTAAAAAAAAGTTTGTTTGAAGTTTTTCAAATAAAATCCTTTTGTTGACAATTCGATTTTACGACATTTCCATTATTTGGAAATTCTTCAATAAAAAAAAATTAGAAAATAAAACTTCAAATAATTTCAAAAGGAATTTAAATTATTTTCAAAAATATTAAAATTTTACTTGAAATTCAAATATTTTCGAAATTTTTAATAAAACTTTCTTCATAGATTATCAATTATTTTTTAAATTTTAATGAAATTCTGCAAACGAATTCAATTATTCTTTAGAGTTTGGAAACAATTTTTAATAAGAAATAAATTATTTTAAATGTGAGTTTAATTGTTTGAAAGTTATTGAAATTTTACAATTCAATTAAACATTTTCAAAAATATTACTTCTACAGAATTGTTAGTTAAATGTACGATAAATTCAGATTTTCCAAGATTTTGATTTGAAATCTTTTCAGAATTTAATTATTCCTGTAAATATACATGCTATAATACTTTTAATATTAAATTCTTATGTAAACTTTTAACTGAAATTTATTTATTTAAATACAAAAATAAATAATCTATTGAATAATTGAATGTTTCTTTGAATTAAATACTCAAAAAGAATTTTATCAACAAATTTTTAAATATTTGAATTCTTTTGATGAATTTCAATACAATTTTTTAAGAATAAATGAATTTCTCGAGGAAAATAACAAAATTCTTTGCAAATCTTTTAAATTTTAAATAAATTTTAAAATAAAAATTCTTTATATTGTTTACGTAAATCATTTAATTTTGCAAAGATTTTTATAAAAATTCATCAAAATAATTGAATTTTATTGGAGAATTTTGCTATTTATTTTTAAAGATAATTAAAATGTTGTCCACCATTTGTTAATAATTGAATTCTTGTGATAGAGTTAGAAAACAATTGAATTTTGCAATGAATAATTGAAATATTGACGATAATTTTTTTTTTAATTTTGAAAATAATTGAATTTCTGGAAAGAATTTTAATATTTTTATATTAATATCGTTGATTTTTTTCAAAGAATTGCGTTAAAGTTTTTAAAATTGAAACTAATTTTCAAGAAAATTGAAATTAAATTTTTTCAAAAACTTGAAATAGAAAAATTGAAGGTTTATTTTTTAGAATTCGTTTTCTTTTACGAAAAACTATTTTTTCGAATTTTAAGAAACTGTGTACCTATTTTATATTATGATTTTCCGTTAAATTTATTTATTTGTTGTTATTCATTTAAATGCATTCAGTTTGCAACAATAGTGTGAAAAACATTTGAATTTCAGAAAGTAACGAACTAGAAAAAAAAGAAATGAGAAAATCACAAATTTTGCACTTATTTAAATTCAATAATAAATAAAAGAAAGAGAAATACGGAAATAACAAAATTCACTAAAATAGAAAACTATTAGTACACTAGAAATTGCCAAAATTACACTTTTTAAAACAATAAACAATGCGGAATTTTGTAAAAATGAGTTCAAACAAAAAGAGACTAAACTTGAATTTTTAGGTTATGTTGAAAAATATACAAAGAACTTTTTGTTTTATTTCAAAGAATGTTAATTATAGACAAAATTTATATTTCTATTAAAATAGAACTGAAGATAATACTAAATAATCTACTAAAAAGAGTCGTAAAAAAATTCATACTCAGGAAAAATTAGTCTTAAAGTACAAAAAGAGAATTAAAATAAAAAGATAACTACATAGAAAATTAAATTACAATAGAAATTAAAATATTGTCATTCAAAAAATGCTACAGTTTGTTAAAATTTACAATTATAAGAAAAAACCACTTGTGGATATTTTTATCAACATGTGGCCGACAAAAAATGGGAATTTGTAAAGACGAATTAAAAATAACTTACTTATTTTATCATCAAGGAAAATGAATCTGCTAATAAAAAATCATGTTCTAAACACCTTTTGCCAAATTCCGTAACACTGAAAACTACATATGACGTTTTAATGCTTCAAATCACTTTTAACCGGCGATTTTAATGGGTAATAAACTTAATGCAGGTCGAGGCACATGTGTGAATGATGAACAAACTCAACAAAGGGAGAAAAGTAATAATTCAATTGCATATGGCGTGAATACTGTGAAGTTGGCAAACAATGTGAAATTTGTCATTTACGACAAAATTGCGATAATAATGTCAAATTATAATCTGAATTATCATTGAAAAAAGGATCCCAATTCTTATTTTGATATTAATTAACACTGAAATTGTGAATTAATGCAATTATTCTCAAATTAAGGGGTGCAAATTTAAACGATGGAAATATGTCCAATTTTCATTTTATTCATTCGTCGAGATTAGAAAACCGTCCACAAATCATAATACTGGATTTACAATCGAGTTTCCCTTCACACTAGTGCAATTTTAAAATTTTCCCCCCCTATTTTTCTCTTCACTTTTAATATTTACAGAAAATTTCAATTTTATCAAACTCCACAAACACTTATAAACATTCCTTACTTGTTTTTCCATTCTCTCAACTAAATTTTCTTTGTAAATAAAAGAAATGGAAGAAAAAGGAATCAGAGGAATTTGAATTTACCGCCTAAATTGCGGTAAATCGCTCATCGCTGTCAGTTCGATAAACATAACCTTCAAAATTCTTCTGTTTTGGAGAAGTTTTTTTATCAGAAAAAAAATCTCGGTGAATTGAAAGGAGGAGAATGATATGTGTAAAGACTTTTACTTAAAAAAATAGGGGCGTGTTTAATAAATAATAAAGAAAACCGGGCGAAAAGAGTGTACGTATGTTTATATTTGTTGTTAAAGTTGAAAAATATCCGAAAATAGATTGAAGTGTAAAATATGTGTCAATTTCATTTAATGAAAAAGGCAAGAAGAAAACAATTATAGTGGAATAATTTTTTTGTGTGTGTTGAGTACAATAGAAAGTATTTTAAAAGTATGGGTAAGTTATTCTTTTTGTTTTTTACTTTTTTTCATTTTGCTATGGAAATATAGTATTTTAACATTATATTTAAGATGATTCGGTTGAATCGCAAAAGTGGCAACAACATTTGTCACTTTTACGTGAACAATATTTGACACTTTACACGGCAAATGCGGAACTTCAACAAAAATATGCCGCACTTGTCGCTGTTCAGGGTGAAAAAGGAGAATCGGGATTTATTGGAAGACTTCTTGCTACTGTTGCTTCTCTTTATTCGCAACAGCATTACAGGTAAGAATAATTATTTTTTATTTACATCTTCAATTATTTTTTCAAAAGTATTAAAATTCTTTAAAAATCCTCGTCTTAATTTCAATTATCATTATAAATAATAACATTCTTCTCTGAAATTCAATTCTTTTCAAAAAAATACAAAAAAAATTCTTTACAAAAATTCAATTATTTTCATAAATAATAACATTCTTCAAAAGAATTACATTATTTTCATAATTTTATAAATATTGAAATTCTTTGCAGAAATTAAGTAATTTTCAAAGCAATTTTAATACAATTTTACAAAAAGGTTCAATTTTTTCATTAAATATTTATCAAAAGTTAAAAAGTATTGAATTATTTTTATAGATATGAAAATTCTTGGAAAAAATTCAATTATTTTTGTAAATACTAAAATTTTTCTAAGAAATTCAATTACTTTCAATACAATTTTAATAAAATTTCTCATAAGAATAAGTAATAAAATTTCTTTCATTAATTCATTTATTTAGAATGCAATTTTAATTTTTCTGAAATTCTTTATAAGAATTAAATTTAAGTATTTTTTAATATTTTATTAAAATTTGTTTATTTTTCCATTCAAATATTTTCAATTCAATTAAAATAAAATTTCACTAAAAAAATCAATACAGTTAAGAAAAATTTTAATAAAATTCTAGTCATAATTTTAATTATTTTCAAAAATTTTCCTCATTTGATTGATTTTTAATATTTTCTAATTTACTAAAATTTTCCAAAATAATTCATTTTTTTACACAAATTCTTCCAGAAAATTCGATTATTATTTTAAGAAATTTTTAATAAAATTCATTACAAAATTAAATTATTTTCCTATTTATCACAAGAAGAAGAATTTAATTTTTTAAAAAAAATTTTAATAAAATTCATTGTGAAATTTTTTATATTTTCAGAAATTTTAAATTCTTTCATAGAATTCAAATAAAATTGTATTGAAAATAATTTATTTCTTGTAAAGAATTTTATCAAAATTCTTATGAATAATATCATCAAATTGCTAAAAATAATTTAATTTCTGCAAAGAATTTTGTTATTTTTAATTTATGACAAGAATTTTATTAAAATTTATAAAAATAATTGAATTTCTGGGAATTTTTCATAAGAATTTAATTATTTTTGAAAATTTTAGAAAAATTCTTCGCAAGAATTCAATTATTTTCATAAACAATAAAACTCATTGAAGGATTTCAATTACTTTTAATACAATTTTAATCCAGTTCCTCGAAAAATTGTATTAAAATTTGTGGAAAGGATTCAATTATTTAAAAACTTGTTGAGTATGATAGCGTGAATTGTTTGAAATAATGAAAATTTTTAAAAGGTTTTAAATAAAAATTTTGAAAATTTTAATTTTTCATACTTTTATCTCATAAAAAATAATTTTCCTTTCAGTGATTTAGTTGTAAAATTCAAAGATCGAGACGTACCAGCTCATAAATTCGTTCTCTGCGCTCGAAGTGATTATTGGTCTTCGGTTCAAGAAAAATCAACTCTTGGTAAAAAATATATTTTTTTTATTAATAAAATAAATATAATAATTATACTATAATTATACTATAAAAATATTTCACTTTTTGTTTTCTTTTTACTAATATTTTAAAAAATTCACTTTAAAGAAATAAATAAAGACAATGAATAATTCCTAATAATTCCTATTGTCAATGTTAATAAACAAAATTTTATTTTTCCTATCAATTAA
Source organism: Leptopilina drosophilae (assembly GCA_032873175.1). Lineage (NCBI taxonomy): Eukaryota > Metazoa > Arthropoda > Insecta > Hymenoptera > Figitidae > Leptopilina > Leptopilina drosophilae. The sequence continues at coordinate 41,890,686 of CM065484.1, forward strand.
TTTCCAATACTTTCAGATTGGATAGATTTGGATTCACACGTGGGAACTGTATTATTAAAATGGATTTACACCGATTTAGTTGAACAGGAGAATTTGACACTTGAATTAATGAAAGCGGCCTCGAATTTTCATTTAAATGAACTAGTGGAAAAATGTGAAATTTATTTAATTGGAAAAGTTGAATTGAAAGATTGCGTTTCACTGTATACAGTTGCCGAAGAATTGGGAACACAAAAACTACGCGATCACTGCAGTTCATTAATTTCCGCTCATTGGGTAAAAAGGAGAATTAATTTTCAATTTATTATTCAATAATTGAAATTATTTATTATTTTTTTAATTTTAATAAAATTCGGCTGTTTTATTTTTTTCTATTTCTTGAATACAAACTTTATTTTATATAGAATATGAGGAGGATTTTTTAAACTTCGAAAGAATCATATTTTATTCTAAACGATGAGACTATTACGATAATTAACATAGATTATGGATAAATAAATATTTCATTAAATTATTATAAAAATCTTAATTTTTCAGGAGGACTTAACGGGCGAGGACTTTAAGGAAATGCCAGGAGCACTTTTATATCAATTGTTACAAACAAAAAGTAAATATCCATTACATTCGGCTGTTCGTCTTCAGAGGGAAGACGTTGTTTTCCTCTATCTCATTGAAAATAATTCCGAGGTATGTTAATCTTTATTATTTTATTTTCTCTCTCTCTTCTTCTTCTTCTTCTTCTTCTTCTTCTTCTTTGTTTTTCTTTCAGTTTTAAAACAAATTTTTTCTATTTTTATAGAAAAAGGAAAATAATAATAATAAATGTAAAATTGTAACTATTATTCCGTATAAAAGAATATTTAATAATTTATTATTTTTATTTTTCTTAGTTGTTATTTCAAGGTTGCCACGCAACCCTGGAAACCTAGAAAACCTGTAAATGGCAGAAAATTTTATAAAAATTGAAAAAACCTGTAAAAGTCAGGGAATGTTGATCGAAATCCTGGAAAATTTATTTTTGAAATCTGATTTTACTTAAATATTTCAAAATTAATTCAATCTTAAAAAAGTTGCAGTTACAATTTTTATAAGTAGATGAACTTCAAAATATTTTCATTTAACATTTTGTAAAACTTCAATTTTTAATGAATTTCATTAAAAAATTTAAAAACATAGATTTTTAAAAAACCTTAATAACAAAAATTCTTCTAAAATTAATCAAAAAATTTAGTATATATTAAATTGATTATTTAAAAATAACGGATTAATAGAAGAATTTTAGTTAAAACACTAATATTAAATTGAATTTCGAAGCAAATACGTATTATTGGAGAAATTCAATTATTTTTTGAAAAAGTAAAATTCTTCTCAGAAATTCAATTATTTTTTTTTATCTTTTATTATTTATTCTACAAGGAATTAAATTATTTTCAAAAATTTCAATGAAATTCTTTTGTGACAATTTAATATTTCTCAAAATAATTTTAATAAAACTCTTCGTAGAAATTTAATTGATTACAAAAATTTTTTAAATTCAATTATTTTTAACGTTTGCTATTTGATTAAAATTTAACAAAACAATTCAATTATTAAAACCGAAATTTTAATAAAATTAGTCTGAAGAATTCAATTATTTTCAAACGTAACACAATTCTTCGCAAAAATCCAATTATGTTTGAAAATTTAGAAAAATTCTTATCAAACTTTAAATTGTCTTTATAAATAATAACATTTTTCTCCCAAATTGAAATATTAATAATATTCTTGACAGAATTTCAATTATTTTTAATATACAAAATTTTCATCGAATTTCTCGAAAAATGAAATTATTGTTACATTTTTGTTTTAATTTGTCTCTTGACAATAAATAATAAACATAATCATTAAATTCTGATAAAATTTGTTATAAAAATTCAATGTTTAAAAAACATTCAAATATTTAATAAATTATCTATTTTTATAGTTAAATAATTGATTTCTTGTAGTATTTTCTAATAAATATTGATTTTAAAATAAATTTCAGTAACAATTTTGGATTTTATTTGAATATCATATTAAAAGATACTTATTTATTTGAAAATTCTACGAGAATTAATTTATTTCACTTTAACAATAAACATTTTATTAAATAATTGAACTTTTTTTAAAATTGCATTTTCATGAAGAATCAACAAATTTTTAAATAATAATTAAATTCTTCTGAAACGTTTTAATAATATTTTTTGATGTAATTTCATTTTTCGAGAAATTTGATAAAAATTTTCTATATTAAAACTATTGAAATTCTGATAACAATTTTATTAGAATTTTTGAATATAATTGCAAATTTCGGAGGAAATTTTTATTATTCATAAAGATTATTTAAATTTTGACGGAAATTTTTGACAATTTTGAAACATAATTGTATTTTTGTGAAGAATTGTGTTCCTTTGAAAATAATCGATTTCTGGACGTTTCCAATACTTTTCTTATTAATAATAAACGTATTTTTAGAAACCTAGAAAAATACCGTTTTTTAACCTGGGAAACCTGGAAAAATCAGGGAATTTGAAAAGGGTAAAAGCGTGGCAATCCTGTATTTTTATATTATAAAAAATAAAGCTCTTCTATTTTTTATAGAAAGGAATATGCTTTATATATTAAAATAAAGATACTACTTAATAGGTAGATTTTTATAAAAAAGATAATAGTTTACATATTTTTTGTTTTGGAAAGCCTAGAAAAATATAAATATAAAAAATTAAAAACAAGATAAATATAAATATAAAAACAAGATAAATATAAAAATAAAGAAACAAAATATAAAATTACAGAAGCAATAAAAATACAAAAAAAGAATATAAGTCTCAAAGTTCAAAAGTATAAAATTAAATTTAAAAAATACATAAAGTTTACATAGGATTTGTGTTTTATTTACTTTTTTCTTAGAAAAAAAATTTACACAATAGGAATAAAATATATTGTATATATTTTTATTTATTTCAATTGGGTGTATATATAAATAGTTATTTGAGTATAATTCATTGTTTTTTTTTATTTCGTTTTGTTAATTGTAAATATTTAAAATACAATGACGGTATTGTATACTAATCGTGTAATTTTACTATCTCAGACTACTTAACAAATTCGTTAATTCATCTTCTAATAGAAGTTTATCACAAATTTTTGGCTTTGTTCAAAGAAAATTAAAACAGCCCTGAATTTCTTGCTATCTTTCTGTATAAACAATTATTTATTGCTATATAGTTTACAATAACTGTTTTTACTTTTTTTTTCTTTCCTTCCTTGCAATTAATTTTAGAAAATTTAAAATTAATTCCATTCGGTTAGAGACATTAATTTTTTTTCATTAGGGAAAAATATTGTTTTTTTTTCATAATTCACTAAACATTAAAAATACCGTAAAGAAACTGAACAAAATTATTAATCAATTATTGAAAATTAATTAATTTTTATTATTGCTATTGGTATTTTTTTCTATATTTAAAAACTCCTCTCTTGCTCGACCCTTGAGTAGAAAAATAATTTACACTTAAATTCTAAGAAAAGGAGGATGAAATGAAAATTTTGAAAATAAGTTTAGAAAAATATTCTATATATGTTCATTGTTTTAGTTGTGATTGAATGTTTTTTTTTCTTTCTCTTTCTAAATCTATAATAAATATGAAGTAACTAATGCCAGGGGAATAAAAATAATTAACTTGGGTATAAAATGAAAAGATGAAATTCCATTGCAATAATGTGTATTGCAATAACAATATGTCGCTGGACCAGTTGGTGAATTTTTATCGATATCTTGAACGCAGCCTGGCTCATAAAGATATCGTTGAATATTATCCCTGAGTTCCCATTGTTTATTTTTTAAATAATGTTCGGGATCATTTTGCGGTGCGCAACCGCGATGAACGACTCTCGTTATTGTCGCTGAAAAAAGGAGAAATTTTTTTTTTTTAATACATATAACATTCGGAAAATTGATTAATTTTATTATTTATTATTAATAATTCATTGATCAAATTTTATTTCTATTTTACTTTAATAGAATTTTTTATTATGAAATTCGGAAAAACAAAAAAAAAGAACTAAAAATATGCGTCGAATGGTAAAATATTCGGCTAAATAATAATTCGAGTTCTATAAAAATAAATAGAAAAAATAGAAATATAAAAAAAGAATATTATTTTTATAAAGTAGGTGTAAACTTATTTTCTACTTTTCTAATCCGAAAGGAATAAATATTCTTTTTTCTTTTGTCTATGTTTAATGAATAAAATTAATTCTCTCAACTTACTTCCATTGGCAATTGTTAGGTGAGTAATTTTTTTCTCACAAAATGTCGATGTGTAACATTGAACTTTAAATTTGAGACTTCCATCGAAAGCCGGACAATCAATATATTCCTTTCGCTTATCATCTGGCTCCAAGGGACATTTATAACACTCAATATATGCTTTGGCAAAATTAGCTACTGAAAATGAAAGAGAAAGAAAAATTTATTAAAAAAAAGAATCTATTTTGAAAAAAGAAAAATACAATAAATAAAAGGGGAAATTTTCGTCTTCTATGACTTTGAATTATTTTTTATTAATAAAAGTTTTTAAATTAAATTAAGAAATAAATTAAATACAATTAGTCAATGAAAAATAATTTCTCCAATAATCGAGTAAAAATTCACACTTTGAAATGATAATTACAAATATTTTAATACTTGAATTAATAATTAAAAATTGAAAGTTCGAAATTGAAACTCAAAGATCGAAAACTAGAAATTAAAAATCGTAAATCGAAACATACAAACTGAAAATTAGAAATAAAAAATCGAAAATTAATAATTGAAAATTAGATTTAAAATTTTGAAATTAAAAATTTTAAACTAAAAGTTTAAAAATGAAAAATAGAAATTAAAACTAAAAATCAGAAATTAAAAATTGAAGATTGATAAATAGAAATTGAAATTTAAAAATTGATAATTAGAAATTAAGAATTGAAAATTGAAACATAAAAAATGAAAATTGGAAATTAGGAATTAACAATCAGAATTTAAAAACAGCAGATTGAAAACTAGAAATAAAAATAAAAATTGAAAATTAGAAATTAAAAATTGAAAATTAAATATTGAAATTTTAATATTAAGAATTAAAGTTGAAAATTGAATCTAAAAAATTGAAAATTTGAAATTAGAAGTTTAAACATGAAAATTTAAAGTTTATACATGAAAATTAGAAATTAAAATTAAAAATTGAAGATTGATAATTAGAAATTAAAATTTAAAAATTGTTATTTAGAAACTAAAAATTGGAAATTAAAAATTGAAAATTAGGAATTAACAATTAGAATTTAAAAATTGAAGATTGAAAACTAGAAACTATAATAAAAATTGAAAATTGAAAATTAAATATTGAAATTTAAAAATTGAGAATTGAAAGTTGAAAATTGAATCTTAAAAATTGAAAATTTGAAATTAGAAGTTTAAACATGAAAATTAGAAATTATAATTAATACTCAGAAATTAAAAATTGAAGATTGATAATTTGAAATTAAAATTTAAAAATTGATATTTAGAAACTAAAAATTGGAAATTGAATTAAGAATTAACAATTAGAATTTCAAAACTGAAGATTGAAAACTAGAAACTATAATAAAAATTGAAAATTGAAAATTAAATATTGATATTTAAAAATTGAGAATTGAAAGTTGAAAATTGAATCTTAAAAATTTTAAATTTGGATTTAGAAGTATAAACATGAAAATTAAGAGTTTATACATGAAAATTAGAAATTAAAATTAAAAATTGAAGATTGATATTTAAAAATTTTAATTTAAATATTGATATTTAGAAATTAAAAATTGGAAATTAAAAATTTAAAGTTGAAAATTGAAACAAAGATTGAAAATTGAAACAAAGATTGAAAATTGAAACAAAGATTGAAAATTAAAAATTGAAAATTAAATATTGAAATTTAAAAATTGAGAATTAAAAGTTGAAAATTGAATCTTAAAAATTGAAAATTTGAAATTAGAAGTTTAAACATGAAAATTAAGAGTTTATACATGAAAATTAGAAATTAAAATTAAAAATTGAAAATTGATATTTAGAAATTTTAATTTAAAAATTGATATTTAGAAATTAAAAAATAGAATTTAAAAATTTAAAGTTGAAAATTGAAACAAAAATTGAAAATTAAAAATTGAAAATTAAATATTGAAATTTAAAAATTGAGAATTAAAAGTTGAAAATTGAATCTTAAAAATTGAAAATTTGAAATTAGAAGTTTAAACATGAAAATTAGAAATTAAAATTCAAAATCAGAAATTAAAAATTGAAAATTGATAATTAGGAATTGAAATTTAAATATTGATATTTAGAAATTAAAAATTGAAAGTTGGAAATTGAAATATAAAGATTGGAAATTTAAAATTAAAAATTGGAAATTAGAAATTAACAATTAGAATTTAAAAACCGAAGATTGAAAACTAGAAATTAAAATAAAAATTGAAAATTAAATTTAAAAATTTCTAAATTGAGAATTGAAAATTGAATCATAATGATTGAAAATTTGAAATTAAAAAATTGATAATTAAAAATTAGAAGCTAAAACTTAAAAGAGTGTAAAGTAAAAATTGAAAATTGGAAATTATAAGAATAGAAAATGAAATGTGAAACTAGAAAAATTTTGAAATAACGCACTTGAAAGAAGTAGGAAGAGCGCAATGAAGATATTAAATTTGTGTCTCATTTTCACAATAATTGTCACTAACTGAGCACATGCTTAAATAATTAATGGCGAATATATATTGTTGTTGAATTTTTAGTGAGCGCAGGTTCGATAAGCACTGAGTCATAAAGACATAATCAAGTGACAGGCGTTCACCGTAACTGCATTCCACCAATATGACTAGAATTTACACATGTCTTCGTTACTAATTCCCTCACTTCATTGTCTCTTTTTTTTCTCCGTTTCCCTCTCACTTTTTTTCCTTCTATTTCAGAATTATGTAAAATAATTCAAATCCATTCTCCATTTGGCAACATATTGTATTATTATTTCTATATTTCTCTCTTCAATATTTCATTTATTACAATTTTTTCTCCTTTCAAATAGTCGATGAATTCCAAGTTACCTGAAATTATAATTTGTTAGCTTATAATGATAATTATTGTATTATTATTGTATTACTATAATTTTCTATAATTTTACTTTTGAATTTAAGAATTTTTTTATTTTTTCCGGTTCCTCTTTTTTTACTCTATTTCTCGGTGTTTTTTTTTCGTTTTCTATTTTTCGCTACTTTATTTTTTTCTCTCTATTTTTTTGTTTGTTTGTTTCGCTTTACATTCTCTGTATTTTTTTTTTATTTTTATAACTGTATATTTCTTTATCTGCGGTTTTTTGCTACTATTTTTACAGTTGTTTTTCTTGACAGTAATTTTTTTTATCTTCAATTATTTTTCAACATTTACATTTATTCTTTTTTAAAAATATATATGGTTGATTGAATTGCTTTTGTAAAATTTGAATGTTTTCGGAAAATTTAATTCTCTTGATAATATTCAAAGTGCTTTCGAGAAAATTGAATGTTTTGAGAAGAATTTTTTAAAAAATTTAATTGATTTCGAATTGAAATAAATTGAATTTTAAATTTAAAAATAAAATAAAGGAAATTCTTTTGAAACATTCAATTATTTCGAGAAATTCAATTATTCATTGAATTTTAATGGTTTTCAAAAAAATTTATTATCGAGAGATTCAATTCTTAAACAAAATTTGCTTTTAAAAAATTTAATTATTTTTGAATTGTTCAATTATTTTCATCGAAATTCCATTATTTGAGGAAAATTCAATTGTTTTTGAAATATTTAATTGTTTCCACAAAATTTAAACATTTTCAAAATATTCAGATATTTGTAAAAATTTGAATTTAATTTGAATTTAAATTTAATTAAATTGGTTTTAGATAATCGAATTGTTTTCAGTTATTCAATTTTTTATCAAAATTCTATAAATTTGGAAGAAATAGATTTTTTACGGAAATTTAATTTTTTTCAATTATTTAATAACTTTTTCAAAATTGAATTGCATCGAAATAATCAATTATTTTACTTTATTTAATTGATTTTAAATAATTGAATTGTTTTCAGTTATTCAATTTTTTATCAAAATTCTATAAATTTGGAAAAAATAGATTTTTTACGGAAATTTAATTTTTTTCAATTATTTAATAACTTTTTAAAAATTGAATTGCGTCGAAATAATCAATTATTTTTTTAAATTTAATTGGATTTAAATAATCGAATTGTTTTCAGTTATTCAATTTTTTATCAAAATTCTATAAATTTGGAAAAAATAGATTTTTTACGTAAATTTAATTTTTTTCAATTATTTAATAACTTTTTCAAAATTGAATTGCGTCGAAATAATAAATTATTTTACTTTATTTAATTGATTTTAAATAATTTAATTGTTTTCAGTTATTCAATTTTTAATCAAAATTCTATAAATTTGGAAAAAATTGTTTTTTTCCAAAAATTTAATTTTTTTCAATTATTTAATAACTTTCTAAAAATTGAATTGCGTCGAAATAATGAATTATTCTTCAAAATTTTATTAGTTTAAAATAATTGAATTGGTTTTAGATATTTAATAAATCTTTTAAATTTATCTATTTCAAATTATTTAAAAATTTCGAATCATTTATTCAATTTTGGGAAAAATAAATTTTTTTTTGAAAAATTCAATTATTCGTCAAAATTAAATTATTTTAAAATAATTCAATTATTTCGAGATATTCAATTATTCGTCGAAATCCCATTGTTTTTGAAATATTTATACTTTTCAAGATATTTTTATTTTTTAAATGTTTAATTATTTTTTGAAATAATTTATTGTTTTCAAAAAATTTTATTGTTCTGAAAGTTTTAATTTAAAAACGAAATTTGCTTTTAAATTTGCCAAAAAAATTTAATTTTTATTCAATTTCATTAAGTTTTGTAGATAAATAAATAAATAATATTTTATTCGAATTCTTTTAATATTTTTTTTAAAGTTCAATTGTTAGCGAAAAATTAAATTATTAAGTATAGAATTTTTTTCAGAATAAAGATTTCATTAATTTTCCAAACTAAATTTTTAATTAAAATCGTCTTTTGCTCTAAGTAAAAAAATATTGAAAATTTAATGAATAGAAAAAAATAATAGTAAAAAGAATAAAAAGAGAATTAAAAAATTTACTTGAATTTTGTTTTTCTTTGCAGCAACACTTTTTTGTAAGTTTTTGAAAGTCATCAAAAATATTCCTTCAATTTCTTGGCAACACTGTTTCCATAATATTGTTTATAGCGAAAGAATATTATTTATTTAAAGAAAAAAAATGTTTTTTACGTATAAAATTTAAGAGTTCTAAAATTTTCCTTATACGTAAAAAACTATTTTTTCATAAATAAAAAACTATTTTTTATGACTATTTTATTAACTATTTTTTTTTCTTCTATTTTTTTCACTATGAAAATTGACCGAGTATCACACGCACTTGACCTGATTTACATTATTTTTGTTGTTATTATTATTATCATCACCAACGTGTGCGTTGTGTTCGTTCCTCTCTCAAATATAAAAGTGAGAGTTAAAATTTGAAGCAGGGAAAAATTTTTTAATTTCCGAAATTATATTTACTTTTACATTATTAACATTATATTTTGAATTTTTTTTGTGTTTTCATCTAAATTTCTAAAGAGGGGAAAATTTGTAAATTTTCAAGTTTGATAAATAAATTTAGAAGTGAAAATTAATTCTTTTTTTCCCGTGCTTCTCTTGCCCGGTGAATTGATAACCACACGATGGTTGTATTACATATAGCGAAGAGAGTCAATGTTTCAATAGTTTCTGCCACGTCATTTCCCCCCTTTACTTCTCAGAGAGCGGGAGACTCGAAACAACTTGCATCCTTTTTTTTTAACCGTTTCTCTCTCGAATGAGGGAAAATCAGACACAAAACAGATATATATTTCTTTTTAATATAAAAATATTTCATTTTCTCAAAAAAACAATTTTTGTTTCTTTTTAAATAAATTTTCATTTTTTTAAATATTTTTTTTATTCAGTGCATTATGAATATTTAAATTGCATTTTTTGTGAAATTTTAATGTCAAAAGAGAAATTCATAATTGAATTAGTGGTGAAATATTAAGGTCTTTTTGCATTAAAAAAAATTGACCTGAATTTTTATATTTATAAATTTAGAGGGAATCCCTTTTCGATATAGATTCGACCTTGCCTCATTTTGTGCCCTATATCTACCGGGTGTTAATTTACAGTTGATATATTTTGTTCTGAATAACTTTGTCACCTGGGAGAAATTTTTTTTTTTACTTTTAATTCTATATTTTATTTATTTAGTTTCAAATAAAAATTTTAATTCAAATGATAAATAAAAAAAAATTCGAATATAAAATTTAATTTCATTAATTTGAATAAATTTTAGGCTCAAAGTTACAAAAATTCACTCATCGACTAATTAATCATTATTATTGATTATTTATACGAAGTTAAAAATACATTTCGAATTTTCAATTCTTTTTAAAAATTTTGATAAAATTCTTCAGAAAAAATTAAATTATATTTTCATAAATAGAATTCATTGTTAGAATTCAATTCTTCTTTCAAATAAAAATATTCTTCGTCGGATTTAATTTATTTTTAATGCAATTTTAATAAAATTTTTGACAATTTTTAACATTACAATTATTTAAAAAATTTTTGTATAACAATTCCCCACAAAAATTCAATTAATATGCCTTTAAATGAAATTTTAATACAATTCTTCAAAAGAATGTAATTATTTTTAATAGGTGTAATTTTAATTTAATTCCTGAAAAAATTGAATTATTTTCAAAAAATTTTGTTAAACTTTTTCACAAATATTCAATTCACAAAAAAATATTGATAACATTTTTCATAAGAATTCAATTATTTTTAATGGATGGAATTTTAATAGAATTATTCGCAAGAATTAATTTTTTTTTAATATTCTTCATTGAATTCCATTTAATTTTTAATGGAAATTAAAAAAAAAAAATTTTTGTTACGAATTTTAATATTTTCAAAATAACAAATAAATAAAAATTATGACAAAATTCTTGATGAGAATTCAATTTAAATTTTAATAAATTATTTCATAGAATTCAATTATTTTTAATAAGTGCAATTTTAATTTAATTCCTAAGAAAAACACTAAAAACATTCAATTTTTGAAAAGTTACAAATTATTGCAGAAAATCGATTATTTTTAATAATAATAAAATTCTTCGCAGGAATTCAATTGTGTTGACAAATTTTTTTAAAAATTCTAGTCAAAATTTCAATGATCTTTATATTTATATTTTATAATAAAATTCTTTTCCGAAATTGTATTATTTTAACAAATTTTAATAAAACTATTGACAAACTTTCAATTATTTAAAAAAATTTCCTCAATTCAATAGTTTTCAATTAAAAATTTTCAAAAAGAAATTCAATTATTCAAAAATTAGTTGATAAAATTCTTTACGAGAATTCAATTTTAAGAAGCATTTAATTATTGAATAAATTATTTATTTTTGCATTAAAATAATTAAATTCTCGTAGAATTTTCTTAATTCGAAAATTTCCAAATAGTCGAAATTTCGTAACATTGAGTCGTAAACAAAAGAATTTGAAAATCCTCAAAGAACTTTTTGAAAAATTATTAAAAATACCTTAATTTAAATTTAAAGAAGAATTATTTTAATTAAAAATTCTAGAAATGATGAAAATAATTTTGAAGAAATTACAGTACCATTATTTTTATAATATTAAGTAATAATTTTGTTTTATTGTTATTTGTAATAATAAAATTGTAATAATAATTGTAAGTTCGAAATAGTCACAATTTTTGAAAATAATTCCAAAAAAATCACATATTTTTAAAATCGTGATAAAAGTCGAAAATGTCACAATATCCAAGGTTCGAACAATAAATGTTTTTCGTAAGTAAAATTATTTTTTGTTTTTTTCCTTTTGTGTGAAATAAAAACGAAAAAAATCTTTTCGTAAATAAAACTAAAAAATACTCTGTGTGCGGCGAAACGGAAAATTCAATAAGGAAGAGATATATTATTTTACAGTGAATTATTTCCGAGAGTTTATTCGTAGAATAAAATTATGTATAGAAATGTTGTATTTGATCAAGAAGCGTATATAAAATGTTCTATTTTAATTTACAAGTAATTTTACTCGTTTATATGAGCGGATAAATAACATCATTGTTTTATTATTATTATTATTATTATTATTATTATTATTATTATTATTATTATTATTATTATTATTAACATTACAGAGAGAGAAAAAAATAAAATTTCATAAAATATGACTCAGATCTAAACGCAAAGAAAAAAAATTTAAGTGAAAATAAAAATTCACTGCTTTCTGTATAATTCTTTTAAAAATTACACGTCATGTGAGTCAGAATTCAGTTTTAAATATAGAAATACACTAATCTAATCAAAAAAAGAAAAGAATATATATTTGTTTCATGTAAATATGAATCGTTTTAATTTCCAAATAATTTATTGTTGTCACGTTAAAATTATTTATTTCACAATATTAGAAACTTTATAATTAGAATTCATTTGAAGTTTCAAGTGAATAATTTAATTAAAATTTCTTTTTTTTGTTTGCTGCAAAAATATAAATAAACGAATAAATCAATAAAATAGTGAAATGTAAATTAATTTTCAAATTTTTTTGCAATGACATTATCAAAGAACTTATTCTCTAAATTTGAATTAGTTAACATTTGAACTGATTAGAACAAAATAAATACGAGATTTCTAAAGATTATTTTTTTTATTCTAGAGGAAACGAGAAACTAAAGTAAATGAAATTCTGTTTCTTTAGTAAATAAATTTTTAAAAAGTATTTCGTATTAATAACAATTCGTTTTTTTTCCAATTTTTACGAAATTGTCTTGTAAACAAGTTGATTTTAGAAATATTTTAGTTTTTGATGAAATTTTTTTTGAAGTAATTTTGCTTTTAAGGAAATTTCTCAAAAAAGTGTAAAAAATAATTTGAAGTACAGACGAATTTTAGTTTAAACTAGAAAATAATTGTATTGAAAACTCACAAATATTAAATTCTTATACAGAATTTTATTAAAATATATTAGAATTCCTACGAAAAATGATTTTTAATTAATGAATTCTTTGGAGAAATTTGATTAAATTACAAACTGAAATAATTAAGTAGCGAATAAATGATAAAATAATGAATAAGCGAATTAATATTTAAGTAAAGTAGTTATTTAGCGAGAATTCATTTTCTAATAAATAAAAGAAATTTAATCTCTTTTCTCTTTTTCAGCTTCCAAAAGCAGTGAATGTCGTGGATCAAAAAGGCGAAACTGCATTGGAAGTTGCATTAAAATCACGTCAACCATCATTGGCACGGACATTAGTTGAACATCAGGCAAATTTAAGTTCAAAAGATACAAATGGCTTGACATTATTGCAATCGGCGATATTGAAGGGCGATTCATATTCAGCTGAATTTATTGTCGATCAACTCGAGAATAATGGAAATTTACAAAAATTAAGTGAAACAGTGAAAATTAATGATGAAAGTGAAAAGTTGAATGAATATCGCGATATTCAAGGTTGCACTGCACTTCATTTAATTACAAAACATAAATCCTCCGATATGATTGCAGTTGCCAGTCGATTACTTCAAACTGGTATTAATCCAAATATTCAGGATAAACGCGGATGGTGAGAATTTTCTCAGTTTTTGGTTTTTGAAACATTTTTCCTTTATATTTTATCACTACTAAACTACTTAATGCTAAACGGTCAGAATGCAGTATTTCATTTATTATTTAAAGGCCAATTTAAAAAAAAAATTATTCTTTCAAAAATTGATTTAAATTTTAGAATAATTTTAGATTCAAAATTTTGAAAAATTCAATTATAAACTAATTTCCTAACTAATTACAATTTTTTATTATGTTCAAAAATTATAATAAAATTTGTCGAGGTATTCAATACAATTTCAGTAAAATTTCTTAAAAGAAATCAATTATTTTTTTAAGCTTGATAAAATTCTTCGTAAAACTTCAATTCTTTTGAAAAACTTTAACACAAAATTCTTTGCAGAAACTGAATTACTGTAGAGAATTTTGGTTAAATTATTTATAAGGATTCACTTATTTTTAATATTCTCTTAATAACATTCTAAACAAGATTTCAATTATTTGCCTAGTTAATAAAATTCCCCAAACAAATTCAATTTTTTGTTTAAAAATCTGATAAAATTCTTTATGAGAATTGAAATATTTCGAATTTAATATTAATTAAATTCCTCGAAACAATTCCATTATTTTCGAAAATTGAAATGAAATTCTTAACAAGATTTCAATTGGTTCAAAACAATTTCTAACATTTTTCACAGGAATTTAATTATTTTATAAGAATGCAATAATTTGCAAAAACTCAATTACTTTGCAAAATTTTGATTAAAATTATTATTGATGGCAATTGAATTTTTCTCATATATTTTAATCAAATTTTTCTCAAGAACTGAATTATTTTAAAGAATTTTTTAATCAAAATCATTGCAAATATTTTTATATTTTGAAAAATTTAAAAAAAAAAAATTTTTTTTGAAAAATGTTAATTAAATACTTTGAGGAAAATTTAATTCCATTCCTTTAATAATGAAAGTCTTTGTAAAAAATGCAATTATTTAAATAATTTGTTGGTAAAATTTTTATTAAGATTTCAATTATTTTCATAAGAATATTAATAAATTTTCGCAAAATATTTAAATTTTTTGGTAAATTTCTTATCGAGATTTCAATTATTTTCATAATAATTATTAAAGTTTTTTAAAACAAAATTCAATTATTTTTAAAAATAAATTAAAATTCTTCGAAAAAATTTGAATATTTTGAAATATTTTGATTAAATTCTTTATGAGAGTTGAAATATTTTCAATAGAATTTTAATTAAAATCCTTGAAAAAATTTAAATATTTTCGAAAATTTTAATGAAATTCTTAGCAAAACTTCAATTGTTTTCATAATATATAGAATTTCTTGCATGAATTTAATTATTTTAAAAAATTGTAAGGAAATTGCAGAATTTCAATTTTAAAGATTTTTTTTTTTAAATTTCTTTAAGAGAATTGAAATATTTTTCATACAATTTTAATTAAATTCCTTAAAAGATTTAAATATTTTTAAAAGTTTTAATTTAATTTTTAGCAAAAGATTTAAATTGTTTTATTTGTTATTAAATAATCTATCAAAATTTTTCAAAACAATTGAATTAGTTTCTAAAATTTTATCAAAATTTTTTTTCAATAATCGAATTTCTTAGAGAAATTTTATTAATTTTAAAAACAATTGAAATCTTTTGCTAAAAATTAAATTAAAACTATTAAAAATATTTAAATTTTTTAAGGAATTTAATTAAAATTGTATGAAAAATATTTAAATTCTCTTTTTATTTGTTTAATTTGTTATTGATTTATTATTTTTGATTTTTTATGAGAGTTGAAATATTTTTCATACAATTTTAATTAAATTTCTTAAAAAATTTAAATATTTTCAAAAGTTTTAATATAATTTTTAGCAAAAGATTTAAATTGTTTTTATAATTAATAAAACTTCTCAAAGAAATTCGATTTTTTTTAAAAATAATTTTTGATAAACTTCTAGACACAAATTCAATTGTCTTGAAAAATTTTGATTAATGTCTTTATGAGAATTGAATTATTTTCAAAATAGTGAATAAAATTTAATGATTTTCGAAAATTTTAATACATGTTTTAGCAAGATTTCAATTATTTTCATATTTTTTAAAAAAATTTCCCTAGAATTTAATTGTTTTAAAGAAATTTAATAAATGTTCTTTGCAGAAATGGAATTGTTTAAAAAAAATTGTCATAAAATTGTAATTAAATTCTTCAATCTTTTGCAATGCAATTTTTAATAATTGTTCTTGATAGGAATCAATTATTTTCTGAAATTTTGTAAAATTATTTTAGAAGAATTTCTATTATTTCAACTAGAAAATTTTAATTTTATTTCTCTGAAGAATTTAATTATTTTCAAAGATTTCAATAAAATTCTTTTGACGCAATTTATTTGTTAAAGATTTAATGAAATTGTGCTTAAAAGAATTGAATTATTTTCAGAAATTTGTACGAAATTTTTGTCAGAAGAATTTAATTATTTCCACTAAAATTTCTTTTTTTAAATTTCTTGACAAAATTTTATTATATTTTCAAAGATTTTGATGAATTTTCTTGGGACAATTCATTTATGAAAATGTAATTTATGAATTAGTAATTTAAAAAATTTTTTAAAAATTAGGAATTTTAAAATTATGAATCAAAAAATAGTAATTATTCACTGAATTTGTCTCTCGATTATGTATTTTTTTTTATTTTATTTATTTATATATATTTTATTTATGTTTCTTGTAATTTATATGAATTTTTGTAAATTTTTCCAGGACCGCTTTGCATAGTTGCGTCGCTGAAGAAAATGACACTCTTCTTGATCTTCTTCTCGACACAAAAGAATTGAATTTAAATAAAACAACAAACGATGGCCACACTGCATTAAGCTTTGCCCTACTCTCGAAACCATTCAGTAAATTAATGGCTGAAAAAATTCTCGCTAAAGGTGCAAATTCAAATCCAATTTACGAGGAGACTGGCGACACGTTATTGCATATTTTAGCGCAGGAAAAACAAGAGAATTCAGCACTATTTCTTATGGAGAATAATAGTGGTGATAAAAATTTACTTGTGACAAATAATAATGGTAATTCGATACTTCATGAGGCGTGTAAAAATGGTTTAGAACAATTGACACGTGTTTTATTGACCAAGGAATTGTCGACGACAACATTTACAAAATTAACCGGCGAAGCACCGATTCATTTGGCTGTGACGAATTTATATATTGGAGTGGTGCAAGCACTATTGGAGGCAAAGGACGCGCAATTGCAATTGAATTTAAAGGACAAGCAGGGCGAAACACCATTGAGTCTTGCTATTAAGGTTTCATTGAAGAAGGCGAGGGATATTATTGTTGCGCTCATTAAAGCGGGCGCTGATATTAATCAGAGAAATGAAAAGGGATTGACGCTTTTGCATCAGGCTATTTTGAAAGAGGACTCGGCGACTGCTATTTTTTTGCTGGAAAATGGAGCCGATATTAATGCAAGGTCTGAGAGATTATTATCTAAAATACAAAACCTTCAATTTTCTCTATTTCTGACAATAATTTCTTTTTAAATAATTTAACACTTACAATTTTGATAAATAATTGATCTTCAAATGATTTTAATGTAAAATTTTCGAAACTTTCGATTTTTAATCAATTTAATTAAAAATTTGGAAAACTTCAATTTTTAATGAATTTAATTTAAAATTTTGGAAAATTTCAATTTTTAATGAATTTAATAATTAAAAATTTGAAAGAACCTTGATTTTTCAAAACTTCTAATTAATTTAAATTCTTCTGCAACAGTAGGAAAATTGAATTTTTGAAAAGTTACAAAAGATTGCGGAAATTCAATTATTTTCAAAAACTTTTTAAAAATAATTCTTGGTCATATTTCAATTCAAAAATTTGTTCCTCAATTCAATAATTTAGAATAAATTTAAATAAAAATTTTCCTTGAGAATTTATTCATTTAGAAGAAATTTTAATAAAACGCCAAGCAAACATTTAATTTATTAATTTTAATTTTCCATAAATTATAACAATTTTTACAGTGATTCAATTATTTTCATAAATAATGAAACTCATTGTAAGATTTCAATTATTTTAAAAACATTTGTAATCGAATACATCGAAAAATGTTATTATTCTTAAAACTTTTATTAACTAATAAAATTTATAAAGTAAAATAAAAATTCTTTTGGAAAAATCAATTATTTTCACAAATAATAAAATTCATTAAAAAATTGTCAATTACTTTCAAAAATTTTTAATTCTTTCATTGCAATTAAATTAAAATTGCAGTCAAAATATTTTTCTTCTTATATAAATAATTGTATCGAAATTCTTAAGAATAATTAAATTCTTTCGAAGAATTTCATTAAAATTTTTAAAATAATTGAATTTTATCGAGACATTTTTAAAAAATTGTACTTGCAAAATTGTTAATCACTTTCAAAAATTTTTGAAAATGATAAATTGAATTTCTACAAAAATTTGTTAATATTTAACAGAAATTATTTAAATTCTAGCAAAAAAATGTTACGAAAATTTCTGAAAGTAATTAAATATCCACAAAGAATTTTGTTATTTTTAATTTATGTCAAGAATTTAAAAAAAATTTTTTAAAACAATTGTATTTCTCGGAACTTTTCAGAGGAATTTAGTAATTTAATTTGAATATTTTATAAAATTCTCCCCAAGAATACTATTACTTTTATAAATAACAAAACTTATCGAATGATTTCAATTTATTTTCAAAAGAAATAAAATTCTTCGCAGAAATCCAATTATGTTAATCAATATTTAAAAATTCACCTCAAAATTTTTCTTTAAAAATAAAATTCTTCAAAATTTAATTATTATTTTCAATGTTTTTATAAAATTCTTGGCAAAATTTCAATTATTTTCAAAAAGTTTCCTCAATTTAATGATTTTTAATATTTTGATAAAATTTTCTAAAAGAATTATTTAATTATTTATAAAATAGAAATTTATAGAATTCCACGCAAACATTGAATTATTTTACTTTTCCCAGAATTACAATTATTTTTAGGATCATTTTCAATCGAATTAGTCGAAAAATGTAATTATTCTTAAAAATTTTATAAAAATTTGCCGAAAGAATTTAATTATTTCAAAATTTGTTGACTATGTTATTTACGAGAATTCAGTTTTGAGATACATTTAATTATTCAAAATGTTATTTATTTTTGTATTTAAGTAATGAAATTCACATTGAATTTTATGAACCTTTAAATAACAATTTTTTAGAATACATTTGTTTTTAAAAAGTTTAAAACTTTATTTTTTTGGGAATTATTTGAAGTTTTTATTATATTTAATATTAATTTAATTGAAGAATTTCCGAATAATAGTATTTCGCCTATATATTGAATATTTTCCATTGTTATTGCATAATTATAAAGAAGATATCGTTCTTTTTTATTGAAAATCCTCTTTCTTTTTATTAGAACCGAAGAAGGAGAAACGGCTTTGCAACTGTGCGTTCATTGTCGACTTGGCGAGGTTGTTGAGGCACTTTGTGTTCGCGGTGTGGATACGACGACGGGATGTCCCCTCTGGGATGCTTTGGAGTCGGATCAGGAAGACGTGGCCTCTGTTTTAGTCGCTCATGGCGCCGACACAGATTGCTGGGGTCCTGGACCCGACGGCTGTCAACAAACTCTTCTTCACAAAGCCATTGACGATAATAAAGAAGACATTGCACAATTTCTTATCAGAAGGTGTGAAATTTCTTACAATTTCAGATTTCTATTTCATTTTATACTCTTTATTATACTTTCTCTTTTTTTTAGTATTTTCACTACTTTAAATTCGCTAATACTAGAAAACAAAAAACTATTCTCAAAAATTATAATCAAATCTTTGAAACGATTCAATTATTTTCAAAAAATATTCAATTATTTTTAATCGAAATTTCGCCTTTAAAAGTCAAATACTTAACAAAAAAAATTGATAAAATTCATCCAAAATTCAATTATTTTTTAAAATAATAAAAATTTCACAAGGATTTAATTAATTTAGAATAGTATTTTCAAAAATAACAAAAAATTTTCACAGAAATTCAATTCTCTTTTAACTATTTCAATAAAATTTGTCACAATAATTCAATTATTTTCATAAATACTAAAATTCTTCTTAGGAGTTCAATTATTTTTGAAAATATCAATAAAATTCATGGTAAAATTTCAATTTTATTAAAAAATTTTTATTAATTCAATGATTTTCAATATTCTTCTATTTTAATAAAATTTTCCAATAGAATTCAATTATTAAAGAAAAATTTTGATAACATTCTACACGAACATTCAATTATTTTGCCGAAAAAAAAATTTCACGCGGAATTGAATTATTTAACATCGAATTTTTATATTTAATTTAAAATTTAATTAAATAAAATTTAATTGTTTCCAGAATTCCATTATTTTTAAATATTTAAATAAAATTGTTCTTTTTTATATGAATTTATAAAAGTCTTCTCAAGAATTTAATCATTTATGAATAAATAATTCTTAGAAAGAATTCAATTATTAAACATGAATAACAAAATTATACTCGAAAACTCAATTATTTTTAGTCACTTCAGTAAAATTTTTTGCAAAATTCAATTATTTTGAGTAACTTTAGTAAAATTCTTTGCAAAATTCAATTATTTTGAGTCATTTTATTAAATGTTTTTGCAAAATTCAATTATTTTCATAAATAACAATATTCATCACAAGAATATATATTCAATTATTTTTAAAAAGTATTAAATTTCTTCTTGTTAATTCAATTATTTTGAAAAATTCTAATAAAACCTTTCGCAAGAATTGAATTATTTTTGTAAATAATAAAAAGCTTTTTAGGAATTGAATTTTCGTTTTTTTAAATTTTAATAAAATATCACATATAGATATTCAATCATTGTGAAATATATTTTAATAGAATTCTTTGTAAAATTGAGTTATTTTTAAAAAACATTTTTAAATTCAATGATTTTCAATAATTTACAAAAATTTGCAAACAGAATTCAATTATTTCAAATTTTTTTTGTAAAAATCATCGTATAAATTCAATTTTTTTCATGAATAATAACAAATTCTCAGGAATTTAATTATTTAAATAAGAATTTGAATAAAATTAGTCGAAAGGAATGAATTATTTTTAAAAAAATTTTATACTTCACAAGAATTAAATGATTTTTGTAAATATTGAAATTCTTTCATGAATAATAAAATTCGTTCCAGGAATTCAATTTATTAGCATTAGAATAAGAAAGAAGTAAAAATTTTTTATAAAAATTAAGAAAAAGTCAGGAAAGTAAAATATAGAATGGAATTTTCGTCAGTTTTATAAAGTTTCTAAAACGTTGGTTTCTAATTTTTCTGTAGCTTTTTTACTACTTTTTTAGTCTAAAAGCTACTTTTTTAAAATTAATTATCGAGTGCAAAGTCTGCGAATAATCAAAATTTAGTAAAATTGAATTATAAACAAACAGATTTGAAAATTCTCAAAGAACTTTTTCAAAAGAAAATCATTTAAAATAATTGATTTAAAAATAGTTTTATTAATGTTTTCGAATAATTTTAGAATTAAAGAAATTCAAAAATAAATTTAATAGAACACTTCTGTTTATTTCCATCTAATCAATTTTTGAAGTGAATCCGGATGAGGGAAAAAGTTAAAATTTTGTCTGGAAATCAGGGAATGACGTAAATATTTTTTTTTGTTCTTTTGAAGTAAATTTTGAATTTGAATTTTTCCAGTGGCAGCGATCTAAATTCACCGCGACGTCCCGGTCCAAATGGAAGCGGCGGTGAGGAGTCGCGTGACAATTGCTCGCCATTACATTTATGCTGTCAATGGGGATTGGAGAAAGTTGTACAGACACTTGTTGAGCATGGCGCTAATGTAAATGCACGCGATTGCGATGGTAAAACACCAATGCACATTGCATTGCACAATCAGCATTCGCAAATTATTTTCCTCCTCTTGTGCCATCCAAATATTGATCTTACAATAAGGGACAAAAAGGGAATGAGTCCATTCGCAACGGCCTTAACAATGCGCAATAATAAAGCGGCTGAATCAATTTTGGATAAATTGCCAACGGCCGCCGAACAATTTGATAATAAGGGAAGAAATTTTCTTCACATGGCGATACAGAAAGACGATATGGAGAGTATTCTCTTTCTTCTCGCTATTCAGGTAGGGAGGGAGGACAAATTTTTAGCTTTTTTATATGTTCCTATAAACCGAAAGTGTAATAAATTATATTAATAATAATCATTGCATTTTGATAGTTTAATTAGAGAACTAGAAAAAATGTGAATATTATATTATAATTATTATTTGTTGTTGTTTTGAAATTGGATTTTTATTCCAGGTGGACGTGAATTCTAGAGTGCAGGACGTGACGCAAACGCCACCATTGCATCTTGCTTCAATATCCGGAAATGAGATGCTGGTGCGAAGTTTATTGCTCGCTGGTGCAAGGATTAATGATATGGACGCTCATAGAAATACAGCATTGCACGCGGCAGCAAAAGCCGGCAACGCTCCCGTAATTTCCGCCCTTTTACAGGTGTGATTTTTTTTTTAAATTCGTCAACTTCCCTCCGTTCTTACTTTTTCTTTTTAACAAAATTAAAAAAAAAACTTTCTTGATTCTTCAATTTACTTCTTAGTAGATGATAAAATAGAATTTTTGCAATTTTTAAACGCAGAAAGTAAAATTACTTTTTAATACAATTTAAAGAATAGTAATTTTTTAATATTTGACGATTGAGTGGATAGAATCATAATTATTCCATTTTTTAGTAATTTTAATAATCTTGGAAAGAATTTTATCAAAAAGTTTTAAAATTTTATAATTAAATTCCTTCGAAGAATTTTATTTTTGAAAAGAATTGAGTTTTTGAAAAATAATTGAAGACAAATGACATTTCGAAAAGGTTGATATAATATTTTGAGAAAAATAGATTTTTTTTACAAATTTTAGTTCATTTTTTTTAGATAATTAAATTTTGAAAACAATTGATGGGAAAATGTTTAAATAATTGAAATTTTGAAAACTTGTTCTATTGTAAATAATAATTTGACTCTTTCTAAAGAATTATAATAAAATTATTTGAAAATATTAACATTTTTGAATAATTTTTTTAAAAAATTTTTAAAAATAATTTGAAAACCTAGTTTTTAAAAAACTTTAATTGGAAATTTGAAACATAATTGAAATTTCAAAGAATTATTTGATTAATATTCTAAAAATACTTTGAAAATCTAGTTTTTGAACAATTTTAATTGGAAATTTTGAAGAATTTTTTATAAATATTCTGAAAAAAGTTTTAAATAAATGAGAATTCGAAGAAGTATATATTCTTATTCTGAAAAAATTTGTAAATAATAATTGAGTCTTTCTTAAGACTATTGTTAAAATTATTTGAAAAAATTAACATTTTTGAATAATTTCATATAAACATTTTTAAAAACATTTTTATTAATATATTTTTAAAAATATTTTGAAAATTTAGGTTCGAAAAATTTTGATTGAAATTTTGAAGAATTATTTTATTAATATTCTAAAAATACTTTGCAAATCTAGTTTTTGAACAATTTTGATTGGGATTTTTTTTAACAATTGTAAATTTTGAAGAATTTTTCATAAATATTCTGAAAAAATTTTTAATAATTGAGAATTCGAAGAAGTTTATATTCTTGTGTTTGAAAAAAATTATAAATCAATTTTTTAAAGAATTTTAATTGACAATAAATGAAAATTTGAAAAAGTTTATATTCTTATTCTAAAGAAATTTTTAAATCGAAACTTTGAAGAATTTTTATTGATAATTTTGAAAATAATTAA